>CM062296.1:218407681-219007681 GCA_031216915.1 Pictodentalium vernedei | reverse complement strand
TATTAATTTATTGGGGATTAACGACACTTTCGACAGCCAGGGTCACCTCGTATCGGACAGTTTTATGGGTGGAGGAAGCCGGAATACCCGGAGAGAACCATCGAGCAACTGTCAGACTCTCCAACGTACTAAAACTACTAACCTCACACACGGAAGGTTACCGTAACCGTTGGTTGAAGACAAGTGCCCCATCGCCGTGCAGTACGCCTTATTATGCAACGCCACCCTGCCCACATGTGGGCAGTTGGTATTAAGTGTCTTGCCCAAGGACACAACACGTTTGCTGAAGGTGGGATTCGAACCGAGAACCTCTCAGCTTGCAGCCTGCATCTCTACCTACCGAGCACCGCGCTCCCATTTCTACGACTTACATACCCATTTTAGAGATCTCTTTGATCAGAACATCATACGAAATACAACACTCAGATTTGCATTTTTATTCGATCGCCAGGTTATTTTTGAGTCGATACTAAAACTACTAACTCCACACAAGGAAGGTTATCATTGCTTGAAGACATGTGGACCATCGCAGTGCAGTACGTCTTAGTACCCAACGCCACCGTGCCCGCAAGTGAGCATTCTTGTTAAGTGTCTTGCCCAAGGACACAAAGAAGTTGCGGAAGTTGGGATTCGAACCGAGGACCTCTCATCTTGCAGCCTGCATCCCTACCTACTGAGCCACGTGCTCCTGTTTTTCTTACACACCGATTTTAGAGATCCCTTTAATCAGAACATCATACGAAATAAAAAAAATCTCAGATTTGCAATTTTGTATTTTTATCCAATCGCCAGGTTACCGTTGAGTCGGTGTGTGTCGCACTCAGGTGAAATTAATACTTTCATTTCTTTCATTGTATCGAGAATGTTATCTCTTGCTTAATAAGCCCATCGAATCGATCGGTCAATACGCCCACACCCCTCCCCCTCCAAGCCCTCCCCATTTATGTCACCGTCTGTGTGTGGAGCAAAGTTGCAAGTGCCATATCTGGTCTTGTCTAAGTACTTTAGTACTAACCATCAAGAGCGAATATTCTGGCTCTCCAATAGAGATGAATATGTCTTGACTGGAAAAATTATTGTGATATTGCGTGCGGGTTTTATACCTTGTAACATCCGTAATTTACGCCCCTGCCTCAAACACACAAACACAAACAAACACGCGCTCTAAGATTAACCATTTACCCAACGCAGACGATATCAAAATTTATTATTTTAAATATCATTTTTTCAAATTTTTGAAAAAAAATTAACAAAACCATATCATGTGACCCCTCGCTGGAACGAACTCGTTCCAACGAGGGATCACATGATATGGTTTTGTTGAATTTTTTTGAAAAAATAATATTTTTTCAACTGCTAAATTTGCATATTACGCGGGCGGATGCGGGCGATTCGTTGGGTAAAGCGTTAATACGTGTCGACGATGAACAATCGAAATTCAAAAACAAAATAATTATTGTCGCTCATACTCTTTCGTAGAAATATTTAAATGACATTCTCCAATCCATGCGAAAACTTACAGTTGCAATACGTCCTAGTTGTGTTAATGAGATTTGAAGATTTGGTCTTCTGCAAATCGTTGGTGAATATTTCGTACCGGTGACATTAACTTGTTATTGGAATGGAAAGTACAATAATCGCCTGATAGATTATGTAACATCGGTTGTATCACTCAATAGAGAACGATTTCTCTTCTCAGAGGTTGTATTTCCATCTAGCATCCCATGGCGTTCGTTGGCACAAAACGTTCCTCCTCACCATAAATCAGTCAAGAATATCATTTCCGGTGCTCAACGCGACTCGTGTGCAAATAGGCCAATTGCTACTTAAAAATATCACGTGAAATGTGTCAGAGTCAAACGTGCAATAAAAGAAATTGAACAACAATAATTCTGGGAAACTGACGAAACAACGCAACGAGTTTTCGGGGAAACACCGCTTTAGTTTTCCAGCAATCGATCAATTAATTTCCGACTAGCTGTTTCTCTAATATTGTTCTCTCCGGGTACTCCGACTTCCTCCACCCGTAGAACTGTCCGACATGGGGTGACCCTGGCTGCCGAAAGTGAATTCCCAAAAATAAATAAATATTATGGCTGAGATGAAACTGACAAAGACGTCGTTATACCCTCTTTATTTATTACCGGTAATCCCCCCCCCCCCCAAACAAAAAAAATTACAAAACATACTGAGATCGGTTACAGTTTTCTGATAGTGTTATTGCTTCTCGTTCTTTTCAAAATGTCCGACGTTTCCTCTTCTAGTTCAGCTATCCGAACGTCTTACTTCCACGCTGGGGAAACCACGACGTTTCGATAGCTAATTGTGTCTTTCTCCCGCCCAGTAATCTGAATCACCGTTCGGGCTGACGTATTTTTGTACTACGGTGGCTGATTTAAAATATCCCACGATCTCGAGATAATATCTCAAGATCTGAGATATTTTCTCGAGATCTTGAGATAGTTTCTCGAGATCTCGAGATAAAAAAAGTATTGAGGGTGGCCTAAATCAGCCACGACATTATACAACTCTCTTCTTCCTTCTCTTCATCTGCCCAATTGTTCCTTACTGTCACTAAGTAATACCTCGTCAAATAAAACTCGGCTGCACACCACTCCATCGTGCCTGGTGACACCAATTTTCCCGATTCCGATCGACGAATAACTAAATGATTTCGATTTCGATGTAAGCAAATTTGCTGCGTCCAGTAACGCATCAAGGAGGTGGGGGTGGGGGGGGGGAGCAAGTTTGGTTATAGGCAATTCAAGGAAAGAAACGCATATCAAAATGTGACAGATATTATTTATTTTATTATGCGTAACTCCACTTCCGAGGGAAAGGGAATATCGTTGATACACTGTACTGTGACCATAAAAGCGGACTGGTGGGGGCAAACTATGGCTCAGTGATTAGCGAAATTGGTCTTCACACAGAAAAGTCAACGGTTCAATCTTGACTAGCGATTACCACCCTGTGTTCTTGAATCGCGCACGTGGAGACACTGCACGACCAGGCATGTCAACCGGTACCTGTACCGGTACCGATAGCGCCGGCTCCCTCATGAACCAGCCGATACCGGTACTGAAGGTTTTGTCTGGGCGGTACCGGTGTGACAGGAATGATAGTCCGTAGGAAAATTAGTCCCTCTGGACTATTATTCCGCGGAATTATAGTCCTAGTCTAACATTCCTAGGAATAGTAGTCCGCCGGACTACTATTCCTAGGAATGTTAGACCTAGGACTATAATTCCGCGGAATAATAGTCCAGAGGGACTAACGTTCCTACGGACTATCATTCCTGTCACACCGGGACAAATTATTTTAAGGGGAAATTTCTAACTAAACGAGGGTAAACAGGCTGATAATCGTGTATGACACACTTTCACGACATACAGTCTCCTGCTGGCACATAGAACACATTGGAACTCGAGGGACGATACTTTTAACTTATTTGTGAATGAACATATCAAAACATTCTACAGGTGAATGTTCTGCCTGCACCACAACTCGATAAGGCCGACCATTTTGACTTTTCATCCGTCGCGTCAAAGACACTAGAAGCGCGGTCATCGGCTACTTCAAAAAAATATTCTGTGGTAACATCAAAGTAATCATAAAGCACGATCTTCGTGCTTTATGAATACTTTGATGTCACCACAGAATAATTGGACGATGTCAAGTTTGTCTTGCGACCTTGGGGATTGGCGCGGTTTGAATGCAAATTTCTGCCATTTGATCGCGATATGTCATCCAATTGTTGATTTGTCCCGGTACCGGTACCGGTTTCGGCGGGACAGGCTCTGTCCCGACCCGGTACCGGTTATGTAGGTACCGGCGGTACCTTGACATGCCTGGGAACGACACGGCGACGCAATGTACCAAGACGAACTGCACATCGATGGTTCCCTTGCTCTCAAACGCTTCTAACCCTGGATGTACAGACTAGTTTATTGGTTTTAACTATAATGTCGACTGCAAGGTTCACCTCGTGTCGGTACGTTTTATGGTGGGGGAAGCTGGGGTGCCCGGAGGGAACCACCGATCAGCAGTGATTGACAGTCGGAATCCCAAACATACTAACTCTAGTTGAAGGCAAGTGCAACACTAGCGTCCAGTGCGTCTTAGCACATAGCGTCACCGTGCCCTCATTTGTTGTGCAATCGGGATTGCCCAAGAAAACAACGCAGTTAACGATGGTCGGGATCAAAAGGTGACTTTTTCGGTTTGAAATTCAATTCATTATCCACATCTGGTGCTTCCACTGAATACGTTTCAGCGGCAAAGAAACAAGAAGAATAGAATTACGTCCTGGAAGACCCAAGACTCTTGGTAAGCTCATAAGAAAGGCATATTTTATACCTGGAACTTAATTAAGCTTCCCTGCTCTGTCCGATCAGCATCAAAGACGACGCATGGAGTGGTGTATGGAGCGACATCACTGGAATCTCAGGGCATGGAGGAGAGTCCATTGATCAGATGAGAGTAGGTTCCTGCTTCACATCGCAGATGATCGCATGGGAGCGTAGATGAAAAGAAGTACTGCGCACGTGCCTAGGAACATCAGACCTACTGTTCCTTATGGCGGAGGATCATTACTGATCTGAGGATGACTCTCCCATGATTGTATACTTGATATGGTGATTGGTGGTGGGAATCGCAGTGGTCATCAGTACATCCGGGACTTTCTCAATCTGGTTGTCGTGCCTCATTTTGACAACCACCCGAAGGATGCACACCCAATATTCAAAGACGACAACGCAAGGCCACATCGTTCCCATGCTGCAAGATCATTTCCTCGGAACAACGTTATTTATAACACTGCCTTGGCCAACAATGAGCCCCGAACTGAATTCCTTAGAACACATCTGCGAATTTCTTTGACGTCGTGTGCAAGTAAGAGATCCACCTGTACAAAATTTGGCCGATTTGGTAGCTGCATTGCGAAGGGAGTGGCGGCAGTTGCCTCTGGACTGTATCAGAAGGCTCACTGGTAGCATTAGGAGGAGGATTCAGACTATCATCCGTGCACGTGGTGGATACACTCGCTACTGACATCAGACACTGCTGTTGTGTTCAGGTGATCACGATTTACATTTTTTGCCAGTAATCATCGGCATTGTTTTATCATGGCACCACACTTGTTGAGAGAATATTTTTTTCCATCAAAAACATTAGTGACATTGGTCTCTTGTCTCTGCTGTAACTAATTTTATAGCACTTATATACTCCGGATCATTTAGAAGACTGTTGTTGAACGTCCAGAGCCCCTTCCCTCTTGGTTGATCGATGAATGATAAATTGATAGTTATCGGGTTCTGATCTGAGTTGTATTTGAAGAGAATGTCCGCATTATTAAAATAGATCTGTAAATTGCAAGATATTAGAAAGTAATCTAGTCTTGCCATTTTATTACCTGCCCCCCCCCCCCCCCCCACCTCCGGGTGTAACGTTTTCATTCTGTGTTTTCAGTTCTCAAGACGTCACATAGGTCTAGTTTTTCCATGAACTTCGAGAGTGTTTCTACTTCTACTCTGCGGGTGTATGGGCAATGGGTTCCCTGGGGAGTGGTGGGGGTGGGGAGCTGCAGCATCTAAATCATTTGAAATTGGAATTTGAAAATAAACATCTGAAAATCCTGTTATCAGTACTTGGGAACTGGAGCGGGATTTTCATTCGTTATTGTATACGCGAAGTCCTAAACGTCCATCGCCCTTGGTGAGGCCTACCCGGGGGAGAGGGGGGGGGGGGTCGAAAAGATAAAACCAGCTGTAACTTTTGAACTAATTGCAGAGTGTGGTTGATGTCGAAATGGCGGGTATCGAGCATACTTTATGATACACTATATTGCTTTGCTATGTCTCGCTTGGAAATAAATATTTGAGATCAAAACATGAATAATCGACGTGACACTCGCGCTTTAAAACGCGCCGAGAGCTGTTGTTTGGCGTTGACATGCACTCATAGTTTATTCAAGTCGATCACACAGTCTCTCAAAAAAAGATTGGGACAGAAATAGAACAGATCTGGACATTTTAACGTACACAACAGCACAATTTCTACTCCCTACTAAGAAACGTCTTTCAACAACTCTATTTGATCCACCATTTTAAATGGCTAAAGCTGATAGCAGACTCTAGGTGAATACCTAGTGGGCTGCGCATGAGACTAAGTTTGAAGAAAATTAGTTTGCCAACGTCATAAGAAACAAAACCGTAGAACCACAAAATGATCGGTAATTCGAAAGTCCTGTCTTCATTGTAATTGTGATATTCTACCCTCTCAGAGAAAGCATTTTTATGACACACCTTCTGGTGCGTTGGAGTGTTGCAATGCAATACCACAGATACGAAATTTGGATGTTCCGGATGTGGCCACGTTGAATCCAATAACAATGTGGTTCTTGCAGAAATTTGCATTCTGTACGACCAGAACAATGCAGGGACGTGATCGTCGCTTTTCATTTGTTCGAGACAGTGTATGAGGGGATTCGCTCTAGGTCCAATTAGCATGGAGACCTTGGCTCATCTAACTGGAATTCTTTCATAAATCACCAGACTTTTTTTATTCCGTTAGCGTGAGTTTATTATATTATATACCAGCGGGTGAATACTCGGCGTTGCACGAGAGAAGATGGTTATATCAATATACCCTCTGATATAATCGATAGAAGGTCAAGGTCATCAATTTCAAGGTCAAGGTCACCCCGCAACCCGATAAAGTCAAAATGATCGATGGGTCCATATACCCGCACATATGAAATTTTAGCCCGATCGGCCCAGCCGTTTTCGAATTAAAAGGTCAAGGTCACCAATTTCAAGGTCAAGGTCACCTCGCATGGGCACCCCGATAAAGTCAAAATGATCGATGGGCCAATATACCAATATGTCAATGAAATTTCTGCCCGATCGCCCCAGCCGTTTTCGAAATAAAAGGTCAAGGTCATCAATTTCAAGGTCAAGATCACCCCGCACGGGCACTGCACCCATCCCATGTTACTCGCAGAGACAAATTACCCCCGTGTAGAAAATTTGAGACCGATCGTTCAAGAAACGAAGGAGTTCACCCGGAACAAAGACAGAGAGAGAGAGAGAGAGAGAGAGAGAGAGAGAGAGAGAGATAGAGATATAGATAAAGACATTCGCATTTATATATTAGATATATATATGCGTTTAACATGTCAAATTCCCAGAGATTGTATAGAAAAATGTTTGCTGTTTAGGGGATATGTTCTGTTAACAAATTCAAACAAAACCATATCATGTGGCCCCTCTTTGTATGGAACTCATTGGGTCACATAATAAGGTTTTGTTTGAATATATTTGAGACATTTAAAAAAAAAACACAACAAATTTTGTTCCTGTATGCATTGGGTAAGGGGTTAAGTGGTGGTGTTCTATATTATTTTTCGAAGGGTATTTGTAACGAGTATTTTTTTCTAAAATACCATTCTTCCCGTGATGGGAGTCATGGTTCAGTAAAATTTTGTTCACAACCAGTTGATTTATTGCAGTTTGTTAGAAAGTGCCTGCTGGCACCCCCCCCCCCCCCTCCAAATGGATTGCAACAAAATACTTTTAGCGAGTAATCGAGCAACAAGCCAACGAATGTTGTGTAAAGCTACCAAAATGGCTATTCACACTTTTTCGTGGAGCTATTACGGAGGCTTCTGGGGCTCAACAAAGTGACAATGACAGTATTTTTCTATTCACACCATTAACTGGGGAATTAAGCGTTATACGTGGAAGTAAGAGACATGCATGGTTTAGTGCTTAATGTCTAAAAAGCAATGTAATATGAGTTTTACAGATACATTTGTTTGGAGTGTTATCCGTTTGATAGTGGTTGGTGGTTTTGCAGAAGTTTACTTGCGAGTGGGAAATATCTCATATTGCCAATAAGCCTGTTTGGGGAATTTATTTATTGGAGTTTAACGACACTTTCGACTGCCAGGGTTATTTCATGTCGGCTCTTTTGGAAAAGTAGAGGTGATAATGGCTATGTAGGGATAATTTGATGTGTGTTGACTAACAATGTGTTTTATGTACATTTCATTGTTTATTGCAATGAGAGGTTACAGATACTCTTAGTTTTTTTTCCAACAGATAGCATAAGTATGTCCAAGACAATAGTAAGATTAATACAGCTTATTGATCTACAGTTAAAACTAGAAGTCCTGCCACGAACTGTGCGCTTATCTTGCCTTAATTGCGCGTAGGAATTGCGCGCAATTGCCATATCGAATGGCATCCAAAGTACGGCAGGTTCTCCTGGTTACTTATAGCAAACACAGTCAATGTTTCTGCCAATGGACCTCCGGGTTACCCGGAGGTCCATTGGCTGAAACATTGCTCGTTCACAGGCCATATGTACAGAATTTGATAACCTTACTATGGTCAGAACGCGTAGATTAACGCGCATATCAACGTGTTATAAATTATCTCATGAGTGACTGGGACAAATGTTTATTTTTCGCGAGCGCTTGCACTCAAAAACACTAGATTTTCGTTTTATTATACACCAATCTGGCTATGTTGCCTCCTTACAATATGCATGTTATTTATTATATTGTAAAAAATCAAAATACCATTGTTTATATTTGTGCACCATTATTTCTTAGCTTTGTAACATGTATATTGTTAAATAAAAAAAAATCAATTCAATTCAATACGCTTTTGTATATGAATCTGACAATTCAACTCATTTCTACCTTGAATTGATGCATAAACTAAACAGCACATTAAATCATTGATACACGGAAGTGATTTGACAGATAGAATTTTGCAGTCTGATTCAGCTGGAGGGTTTCTAGTCCGAATATGGCCTGAAAGTCCGTAATATAGGTTTGTGGTTTGGTACGTCCTTTGGAAGGACGTACCAAACCAAAATCTTATATTACGGAATTTCAGGCCATGGCCTAGCGGGTTTCATGCATCAATTCAAGGTGAATGCGTGCTGAATTATTGCTGGAAATGATCGGTATCCTCTCAAAAACACGAGATTTACTGTTCAGTGTACGTTTTTAGAACAAACTGATCATTTCCAGTGATGACTTGACTCGTATTAAACTTGGAGTGATGCCGTTAATGCCACCATTTTGATTGATACTGTGAAAGTGAAATTTTCTGTATCTTCACAGTGGGGGGATACGATTTCTATCTTTCCGCAATTTCTTCGATAATCTTTCGTTTAGCGTATAATATATTTCATTTTGTGTCAACAATAGTTTTGCAGTACGTTCTACAAAAGAGAAGATCAGAATTTCTTTCTAAACCACCGATCGTACATACAATCTTTTCTCCTTCCATACTTTTTCTTGTGGACTTCTTCAAGGTGACCTTTGTTGAACTCCCCTAAATCAAAACATAAACAGAAGAAAATAGCAGCCATCATTCAGTGAGCACCCCACTCATAATATGTGGTCTCTCTCTTTCAAGAGTTAGGAAAAGATTTCTTCGAGTAAAAACTTAAAAGATTCTAGAAATATAGCTGTTATTTTATTTTAAGGTATTTTATTGTAAAAAAATGATCTCATACTTATGGCAGACTTTCAGGCATGGCTATCTACCACATATTAACAGTTCTATGGCAAATTTCAATTTCCGCATGTTCTGTGTTTCAATCCAAACACTTTGGAATGGAATATATTACAAGCCTGTTCTATGAACTCCCCATCCACAGCAACATTAACCATGCGGAAAATGAAAATCTGTTCCGCAGATATGTGAGGAAAGGAAATCGTGGACGGACTCTTTTATAAACGGGACGTTCCAGAAATCGTGCACCGCAATTACAATTTGAATCGCCAACGATAGCTGAAAATCGTCCCCTGCGTTCTAATGTGTTCTATGAGCCAGTAGTGCATAGAATACATTGGAACTCAGAGAACAAAATAGTAACACGGTTCCCCTCGCAAATTAGGTTGGCGATAAAATCTGTTCTGTTTGTTGATAGTTGTCACATGAAATGCTGAGTGTCCTTCTAATAATTGTTTTTTTATAGATGTGAAGGCGTGTAATAAACACAGAACGAGAACGACACACGCGTGTCGTTCGGTGTATTTCCGCATGTTCTGTGTTTGAATCCAAACACTTTGGTATATTATTTATTGGAATAATTAATTTCTAGCCTTTTTCTTTAAATTAGCAGAAAGTTACCTGAACTTTGACGAAAGTTAGGTTGGACATCCCCCTTACTAGGGACAGCTTACAGAAGTCAGCTCACGTGAAGTAAAATGGCGAAACATTCAAAATACGACTTCGGGGCAGAGGTAGAGGGTTCGATAAACGGCAAATTTTTCCAATAAGTTTTCGACAAATAGCACAGTTGCTGAAAATAGGTTTGACCAACAGTTACTACTGAACATGTTGAATCCAGTATATTTATCTAAGTGCAGTCACCTTTATGTTTGTTTCAGAATGTTTGATTTTGTCATGTATATCACACAGAAAAGGTTTAGTAAATAGGCCTGCAGCCATTTTGGGTAACAGAAACGGCAAATTTAACTCTGTCGTCTGGTGATGAATTTTGAATACAACCTCTGGAATGATGTTTTGTTCATATAGAAATAAACGTTGTTCAATCGTCGACTGTTTGCGTCGTTTATAACCTAAAATGTTCTCAGGGCTATCGAGGTCGGCAACTCTTTGAGTGATGATAATTCAAGATCTCTCAGAATATTTCAATTCTACGGTGGCTGATTTAGGACACTCAAATATTTATTTTTATCTCGTTATAACGAGATCTTTTCTCGTTATAACGAGAAAACATCTCGTTATAACGAGATACTATCTCGTTATAACGAGAAAGTATCTCGTTATAACGAGAAAAGATCTCGTTATAACGTTATAACGAGATAGTATCTCGCTATAACGAGAAAAGATCTCGTTATAAAGAGAAAAGATCTCGTTATAACGAGATACTATCTCGTTATAACGAGAAAACATCTCGTTATAACGAGAAAAGATCTCGTTATAACGAGAAAACATCTCGTTATCTCGAGATAAAATCACGTGACTATGATGACATGAAACATATAGCCCCCACCACCAAAACAGTTTATATATCTCGCGGGTGTTTTCAATATTCTGGGTGTAATACATGGGAAAAACACCTACCCACCCCCACCCCCAAGCATCCCAACCATGCCCGTGAAATACCGCTCCTCTCCCTCGCACATGTTGTCAACGATAATTACGATAAGCGCATATAACTCTCATACCAATAAACATAGAAAATGAGATGGAATTCACACAAACAAATGAAACAACTATAGCGTAATAAACTCGCTGCCCCCCCCCCCCCCCCCCCCACACACACACACACAGCGTATGTGGAACACTTTTTCGACACACGGCACTCAAAACACGACTATAACCTCAGCCCCAAAACAGTGTACATATCTTATGCGTGTATTTACCACTCTTGATGTAATACACGGGAAACACTCCTTCCCATCTCCTTCCCAAAGCATCCCACCAATGCCCGCGAAATACCTCCCCCCCCCCCCCCTCGCACGTGTTGTAAAAGATAATTACGACAAGTGTATTTAACGCTCATACTAATAGAACAAGGACAGGGACGTGAGAAGGTAAAAATATTGGGAGAGGGATATCAAGGCGGAGATCCATGCAAAAGGGGCGCCCCCATTGTGCTGGCAGTAGCATGATTTGAGTCGCGCAGTGGCGAGGCGGGGGAGAGCACTAGATGTGGTATCCCCTTCTCATTGGCGGGGTGCGGGGGCCCTTCCCTGGGAAAACTTTGAAAACTATGAGGGCCAAAACTCGCATTCTCAGTGATTCTGAGGCCGCTACGACACTACCAATTCGAATTCTCTGCTCGATTCGTAATTAGGCGCGCTTCTGAATTTATCCGCTTGGTTAACTTTCTTCGTTTGTGTTTTGTTTTGGACTGACTTCAAACATCTCCACGAGTTTAATCGGGACCATTGGTTAATAATTTTTTTTATTGAAGAGGTGGGGTGGAGTGGTAAATACCCCCTACGGCCCTCCCCCCTTACCCGGTTTTAACGCCACTGAGAAAGGATGAAAAACAGAAAATGAGATGGAATTTTCACAGACAAATTAAACAACTATAGCCTTATAAACTTACTGCCACCCCCCCCCCCCCCCCCACCACCACCAACACACACAAGGAGAGATTTATTTATTATCGACGCTTTCAACAGCCAAGGGCATGTCATGTAGGGTAGTTCCCTTGGTGGAGGAAGAAAAGGAGACAACCACTTAGCAGCGGCGAGCAACGGTCAAGTTCTCCAACATACTAACCCGACAGAATTAGAGTTAGAGCAGTTGAAGGCACGTGCACCATCGACGTGCAGTACGCACATAATGCCACCGTGACCCCACGTCAGGCCACGTGGACAATCGGGATTAAGTGTCTTGCCTAAAGACACAACGCAAAGACACAACGCGGGTCAGAATCGAACCGTCGATCTCTATGTTTCAAGCTCGATACTCTAACAAATGAGCTACCGCGCTCTCATAATTATATAGTAGGTAGCTGTACATGTTTGTCGTGGGAACACATTATGGCGTCATTAACCTTTTACCGAACGCAAGTTGAAGACAATAGTAGGCCCACAATTATTTTTACACAAAAAAAATAAATGAAATTCATTTTTTTCTTCCAAACTAAACGGCTTATGACACTCATTTGAACGATCTGGTCGAGCTCTTTTCGATGCGATATCATAAACTATGGTTTGGGAGAAAAAAATATGAACATAAATTTTGAGTGGCGAATTTTGTATATTACTCGGACGGTTTGTGTCGCTACGGTGGGTAAAAAGGTTATCATGATTAGGCCAATATATACGGTATACCGATAACTTGTGCACTTCTTAGAAATAGAATTAAATGGTGTCAATAATATAACAATAATGCAATGCATGAATACTGAAGCTCTAGAAAATTGTTTTTTACTGTGTAGAGCCAGGATCCCAAATTGTGTGTGTGTTGGGGGGGGGGGGGGGCAGTAATATCGCGACGGCCGAGAACGACATACCACGGGCATGTCTCGAGGTTTGAGGCAGGGGACGGAGAGTTTGGGAGGTACGCCCTCCCATTGGTGGGGTCCGGGGGTGATTTTTTTTCAAATTATAAAGCTCTGGGGCCCATTCTGGGCATCTTGAGAGAAGGGAGGTTTGGAAATTATAAGTGGCAGTTTGATTTTTGTGGGAGTGGGGTGGAGGTCAATGTTATTGGATGGAGTGCCCCCTCCCACCCCCCACCCCCCCCCACCCCCATGCCGCTTCAGCACTAAGTTTTTCAATAAACTTCTCATTTTGTTCACTGACAGATTGAGCTGAACATGGAATTTGAAACATGACGACTATAGTAATCACTGGTATAGGGAATTTATTTAATTATTTATTGGTGTTTAAAGTCACTTTTGTGAAGCTATATACTGTCGTCTTCAACTTGCATTAGAAATCTATATGTAACTCAAATTCTGCCCGGTTAGTACGTTGGCGAGTTCGACGGTTGCTCGCCGCTGCTCAGTGGTTCTCTCCGATTCTTCGGTTCTTACTTCACCCGTAGAACTACATTACACGACATGACCCTGGCTGCTGAAAGAGTCGTAAAATTCCAATAAATAAATAAATAAATAAATAAATAAATAAATAAATAAATAAATAAATAAATAAATAAATAAATAAATAAATAAATAAATAAATCTCTCCTTGTGTCTGGAGGGAAGGGTTGGGGAGGGGTGGCAGTAAGTTTATTACGCTTTTGTTGTTTAATTTGTCTGTGTGAATTCCATCTCATTTTTCTGTTTTCCATCCTTTCTCAGTGGCGTTAAACCGGGAGGATGTAAGGGGGATATTTACCCCCCCCCACCCCCCCCCTCCAAAAAATCAAAAAATTATTAACCCATGGTCCCGATTAAACTCGTGGAGATGTTTGAAGTCAGTCCAAAACAAAACACAAACGAAGAGGTTGACCAAATGGATAAATTCAGAAGCTAGAGAAATCGAATTGGTAGTGTCACAGCGGCCTCAGAATCACTGAGAACGCGAGTTTTGGCCCTCATATTTTTTCAAAATTTTCCCAGGGAAGGGCCCCCGGACCCCGCCAAAGAGAAGGGGATACCACATCTGGTGCTCTCCCCCACCTCGCCACTGCGCGGCTCGAATCATGCTAATGTCAGCACAATGGGCGCCCCTTTTGCATGGATCTCCGCCTTGATACCCCTCTCCCAATATTTTTACCTACTCACGACCCTGTCCTTGTTCTGTTAGTATGAGCGTTAAATACACGTGTCGTAATTATCTTTTACAACATGTGCGAGGGGAGGGGAGGTATTTCGCGGGCATTGGTGGGATGCTTTGGGAAGGAGAGGGGTAGGAGTGTTTCCCGTGTATTACATCCACAGTATTAAACACACGCGTAAGATATGTACACTGTTTTGGGGCTGAGGCTATAGTCGTGTTTTGAGTGCCGTGTGTCGAAAAAGTGTTCCACATACGGTGTGGGGAGGGGCGGGGGGGGGGGGCAGCGAGTTTATTACGCTATAGTTGTTTCATTTGTTTGTGTGAATTCCATCTCATTTTCTAAGTTTATTGGAATGAGAGTTATACGCGCTTATCGTAATTATCGTTGACAACATGTGCGAGGGAGAGGAGCGGTATTTCACGGGCATGGTTGGGATGCTTGGGGGTGGGGGTGGGTAGGTGTTTTCCCATGTATTACATCCAGAATATTGAAAACACCCGCGAGATATAAAAACTGTTTTGGTGGTGGGGGCTATATGTTTCATGTCATCAGAGTCACGTGATTTTATCTCGAAATAACGAGATGTTTTCTCGTTATAACGAGATCTTTTCTCGTTATAACGAGATACTAACTCGTTATAACGAGATCTTTTCTCGTTATAACGAGATCTTTTCTCGTTATAACGAGATACTAACTCGTTATAACGAGATCTTTTCTCGTTATAACGAGATTAAAGTGTTCCACATACGGTGTGGATACTATCTCGTTATAACGAGATCCTTTCTCGTTATAACGAGATGTTTTCTCGTTATAACGAGATACTTTCTCGTTATAACGAGATGTTTTCTCGTTATAACGAGATCGTACCTCGTTATAACGAGATAAAAATAAATATTTGAGTGTCCTAAATCAGCCACCGTACAATTCAATAGGAACTTACAAGATTCTGTGAGTTTATCCACTGGGATGGTGAACATTATATATATATATAAGCCACCAGTGTTTGACTCTGTGACAATCTGTGTAAAGTCGAGTATCTTTCGAGAAGGAAGAATTTGATGAATTCCCAGTTCTGTCCTCTCAATTTGATCAAACGAAACCTAGGCATCAAATGATTCGGTCACATTAAATGTAAAAACAAGTTAAATCAAATAAATAGAGGATATCTCTGCTTTTTTAGTGCATATCTGGAATTTTCTCGTGATTATAGACCTAGAAGTTGTATTTTTCACGAGCGCTTGCGCACTAAAATAGCATAGATTGTCTGTTTATCATATACTACGTGATATTTAACTGCGCAATACTCAGCTCAATTCGTCTGCAAAGAGTTTCAAGAAAATAACAAGATCTGCTGATCGTTCTTTCAACGATTGTTCCTTCAAGGCGCCGTTCAAGGCGACGTCAGGCGCCGAAGCCTGTGGACCTGGAAGTATTATGTTTCACTGGCACAAAAGCTCGTGAAAAATAAAACTGTCAGGTTTACACGCATGAGATAATTCCAGATATTCACTTAAATAGCGTAGATATTTTATTTTTATTATATGCTACGGGACATTTTACGTCATTTAGGAAGCTACTGAAGGTTATTCCTCGATCTCCGTCGAGTCGATGGATATCGAGAAATATATTTTAGATAATTTGCGATAATTCATAGGCTAGCATATAATAAATGTCATTATTTGAAATATCACCTGGGTCGTTCAGACACTTACTATTTTATTTGAATTGACATGCAGACAAACATCAAGTCAGTCAAACTAGAGGAGTAATAGCACTTGAACATTTTTTTCCAGTCTTCAAAGTTTGTTAAAGATTTAATATCTTTGACACGATCGTGAATGAAATTTTTTGTTGATTGATTTAAAGTCGCATTAATACAGTTGTACTGTCAGTTGATCTAGGCGGTATTAAAGCTTCAACTTCGGAATCGGTGTGGACATCCTACCGAAACCAATGACAATATCGATTATTACCACTGTACTGGGCGTTCCCTCGTGGATTAACAATGTTTTCACGAGCGATCAAAAGCCGTGATGCTCAGTAGGTCACGTGACGTACCGGGCCAGCGGGCGCTTTTGGATTTCGATTTCATTAGCGCCCGGTGGCCCAGTAGGACGTCGACGGACGGAACGAGAAATTAAATCCAACATATTTCACATTAGAAACAACCCCTGTTTGCCAGATTGGCGAGTACGTAATTTATTTACTCCTCCCTACAATCACTAAAACAATCAACACTCTGCTTCAGTGATAATCGCTTTATTGACAGTGACATGTCGAAAATAGTCACATGATACGAATTACGTCCCATATTTTGTTGGCGCCTCGTTTCAATTGAAACGTCCGGGTCAACGAAGGGCAAAATTATTCTTCATAAATTGAGGGCAAAAAAGGTTTTGGTGCACAAATCTATCGATATCCCGTTGATAAGTCTGTGCGGAGGTGAGTACTATCCTCTAACATTTTGATCTTATTTCATGTTTCGTCTCCGATGCTGGGCTTACAACTGACAAGTGTTTATGTTTTGCGCTTTCGACGTAAACATTGGCTTGGGGCACATGACAATAATTCCCACGTGCTGTTTGTTTGTCAACAGATGACACATCTGCTTTCGAGTACGGTTTCAAAATGTCTCAATCCAGCAATAATAGCGAATTAAATGAAAACCAGTAAAAGTTGGTATTGGTAGGAAATCACAGATGGTGGCAATAATAGTAATAACATGATTTTTAAGGGCGTTATGGTTCATTAGAGTCCCCCCAGAAATGATTAATAGCCTTCTGTCCCATTAGCATTGCTAATAGAACCTCTGGCTGTTAATCATTTCTGTTGGGCCGCTAATGAACCATAACGCCCTTAAAAATCATGTTATTGTTATATTGGTATTTTTGAGGTAATGTCCAGCTTCACCTTTCGACAGTAGTCGGAGTCTCAGAATGCGTCAGACAGATTGATGTTGCAAATAAGCACTGTAGTATTTGTCAAAATGCAGGAAATACACAGCCAATCGCCAGCGGTAATTCGATGTAACAATGAAGCTGAGAGAAAATACCCGGTGGGTATTTTCTCTCAGTTTTATTGTTTCATCAAATGACCGCTGATGAATGACTGCGAAAGACATAGCCCATGTGCTTCTCCTATCAGCCAGTTTGGAGAATGTTCTACCGTCTAATCTGTGCTTTTTAGCTAATACCTTGAAACCTTTTCAATACCGAATTTTTCGTATTTTGAGATTCTTTTGGTACAGTAAATCGGTATTGGCGCAATACCGATACCGAACGATATTTACGGTATACCACCGGTCTCTTTCGTCAGTCCATAAATACAATATTAAATCGGACAACCGTGGAAAAACATGTCTTTTAAACATACTTGGGTGATCTCCCATCAATTGTTGTAGCCATTAGCTGTATCTTTGGAACAGTCAAAGGTTTTGTAAGATCAACTGTTGGTCAGCTTTTTTTCAAATACAAAAGACACCCGCAGGTTCGCTGAACATCCTCGCCGAATACATGTAACTCGGCTGTATTGTCATTCGTAATAGATATATGACGACGTGACATTGTCATTTTCATTGCTTCCTTTAAGTTTATGAAAATGAGTTCCCAGACTTGACAAAAATGAGCATGTAATGGAAAATCCCAATCATGTGATTCTTTACAAAGACCCTGAGCAAGTATTCGAGCACAAACAGTGGTAGAAGAAATATTTCTGAGAGGACCAAACACACAATAAATGTTCTGCAGAATATGTCGTTTAATTGTTACAGTACTTTGCGCGGGAAGAACACACAAAAAGACAAGAATCTGTAACAGTGTCCCACCTCAGCCCTCGCACATTTAGTCCTGGAACATTAGGATTGACTGTGGGAAATGAATATTCTAAAGCTAATTTTGTGAGTTTGTGGTCGTGAATGACATACCCACCGCACCCCAAGAAGACAACAGCAACAACAAAAAATTGGCCAAATGCCACTTTCATAACAACATAGAGAACAAAAAATAGCATCCAACACAAGCGGCGACACACGCTACAGATGCCTCAGAATCGTTATTTCCGCTCTACCTCTTTCGAAATTTTCTCGGGGTGGGGGAGGGAGTCTAGTCTTAACTAGAAACCTCTGGTCATCGCCTTCTCTTCCAAACTTGGGAAGGTCCTACCTCTATAAACTCATCCTTATCTATTAACTACCCCCAAAATTGTTTCATTTTCTAAAAACGATGGAAAAAACTTTTTATTTATATGGAAAGAACCATTTTAAAAATTAATCCATTCATTTTCTCTTCATTAACATAGCCGTTGTCAGGATTGTCTCACATTTTACTTCTTTGTTTTTATTGGGAATGGCGGGAAGACAGCCCTAGTGGCTATGCCTCCCCCCTGTAGTGCAACCTTGTATTTGAAATAATTGTATGTTGCTGTATTTAGTTTGTATTTGTATACATGTTGTATTACAAAATATAATCATTCATCAATCATTCATCCCACTTCCCTTCTGGGAGTGGAAGGAGGAGGGGACAACTAACGGTGAGTTCTATTTAAGACTAGGCGATGTCCCCGAAACACCATGACCCCCCCCCCCCCCCACCCAAGACAAAATGGCTAGGGAACCCCTGCTATAGAATCCTGGCTACATGCTTGACCGTAGCCCCGACCCCCAATGGCCATATCCATAAGCACTGGCCTACGTCTGAATTCGTCCACCAAATCAATAAAAAAAATTAATTATAATAATAATATATAATAATTCAATTGTAGGGGGGGGGGGATTTTTTCACAATACAAATTGTCGAAAACCTGAACTTTTGTGCCTGATTTTACTTCAGAATACCACACAAAACGTCTGGCGATTCAAACAAAATAGCTACGAAACGCCAGGATTTTCCCCCGGAGAAGGAATGATCCCTGATAGAGCGGGGGTTAGAGAGTGTCCGAATTAACTCATGGCTCCACCCAGTGGAAGACACTTTTGTTTTAATTGCGGAAAAAAAGTCGCAATATCCGTGAATCTAGAGGCTGCGGGAGATTCAAAACGAAACGAAAGGAAAACGCCTTGACACCAAATCACGTTCGTTAGCACTGAAATGTTCAGAATAGCTAAATGTCTGGCACGGGCAGTTTAGTCTCAATTTCCCGGTTGCTATTGTTTCGGTAAAATGTGTGGAAATTAGGCAGATCAAAGGGGGCGGATTATAGTCAGTATCTAGAAGGTTTGTTCGCTTAAGAATTCGAGTTCATTACCAACAACCAACGGGATAGGATGGAAAAACCAGATTAACCCATAGGTTCCGTATATTAATTAAAAATTACTTTATAAATACACTAAAATCCAATACTGTGAGACACAAAGTCCGAGCAGTTTAGTAGTCCAGTTTCTCCAGCTAGAAATATTCTTTTGAAATGTTCAATCGAATTGTGTATTTTTCTGTATTTTATTTTCCTGGGTGTAAACTTTCCTCTAGCACTCAACTGCAATATTGTGGATTCCTGGAGTGATAGGGAGTGTGTCATCTTGAGAAAATTAGGGTGAGAGCCAGCTTTAAACAAACTCAACCTTCTCTGCCGCCGTTCGATGTGCTTTGTAGTACGCGGTCCGACCATTTTCAAAATGGTTCCACACACACACACACACATCCACTCACAGACACACACCCGAAAACCCTTAAAAGGGCTATTATATTTTTATTCAAATCTTTACTTATTTAAAATGTACCCTCGTCCTCGCCAGGCAAGCTTGTTTGCATTTTGCATTTTCTGATTATATCATGACCTCTTGGGTTCATTAAAAACTGAGTTGTTATCTTGGACAGATTTATTTACTTTTACCTTGAAACCATTGTCAAATCTGTTCCCTTATTGTGGACGATGAGCTTTCTTTAGAAGATCGACAAATGCGCTGGCTTTTGTCTTGTCGTCCATGGCAATAGTTCCGTCGCTAGTCTTCAGCGCATTATTGTTGGCTGACGATACTAAATAATGCTGGATATTTATGCACTGTGAATTCAGTAAGTACTAAAAAAAGTACTCGCTTTAAAATAAACTACAAATTCTGCGAGTGCAAAAAAAGAACACACTTTAAAATACCCCGCTGTATTCGTAAAAAAGAGTCAAGTGTGATAAGTGCCAATGAAAAGTTAAAACACACATGGGCAATCATCAACACAGACAAACATATATAGAACAGACTATAGCGTGTTTACTTAGCATATTAGTTTGTAACTTGACTTTATGAATATGGAGAAGCATGGCTTTTCCCGACAAGATTTCATAATTTTTTATGACACTGGAGTGTCTGAAGAATTGTTTTTAATTGTATAATTGAAGTATTTTTATTGATGTCTTGAGAAAAGTGGGTATAATAGTCTCAAATGACCCAGTTCGATAAAAGAAAGTTTTGGTTAAATCATCATTGTGGAGAGGTTTAATATCAATATCAGCGTCTGAGAATCAGCGTCTAATGCAAATAGCCCATTATTTCTCAAATTTATCTAAAATTTCGATATTTGACGGTTTGTCGAGGGTTAATGAAGGCTTGCGAGAATAATTCTTCTCCGGGGTTTATTTGTTCTTGAAAATCTGTAAGAACCACTTGAAGATATCCACAGAAAATGTGAACTTTAAATTCTTAAGCATGTCATGTATAGTCCCTGTATCAATTATCTTCATTAAGACCACAGTTGTTATGCATGTTTATGTCATCTTTTCACACCTTGTACAGCTCACCTATCACCTGTCTATTAATGGCAGAACTACATTCTCTCCAATTGGTTTTTCCCAGTAGGATGAGTTTTATTTATTACAATGAAGATATCCATACATACAACGATAACCATGAAGTTATTGACAAGAACGAGAACATGAAGTTATAGACAACAATAATTACATATGTAAATAGGAAGTGTTGTTTGTACATCTGTAGATAAAATATACCCTGGGATGGAGGAGGGGTTGTATAGCCGTCTTACAAACTAGTATATATCTAGCCCCACTGCCGGGGAAATGTTGGCGCCATGCATCACTGCATTTGATAACGCCTTACAGAGTAGTAAATATACCTGCCCTCCTTCCTATGTTGGGGACCCCCACCTTTTATTGTAAGGTTCCTTAGGCACAACATAGCGTCGGTAAGATGGCTATATACTGCCACGTCGCCACCCTGTGTAGTGTATAGCCGTTTTACGGACTAGTATATACCTGGACCCACTGTCGGGGAAATGCTATAGTGTCAGCACTATTTGATATTATAAGTAACTGACCCCATTGTAGCTAACGTTATTTACTGCTTTCTTATCATGCAGGGTGGGGCGCAGTGGCGTTGCGGTAGAAGGTTCTCGTAAGATCACCGAAGTTAAGCAACGTAGAATCTGGTTAATCATTGGATGGGTGACCGTCTGATCGATCAATTCGGACTCCCGCGTTGTGTCATTGGGCAAGGCACCTAACTCCGATTGTCCACATGGCGGCGCGATGACACCGTGTACTAAGGCGTACTGCACATCGATGGTACGCATGTCTTCAACCAATCTAACCCTGCCTGTGCTGCAATGCGGAGTTACGATGTTGGGGAGCTGGCAGCTGCTCGTCGTTGCTCGGTGGTTCTCTCCGGGTACTGCGGCTTCCACCACCCATAGAACTGTCACGGTCATGATTAGCCATTGTGCATAAGTATATGACCTAAAACAATAATAAATAATTTCATGCAGGGCAGTGTGGAATACGAGGTGAGGCGTACCTTTCAATGTGTGTTTGGTTGGAGAAAAAGGCAGGAAGGGGTGGTAAGCTCGGTAATTTTGTTGGGATAAATCGACAGCTGGCGTGGGACCCGTAGAATTGACCGATGAAACGGTACACAGTGAGAGTAGAACTTATGGGTGGTTATTCTTGATAAAAAATATACACTTACTTTTGAGTTCATGTTGGAGAGGATTCACTAGAAATCATATATCGACCACCGATACTGCTCAGTTATGCTCTGCTCCCCATCCTATGAATTACACTTCAGACTTCTCAAATCTAGCACCCACCTCCACATCATACCCCTCCAGAATTTTGGCTCGCTAAAAACTTATTTTTACTTTATTCACCCAAAATCAAACATAACGACAACTAGAGGTGCTTCGCAGGGTCAACGGGAACACCAGAGGGCAGGGCAATCCATATTTTCAGGGTTCTTTCCTCAGAGCAGTATGCCGGCTATGTTCCCAACCGCTCCCTCTCTCTTCATCGGGCTGGATGCTTCTAAAGATATAAAAGTCAGTGGGGGAAGGACCCATTAGCAAACAAACGTGGACAGGTGTACTTGGTGAAAAAAACAGCGGGGCAGGTGTCCAAGGTAAAAAAAAAAACAACCAGCAGGAGGCAGGTGTCCTAAGTAAAAAAAAAAACAGCAAAGGGCAGATGTTCCTGTTAATTACTTTTAATGGGGGGCAGTTGTTCATGAGTATCCAATTGCCCAGCATTCCTAATTGTCTATGGTACCTAGCCTTGGCGGAAACAACATTTCAACAAGAAACAACGGTAAACCTGTTTGCAGTAAAGCTGCAAATATAAACTTGATTTTAAGACCATTCCATGGACAGTTTAAAGCCAACTTCAATAACATCGTTCCTTACTCTTGTCCTTTCACTGCATCGCCGCAGTATTTCGTCCGAGTCAAGTTCTGACGTCATGCAAGTTTGGCCGAATGCTTTCAGTTTTGTTATTGACAACTACATATTTATAATTTCGTGATTACTGATTAAATACTCTTACTACTTACAAAACTGATCCTCTGTGAATTCTACGTGCAGAAAAAGAAGTTTTGTTCAGTGTTTACGTACCATTGGGTGCTGTTGATGCCTGAAAACAGTACATTTTATCAAAATGTTGATGTTTAGCAGCCCGTGGAGGGTTTACAAATGCTTAACGGAGACAAAGACCTGCTAATGGTCATTTTTCTTCAAAGTCTGCAAGAAGTTTTTGGAGAAATCTACAGAAAATGGGAATTTTAAGCTTTTAAAGGGTATCTCTCTTTAACCAACCCAAAATGGGTTAAGAATTGGATTTTTGAATATCCTTACCACATACAAACATTTTGCCTATAAATTTTGCGTCTGACAAAAGAAGTTATGTTTCTTTCTCTGTTGCATATCCGTTAGATGCTGTTGGTGTCTAAAAACAGCCCATTTTATCAAAATTTTGATATTTATCAGCTCGTGGAGAGTTAACAAATGCTCACCGGAATATTTTGTCCATGCAACTTGTAATGGCACACTAAGACCTGTGAATGGCCATTTTTTCTTGAAATCTATAAGATGTTTTTAAAGAAATCCAAGGAAAACATGAATTTTTAAGCCTTTGATGAGTGTTGCTGTTTAACTAGCCCAAAACGGACTAAGGCTTGTTTTTTTGAATACCCGTATCACTTACCAAAATCATCCTCGGTGAATTCTACTTCCAGTGAAGGAAGTTATGTTTATTTTCCAACTACAGGTTGGGTGCTGTGGGGGGCTGAAAACAGCCTATTTTATCAAAGTGTTCATATTTGAGAGCCTGTGGAGGGTTAACAAACGCTTATCAGAATATTTTGTCCATGTCGTTTGTAATGTCACACCAAGACCTGCGAAGGACCAGCTTTTTCTTGAAAATCTACCCAACATTTTTAGAGAAATCCACGTAAAACATGATTATTTAAGCATTTGAGGGAATCACTCAAAGGAGATTATGTTTATCTCTCAGGTACACAGTGGGTGCTGTGGGTGCCCTAAAACGGCCAATTTTCTTAAATTACGATGCCTGGCAGCCTGCAGAAGGTTAATAAATGCTCACCGGAATATTTTTTCCATGCAACTTGTAATGTCACACCAAGACCTGCGAATAGACAATTTGTCTTGAAAACCTACAAGATGTTTTTTGAAAAATCCACAGAAAACAGGCATTTCAAGATTTTAATGGGTATCTCTCTTTAACCAGCTCAAAATGGGTTAAGACTTCGACTTTTGAATACCCTTGCCACTTGCCACAAAAAATGTTTCCCTATCAATTTTGCGTCCGATAAAAGAAGGTGCCTTTCTCTGTGGTATGCCCATTGGGTGCTGTTGGTGTCCAAAAACAGCCCATTTTATCACAATTTTTACGTTTAGCAGCCCATGGAGGGTTAACTAATGCTGACCCGAATATTTTGTCCATGCAGCTTGAAATGTCACACCAAGACCTGGGAATGACCAATTTTTGTTGAAAATCTACAAGACTCATTTAGAGAAATCCACGGAAAACATGATTTTTTTAGCTTTTGAGAGGTATTGCTGTTTATCCAGCCCAAAACGGGTTAACGCTTAGTTTTTTGAACACCCTTATTTCTCACAAAAGTGATCCTCGGTGAATTCCACTTCCAATAAAGGAAGTTATGTTTATCTCCCGTGTATCGTTTGGGTGCTATGGGGGTCCGAAAACAGCTTATTTCATCAAAATTTCGGTGTTTGGCAGCCTGTGGAGGGTTACCATATGCATTGCCGAATATGTCTTGTGTATCAATGGTCGTGCCGAATGCAGGTCTAGCAATAATGAATGTTTAAAAAAAATCCACAAAACGTGTTTCGAGAAAGTGCCGATAACCCCCAATTTTGGCAGTTTTGTGACGCTTCTGGTTAAATAAGGGTTAAATCGAAAATTCCGCCTCGGTACATTTTTATATTTTGTGCCCCTCTATGTGTGTGCAAACATTTGTGAAAATCGGTTCGAAAATGGCTTCTGAATCGTACGGACAAATTGTGTGGAACCCCCCCCCCCCCCCCCCCAAAAAAAAAAAAAAATAATAATAATAATCCGTAGAAAAGCAATAGTCTTTTCCAGAGGGAAAAGCCTAATTACCTACGACCAACCGGGTAGGTGAGACTTACCCGAACGATGTTATAAGGATTGACAGCGGGAACTGATAAACAACACAGAAAATGGTTTCAGATGATCAATTTTTATTTTTGTTTTCGTGCAATAAGCTGTGATGAATATTTAATATTCAAAAACAATACATTCCATTGTAACGCTGGAAATAATGTTTCTGTCTCTCTGATAATCTACATTAGTGCAATCAATCAGCAGTTGTTGGTACACTGTTGTCATGCCTAGATGTATTCTCCATTGTTTGGTAGAAAGGAAAAAGAGAGCTGAAACCAACAACTGTGTAAAAATATCCACCTAGAACATCAGAATATTAGTTATCCTTGTGTTTTCCAGGGTGTATGAGAATTTACACCGGTTTTGTGAACTCATGCACCCTGAGGCAAAGTCGAAGGGTGTATGAGTTCCCAAATCGGTGTAAATTCCCATACACCCTAAAAAACACAAGGATAATGGATTTATTTCCAAGAATCTTGGTGTCCTTAATACTTTAACCTACATTGTGGGCAAAAACTGGCAAAAAAATTGTACTTTGTAAGTTTTTTAATAAATAAAACCAGACAAACATGGATGTCATTGGAACTGGCTCAATGAGCCAGTTCCAATGACATTCATATCTGTAATATTTTGTTGCACATAAATATTAAATATCCTGTATTTTTATTTTTCTTCTAACATAACTGAATATAATGTATGAATTAATAATTAAAAATGGGTACTTCTTTAGCCAAAAAGCCTGCTATTGTATATTCTTGTTTTTAAACCGTGTTTAACCACGGTGTAAAAAGCCACTGTGGATTGCAAGTTACACCGTACCTCCCAGCTAATCAAAAAGCAGTATTTTGTTTCATTTGGAAATAATGACCTTTACATACCGATAAGTACTCCAGACAAGAATGCAAACGTCCTGTGGAACGTGATGGTTCGATGATTAGAACTTCAGACTTTGAACGGAAAAGTCGATGGTTCCATCCAGAAAACTACGTTGTGTCTCTGAGCGAAATACTGAATCCGGAGTGCCCTCCGTGGTGGCACTGTATACTATAGTGTACTGCACGCTGATTATTCTCTTGCTTTTAGCCACTGCTAACTCTGCACGTGCAGGGTTTGTAAGTTGGAAAGTCTGACAGTTGATCGTTGCTGTTCGGTAGTTCTCTACGGATACTCCGGCTTCCACACACGTAAAACTGTCCGATATGATGTGTCTCTGGCTGTGGAAAATGTCGTGAAACCTCCATCAACAAACAAACAAACAAACAAATATTCATAATAATACATTTATTTCTAACTGTACCATTACTCCTATCTCACTGTGTGGTGAGTGTTTCCCCAGCAATTCTATCATGATGGCTGCGGGTTCCGTGGTAGTGAACGAGTAGAACATAACTGTTGATGTAATACTGGTTCCGAAAGTAAAAAAAAATCTGAGATGGAATTTATACGAACTGCATCTCATGCAATAGTAGTAAAAATAAAAAATACAATGAAGCCCTTTAATTGGAAATCTCTTAACTTAATGACTTATTTAATTAAATATCAATTCCAATTGCCATGTCTTCAGTACACATTCAGTACAAATTTGGCATCTTAACTGCCTATATAGACTCTAGAGTAAATTGAATTAAAACATTTTGTAATATGCAGAGAAACTTCCATGGCAATCACAGAATTTTCCATGTAAATAGACCTATTGACTTCAGTAATCTTACACAGGGGCGAGGGTGAGGGTCGAGGTGGGGCGATTAGATCCTCCACACCGGGAAATCGGCCAAATTCGTCCGGGAGATTAATTTTTGCAAAAACCTGGAAGATAGAGATAATATTCTCGAAGACCCAATTCACGTGCACAATAGGAAGAACCCGTTGCGCATAATCACCATGGCATAAGAAGAGATAATTACATTGCGAGAGTTCTATTTTTGTCAGTGTATCTAGTCTCTGTTGTGAGTTAATCGCACTAATTATATTTGTGGCTTGTGGAACTAGGGTATCAAAAACAGGTGTCATAGCGAATCGGCATGACACCCTGTTTTGGATATCCTAGTTTTACAAGCCACCATTTCGTTTCGCTTTGCCACTCTCGAAGCCACAAGAGTCACAGTTATTACGATTCTCAAAAATCGCCAATTAATTTTCATTATTTTTTCCATTTTTTTTTTGTCTCAAAAACATAGGTTATGATTTCTCATTGGAACGAGATCGTCGAGCTCGTTCTAATGAGGGATCATGACCAATGTTTTTTGAGAAAAAAAAATGAAATTAGTTATTCAAGAATTTTTTTGCAAGTGTCGTCTGCTTTTCATGTTAGGTAACTACATATATTCTCAAGAGTGAACTCCTGGTAATTGAATTAAGACATCTTGTAATATGCAGAGAAAATTCCATGACAATCACAGAATTTTTCTTGTAAATAGACCTTTTGGCCTCATCCTACACAGAGTGTGTGGACGGGGGGGGGGGGGGGGGGGGGTCAGGGGGTGGTGGTGTGGCGGTTAGAGCCCCGGGAAATCGGCCAAATTCGTCTGGGAGAAAATTCTTTGCAAGCACAAGGAAGATAGATATAATATTCTCGAAGATCCAATACACGTGCACAATAGGAAGAACCCGTTGAGCATGATCACCATGGCATAAGAAGATGAATTACATTGCGAGAGTTCTATGTTTGTCAGTGCTGTGAGTTAATCGTACTAATATAATATTATTATGCATCACGTCTGTGACATCAGCTGTGACTGGTTAATTTGACACCTTCTAGAAGTCATCGTACTGGAATTTTTTAACAAAAACACGGGAACTATAGAAACGTTCTTCCCTGGAGACGTGAGAAGAAAGAAAATGTAAGCTTCCCTTCCATTAACCATCGACGATTACACACGCGCTGTTGGAATTTCGCAACAACAGCAAATGCTGGTGTCGCGTCTGTTTAACTTTTTCGTCATGGGTCGACACAAACTTACCTACGCTACAAATATGTCGTTTTCAGGTTCAATAAATTTAAAAGAATCAGAAATATTAAACACTCACCTGTTGTTCACCACTTCAGTGTTTGTGACTTCAATCAATCACAAGTTCAGTACTCCTCGACCTCACTGGGTCTCCGCCTCAAGTTCAAAATAAATTGTTTCACTCCGCTTAATTCTAACAATTGTCGGAGGAGCACAGTGGCGTTGTGGTTTACGGTTCTCGTCAGATCACCGATGTTAAGCAAGGTCGGGCCCTGTTAGTCCTTGGATGGATGGCTGTCTGAGCGATCGATTCTGGCTCCCGCGTTGTGTCCTTGGGCAAAGCACCAAGGCTTACTGCACGTCGATGGTGCGCTTGTCTTCAACCAGTGTAACCCTTCCTGTGCTGCGGTGCGGAATTACCATTTTGGGGAGCTGACAGCTGCTCGTCGTTTCTCGGTGGTTTTCTCTGGGTACTCCGGGTTCCTCCCCCGTAAAACGGTCACCGACACGATATGATCTGGGCTGTTAATGTGTCGTTAAACCCGAATAAATATATAAATAACAACTGTCGTCCGGGAATTTATATTCCATTATACCACTTATCACACAAGTACGTTCATAAACTTTCCAACTGTAGGTCCTACTCCCACTGAGTCCAAGTCCTGAACAGTATGATCCAGTATAGTTTCACCATTAATAATGAACAATGAACAGCATGATGCAGTTTTATACCCTGGTATTTGGCTATACGGAGACCCCCAAAGCGACGGCACTTGTAACAAGTCATTTTCGAATCCGGTGATCTGGGAAACTCCTAAAGCGACGTCATTCATTCGAAATGACGTCACGAAAAGCATGTTTCTGGATTCGGCTACCTTGTTATATGATTGATGGCATGTTGCAGTCAATGCTTAACAATAAAAGCTAATTTTGTGTTCAGCATCATAAAATAATTAGAACGTTTCTGTTCATGTTTTATCGGTCGATAGTACCTGAGTTAGTACATGAAAACAAACGTTCTAATATTATATGACACAAGCATTAACATGATTAATAATGAATTATAACATGAACAGCATGATGCAGTTGTAAAACCTGACATTTTGTGATACATAAACTTCCAAAACGAAGGCACTTGTAATAATATTTTCAAATTAATCAATCACGGCTGATGTCACAGACGTGAGGCAGAATAATTATATATGCGGCTTGTGGAACTAGGGTGTCGAAAACAGGTTTCATAGCGAATTGCCGTTCATCCGTTTTTGGTACCCTAGTTTTACAAGCCACAATTTTTTGCGTTTCATTTTGACTCTCGAAGCCTATAGAGTCACGGCTATTGCGATATTTTCCCCAATTAAAACACACATTTCTCTCAGAGGGTTCGAACCAAGATCTTACCGGTCGAGAAATGCTTGTTTTTAATTCAGGGACTGTCTATCCTCCCACCCCATCCCTTGTGGATTACAGGTCACGCGTCGGGTAATCCTGGCGCTAACCCTGATCCTGCAGGGCATTTAATCTATTATATCTTGTTTGATAGTGCCACTTGAGCTTTCTCGAACAAGATATAGAATAAGGCTCAGTTTATCTCTGGCATACAGGAATATTATCAAATTCATGTTAATAGCATATTTCGGTTAACTGAATAATTTATTTCAATAGCAACGTGGCCAATCAAATAATTATATTATACTAGAACGCTTCTGTTCATGTTTTATCGGTCGATAGTACCTGAAATTGTGTGATTTTCGAAATAAAACGAAGCTGCTGAAGGATTTAAAAGAAATTACACAAAATCAGGAACTATCGACCGATAGAACATGGAAAGAAACGTTCTACTTGTTTTATTATGTCGAACAAAAAAAACAGCTTTCATTGTTAAGCGTTAACTACAACATACCATCAATCTTGTAACAATGTAGACGAATCCATACACGTGTTTTAGTTAGGTCATTTCAAACGAATGACGTCGCTTTAGGATTTTCCAGATCACCCAATTCGAAAATGACTTATTACAGGTGCCGTCACTTTGGAAGTTTCTATATCATCAAATGTCAGTGTGTATAACAGCAGCATGCTGTTCTTGTTATAATTCATTATTAATCATGTTAATTCTTGTGTGATAAGTGGAAAAATGGAATATAAATTCATGTTTCAATCATTTTGAACTTGAGGTGGATACTCAGTGAGGTTGAGTAGTACTAATAGTACTTCTAAACTTGTGGAAATGTAATTGATTGAAGTCACATTCACGATTGACTAAAGTGGTGAACAACACGTGAGTTTTTAGTATTTCTGATTCTTTTGAGTTCATTGTTTGCAGTTAAAACTGAAAACATACCCACTGAAGATGAAATATTTGTAGGTAAGTTTGTGTCAATCGGTGACGAAAAAAGTTAAACAGACACGGAGCCAGCGTTTGGTGTTGAGAAATTCCAATCAGAGCGTGCATAATCGACGCTGATCAATGCAAGTAGAGCTTACATATTCGTTGTTCTCATGTCTCCAGGGAACGTTCCGATAGTACCCGTGTCTTTGTCAAAAAACTCCAATACTATGACTTTTAGAAGGTGTCAAATTAACCAATCACGGCTGATGACCCAGACTTGAGGCATCATAATTATATCTGTGGCTTTTAGAACTAGGTATCAAAAACAGTATAATAGCGAATTGCCATTACATCCGTTTTTGATACCCTAGTTTTACACGCCACATTTTTTTGCGTTTCGTTTTGACTCTCTTGAAGCCTCTTGAGTCACGGATATTGCGATATTTTACCCAGTTGAAACAAACATTTCTCTCAGAGGGCCGAACCAAGATCGGTCCGATGAAGAAATGTTTGTTTTAATTCGGGGACTCTCTGGCATCCCCCAGCCCCATCCCTTGTCGGGGATTAGAGGTCACGCGTCGGGTAATCCTACCGCGAACCCTGATCCTGCAGGGCACTTAATCTGTTATATCTTGTTTGATAGTGCTACTTGAGGTTTATCGAACAAGATATAGAATAAGGCTCAGTTTGTCTCTGGAATACAGGAATGTTATCAAATTCATGTTAATGGCATATTTCGGTTAGTTGAATAATTGTCAATAGCAACGTAGCCAATTGATTAACAGGAATCTTATGTTGCAACCGTCCTGAAAGTAGCAGCAGTAATAGTTATAACACTAGCAGCAGACGCACTAGATATAGTATTTGTATTCACAGGGTAGTCGTAGTCATAGTAGTTATTTGTTTATGAGTGCTTATCGCCATCTTACCAGAATCGAGAACTTCAACCTTTCCCATCTTAGGGCTCGTGGGTGTAATCTTGCTTTTGTTTCCATTCAGTTCGAGCCTCCATTTGGTTTCATAACTGCCAATAATTGCCAGCATTTTGCCTAGCACATCTGTGCTTTCTGACACAAGTACCGTATCATAAGCAAAGCAACCATGGGATCTCCAAGTTCCCAAATGGTACCCATCATTGCTATGCAGGAGATTATTTCCCAAATCTTTGATGTTCAATGTTATTTGTTTATTTATTGTTGTTTAAGGTCACATATTTCTGTACGATGGCTAATAGTAAAGGAATGACACACTAAATGAGGCATATCTCCTTAGGCGGCGCACCTTTTGTTACTACTTTGCCCAGAATTAGTTCACTTTCCACATCTTTATACAGTGTTTTAAGGTTCTAACATAACCAGCCCAAAGTGCATTGTTTATAAAGGATGACGCATTGATCTTCCCTGAGATGCGTACGGGAGATCATGAAGTACTGGGGTGAGGAAACAATGGTCTCGGTAAAAGAACCACTCAGTTAGTATCCGATAAGCCACCTTAGGCCTTTACTTCATGTTAGACAGTTGGCGAAATAGGCTCGGGTTTGATCGCTCGGGAGCTTCACAAACGAAGGTCACGCGTTTAGTTGTTACTAAACTGGTCACTCTGATATAATTTCGATCTCTCGTTTAATTCATTATGTAGAATCGCAATAAATTTCCGTCTGCTGTTGAACCGTTATTTCCCAGTCTCATATGATCACCTGTCTATGCAGTCTCACTGAAAGAGGTCAACCCCTCACTGGCGTGTTTAAACGCACCCTTGGTTAAACAATGGAATTTCCCAGATTTGACTCAGATGAGGGTGATGGAGGTGGGCAGGAATCATAAAATACATTAACATGGATTTCAAACCGAATCCAAGCAGATGTCGTGAACTCTATCCTCAGAGTATCAAATGAGTGGTCAAAATGTGTAGACATATTATGAAAAGCAGAGACACTTGCAAACAAAATTATTGAATAATCCATTAATTTCATTTCTTGTGACGAACACTTAGCTTATGACCTCTCATGTGAACGAGCTCTTCGAGCTCGTTCCAACGAGGGGCCATAAGCTAAGTTTTTGACGCAAAAAAAGAAAATTGAATGGAAATGTTTGTGAATACCGCTGACCGGTTTGGCCGTTACGTTGGGTAAATCAATCCTCCAGTAGCGAAAGGGTCATACCAAGTATTGATGTCATATAAGACCATTGTTAAAAAATTACAAACGGAAGGATTGCTGATCGAGTGAGCTAGGTACATACATGCAATCAGCCTACTAACATTCCAAATTAAATACCTGCCACCACGTGACTCCCAAAACAGAACTGGTGCCGCTCGAACATGTGAGCGGGTGGGTTGGTAGACACTGATGAACTAATATCGTAAAAGAGCCGAAATCACAGGGTTTTTTTGGGGGTGACATGAATTTTTTTTCAATTTTCAATTTTAAAACTCCCAGCCAATAAAATGAATTGGGGTGGGCTACATGTACTTGAACACTAGTGTGAGTTTATATATCCTTAATTATCTCCGACGCTTCGGGTGATAGAAATTTGGTCATGGGCAAACTTCATGTAGGTATCAACTCCTATGGAAAAAGGGATTCTCTAGTAGGTATCCTCGAATAATACAATACCAGGTAATAGGTATCCTCAAATACCCGTATGTGCCTATGTGCTAGGGCACATTGTGTTACATTGTGCCTTTTCACATAAGCACAATTCGGCACATAAATCATGTGCCTATGTGCTAGGGCACATTGTGTCACATTGTGCTTTTTCACATAAGCACATATGACAAAAAAGGGGTGCTGAAGGTCATATGTTTTTCAAAAAAGGGGTGCCGAAATTGGGGTGCCCGGGGATATTGCCATTGGATATAGTCTTTTGTTATACACAAGGGAGATAACTCTGTACGATTAAGTACAGGTTATGGGAAATCAAGCAATCTAATCGGTTAATTATAATTTATATAAATGATCTAGATAAATGAAACAACAAGAGTACTACCAAGCATTTCCCATAACCTGTACTTAATCGTACAGAGTTATCTCCCTTCTGCATAATGAAAACCTCTATCAATGGTAATATCCCGGCACCCCAATTTCGGCACCCCTTTTTGAAAAAGCATATGGCCTTCGGCACCCCTTTTTCTGAAATGAAGATATACGACTCTTATCCTCATTTCAGAAAAAGGGGGTGCCGAAGGCCATATGCTTTTCAAAAAAGGGGTGCCGAAATTGGGGTGCCGGGATATTGCCAGCAGGCACATAGAACACATTGGATCTCAAGGGACGATATGTCAACAAAATACTGTTTACTCGTTTCCTTAACGACCCAAGGGATGTAACTTTATGTGTTGTCTTCTGCGTTTGAAAAAAAAAACAATTATTCACGAATTTGGTTCAGCAGATTGCGGAGCGTGCGAAACGCGTCCACAAATTTGTTTCCACTATGTTTCTATTGTGTTTCAAACAGGACAAAAACGTTATCTCTTGCGGCTCGGTGTTCAAAAACCGACACCCAGGTATTAAATCTCCATATACCATACACGTTGGCAGAGATAACTTATAATCTCTATATCGTAGCGAGTAACCTTGAATACACGCACTAATCGTGGTGTACATTTAGTGACTGCATTGGCGAACCGTCCAGGCAACTACGGCCGAACTCGTCTCAGACTAGTTCACGAGAAATAAATTACTACAGAAACTTTTCGGGACTATTTACTCCATACTCCACTTAAATATAAACCTAAATATGGAACTTAAAATCAAAAACAATACAAGGCAATAGGACTGTTGAGGTTGTAGAGCAAATTTTAAAGAATTATGTGTGCTTTCTAAGTCAGAAATTTAAAACTACTGATATTTGCCTGCTGGAAACCCTTTCAACGAAGCCTGAAAAATCAAGATGATTCTGCAATGAGGAATTTCACTTCATATTGTGCCTGAGCTGATGATAATGATCTTCGGGTTCGTGGGACGACTGGCATTAGTCACAGTTCGGTACTTTTAAAATTAGGTTTACATGTCATTGTAGTGCGCCTAACTTTAGCAAAGACTATAACCTTATGTGTAATTTACATTTCACCAAACAAAACGCTTTCGGAGAAGGAATTTGATAAGTTGATTCTTCTTTTCCCAACACCCTATATTTTGGTGGGCGATTTTTGTGTACATGACCTTCTTAGTGGTGATTTCTGTAGAAAAACGTAGACGGTAAAGCAATAGACGAGATTTTTTTCAAAATACGACTTGTGTGCGTTCGATGATAAGTTGGGCGCTTACCTCCATACTGCATCAGGCTCATATACGCCAACTGATTTTACAGTTACATTTCCGATTCATCGTGTTGCTCTGAATGCCTCGCACGAGCGAAATTTAAGAATAGTGCGAACCATGGGAAAAATTTTACTGAAGCGCTGTATTTCACTACGTGCTCATGATCCCATTGCACACTACTCTGTAAAATCTTAAAACCTCGGCAAATCCTAATTGTTTTGTCAGCCCATGTTTCGATAATGATTGCAATCGTGCTATAAAATACCGAAAATGAAACACAACGTAAAGTTATTAAGTCATCATTCACTATTAACTTGAAAAACAACGTGCGCATAGCGTAAAAACAAAACGGCTTATAAAACAAAAAATAGTTCTTGGAAAACTATATCTCATAACCAGCATACATCCAAACCAAAAAGTTGGAAAATGATTGAAAAACGAAAAGGCAAAGAAACAAAATTATCGTTCAATTCTTCGAAGACAATATACACTAATTAGACCCAAAATAAAATATTGGCACAACTTGGCCGCAACATTTTCAGTTTTTTTGTCTGAAAATAATGATCCAATTTTCGTTAAAATTGAAGAAGAAACAACATGAAAAAATATCAAATTTACTACCGAAAACTTAGAGGACTGCAATGAAAATTTCTCTATTGAAGAGTTAAATATTGGAATAAAGAAAAAAGTTCTGCCACTGGATCCGACGAAATATACTCTCAAATGTTAAAACATCTGCCACATTATTCACTTGAATTATTATTTATTAACCCTTTACCCAACGCAGACGATATCAAAATTTATTATTTTAAATATATTTTTTTTTAAAATTTTTTCACACAATTTCAACAAAGCCATGTCATGTGACCCCTCATTGGAACGAGCTCAATGAGCTTGTTCCAACGAGGGGTCACATGATATGGTTTATTAGACATATTTTGAAAAAATATTTTTTTTCAACTGCTCAATTTGCATATTACGCGGGCGGATGCGGGCGATTCGTCAGGTAAAAAGTTAATTGTTTAGTGAAATATGGATGACTGCCACTTTTGATTTTTGTCATCTTCCTCGTGCAAAGATACAATGATAACCAATGATACCAATATTTTGGCATTGCCAGCGACATGTTGTCCAATAACTATCAAATTATATAGAATGATCCGAGGGAGAATCTTGCCACCAACAAGGAGCCAATACTATAAAAACGTCTACAATATTATTGTATTTTCTAGAATTGTGTTTTTTACCTATTAATATAACTCACTAAATTGAATAATCATTAGCATTTTTAAAGATATGATAATTTGCCAACTGCCAAATTGGCAGATCTTTGAAAATACTAATGGTTCATTTCAACCCATTACAAGTAATAACTAGAAATTACAATTCTGGAAAATACAATTGTATATGTTTTGAAGTATTGATCCCAGAATTCTCATTCTAGTCACACTGCATGTATTTTCGTGCTAGAATTAAGAAATAAGGAAACCAGAATTCCAGAAAACGTCTCTTAAAAGGCTCATTGTACCCCGTCAGTCGAACGTACGAGAATATCCCGCCGCTTCTTTTAGGAAGTGGAAACATGTAATGTACGGGAATAGTGCATGATTATTTTAATATCCTCGATAGGTAAAACAATTTCAAACGATACAATACCTCTCAGCTAATCAGAGGAAGTGGACGTGGACATAAATATAGAATCATATTTTGAATTATTGCTTTATGTGGGTAGATGTTTGTTTTTGAATATTTGTGGACATTTGTTATTTACCGTGCTGCAGTACAGCCGCCGTGGACTGGTCATTTTCCACTGGTGGGCAATGTTTCAACAGACGCAATATTAGATTTAAAACGCTAATTATAGGAAAAATCATCAAAAATTTAATTGATGAAGCACCCGGTAAACGCATGCGTAGACATCATTGCTTACGCGTGGATTACGACCAGTACACGGCGTCTATATTGTGTTATCGATTTATTTGTCAGCTATAAAGTCAACATCGTTCGATAATGAAGTGCATGTCTTTCTTCTCAATTGCGTAGTCATGTGGCCATAGTCACGTCATGTATTTTAAGCGGTAGTCGGACAGAGAGACCATGGAAATCCAGAATACAAGTCAAATTAAAAACACCTAGGCGATTCATCGGTTGATTGTTTGTCACAAAATAGCGGGGCGATGATGTAACTGATGCAACTAATCACTGTCAGCATTGGTTTATCACGTTGCTTGCCCAACTATAATGTCACCATTCCTCACATCAATACAAACTGTGTTTGTTGTTTGTTTCGTAAACACGCATGCACTTTCTGAACGAGGATGGAGTTCAGTGACGTCAGTTCAAACATTTTATCTTAAGATAGCTACACCGAATATTTTTCGATGTGAGAAGCTATGTGAAAGACACCAGAATTGCACCGCTTTCACCTTTGATAACATTGAAAGAATGTGTTACACGCATAATGCTGTTGGGACTATGTTTGCGAAAACGGCCGTGGGAAGCACATCAGGCCGTTACTTGTTCAAGGTAAGTACTATTTATAGGTTGTTACTTAGTTACTTTCATATCGTTTAGCACATCAGCCAGAGGCAACTCTATATTAGTCTGACACCGAAGGTCGAGGCTACCGAAAGGAATGAGAAGCAATAAGGCTGTCAGAAAACTGGAATTGATTTGAGAACATTTAGGAATTATTTTTTTTGTTGAATAAATACAGATTATCATGATTATGCCATGTCCTGTGATTTGTATCAGATTCGATGCGGTGTCCAGGATGGAATCTCCACGAGCCGGCTTTGCCGGCGAGTTGTGATTCCATTTTTGGACACCACCGAGAATCTGATGCAAATCACAGGACATGCACATTATCATGCTAATCCATTTATCCAACAATTCTGTCATATAAACAGATTAAATCTTAAATTTTTAATACAGTTTTGAGACATAATCTTGGACGAGAAAAAGTTTAAGAACAACGTATGCTATTAAACTATATTGTTGCGCACTCTAACAAACAATGAGTAACGCGATCACCGCATTTTTCAAAGTTGTGTTGTCAAATTATTCACTCTCAGTGTCACTTCCTATGATGATCCGCTTGAATGTACGAGTGTATGACATGGGCACATCTTCAGAAACCGGGCAGGTGTAATATTGAATTGTGCAGTTACTATTTATTGTGGGTCGGGGCAGGGTGGGGGGTCAATGGCTATTAATAGTTGTGTCTCTAACTGTAAGAAATTTTGTTTTCTTTTGTAAGAGATCAGCTGAGTCGATCATTGAAACGCACATAGAATGTATTCATGCGCCTGTTATGATAGCCCGTCGCATTACCGGAAACGAGTCGTCTATATGATACGGAATCAGAATGAGTCGTCTATATGATACGGATTTCTCGTGGTTTTCGGGCCAAAATCTATATGATTGTTGGATAAATTTATATAAGAGACGAATTGGTTTCGTTCAGTTAAATAACTTTGAAACCACTGTAGGGCAATACCTCTAATACCTTAGTATCCCAGTTTCTGAAGAAGGTTCGAGTGGTCAGTGGTGTCAAATGCTTTGCAGAAGTCTAGGAATATAGAAAGGGTGCAATTCTTTGTCGGTTTATCATTTTAAGGTTACCACGCTATTCAGCAGATGCAATATATGGTGGGCAGTTGAATGTTTTGTTCTGAACCCAAACTGGTACTGATATAAGATTTTATTTTAGTCTATGAAATCCAATAGCCTTTTATTCACTAACTTTTCAAGTATTTTTGAGAACGTCGGGAGAATACCGATAGGGCGATAATTATTAAACATTTGAGGGTTACCAGACTTGAAGATTGGTATGATTTTGGGTACTTTCATTTTGGTTGGCACATGACCGGATGGTAAGTAATTATTTGTTTTGGTTTAATAAATTTATATAATAATTGATATGAAACTACCTCGTGCTGATATCTCGGCCGATATGATACTACCCAAATAATAGCCTCTTTATTCATTAAACTAATACAAATAATTACAAATACATTCGATCATTTATCTGACAGTGCTATTGCTTCTCATTCTTTTCACTACCTCTTTTCCAAGTTCAACTATTCAAATGTATCGGCTTTCCTACTGGGTAAGGGGCGACTCTCGGATAGCTGAACAACCTCTTCTCCAACTTCGCCGAATCCCCGCTTGTTTCTCTGAATTTTAGTTTGCAAAGAATTTCTGAGCAACTCTCTTCATTCTTCTCTTCATCTACCTAATCATTACTTCTCACCATCATTAGTTATTCACCATACACAACGTTGCGTTTTACCACTCCACCATGTCTTGAAAATTGGTTGCACCGAGTAACACATCTAGGGGGATAATTCCAGCTTGGTTCAATCGTCGGAGATCGTCGGCACATTAGCCGAATTCGAAGCCATATCTGACGAGTTTGATAATGAGCAATTATGGGGAAACTTTTCTTCTAATAAATGATAAGAGGTTTTTACTTAGTTGAGATTATATCAGCCTTGATATTAGTCCGAGGTAATAATAACAACAACTTGGTATCTAATTAAAAATGAGGGGTTATTACTTGCTTAGTTTCATATAGGCCGATATATCATCCCGTGGTAACTTCACATCAGCCTGAGACCTTCGGTCTTATGTATCGGCCTGCGCGAAACTAACCAAATAATGAACTCACTATTTATTAACCCTTTACCTAACATGAAAAGCAGACGACACTTGCAAAAAAATTCTTGAATAACTAATTTTTTTCATTTTTTGTCTCAAAAACATAGGTTATGACCCCTCGTTGGAACGAGCTCGACGAGCTCGTTCCAACGAGGGGTCATAACCTATGTTTTTGAGACAAAAAATGAAAAAATAATGAAAATTAATTGGCGATTTTTGAGAATAGCGCTGGCCGGTTTTGGCCGTTACGTTAGGTAAAGGGTTAAACCAAAACTATTATTAAACCAAAACCTCAACAAATAATTACAGAAATTCTTTCCACAAAGTCCAACGTTTTCTCACCTCCTAGTTCAGATATCCTCACTTCTCAGCTTCCTCGCTGAAGTACCTTTCCCCCCACCCCCGCTCTCCGCTTACGACTCTAAATTTTAATTTGCGACCAATTTTCTGCACAACTGCCTGATTCGTTTTTCATCCACCTCATCGTTACTAATTGCCATCATTGATTCTGCATCATACAAAACTCTACTTCAAGCCACACCACCATGCCTGGTAACGCCAATTTTCCTAATTGCATTCGACGAATGACTGTGAATGTTTCGATGCAACAAATTGGTTGTACCTAATAATACCTTCAGAGAGCAACTATAACTTGATTCAAATTGGCCGAGATCAGCGATATATCAGGCGAGTTTGAAACTATATCAGCCGAGTTTAATAATATGGAATTCTTGTGAAAAAAATCACATCTAACATAAATAATATCCGGTATTGACGCAAACACTTGGTACACTCTCTTTTTTATACAATTATGGACTTTTGTGGTGGTGAATATGACGTAATATGAACCAAAAAAACTTATATTAAGCGGAGGTCAATAAAAGTTTTTTAGATTCATATGACATCATAATCACCACCACAAAAGTCCATAACAGTTTTATTATATACATAGTCCTCAAAAAAACAATCTTCTGCTTGTCAATTAAAAGTTCAATTATATCCACCAGAAATACTTTTATTTAACAATAGAATGGTTATCATCTGCAGAACAACATAAAAATAAACAATGTTGTTGCGATTACGTCGACTGAAATTGAACTAGAGAGGAGATTTCCAAACGCTGTGTTTAGAGAGTTTATATTCACTGGAAAACCGATGTACATTGATTTGTGAGTATTGGTAACGTGTATAAGATCCAGCCAATAGAAATGTGGTTATTTATATATTATATAATAAATATATATACTCATCTATAAAACCCTCAAGCTGTGAATATCTATGGATTTCAGACCTACCCACCTCCTCCATTATGCTAAATCAGAATCACGCTACTGGTTTGAAAGACGCAGTAGAGTTGCATTTACAGGCACGAGTATACGTGGGATGATGTTCGGTAAATAAAATCAAATTAATAAACTTCCCATATTTTTCTCACAGTTTCCAAATGATATATATTTTTCATAATATCAAAAATTACCAACTTGACTTTGTTTTAACCCTTTGGACTTGTAAGAGTGATTTTTCGGTCCAAGGCATAATTTCATCCCATTTTTATCTTATTAAAAGAGGTATATATACGGAGCATCGGTGATAAAATAATAACTGTAGTCTGCATCCAGACGGCTTCGGACTGCATTTATTATTTAATCCTCCCTCCATATCGATACTGGACTGACCCATATCACTGTAAGTGTACACAAAGGCGATACCATTCCCGGAAACAAGGGTTGAAAGGGTTAAAACACTAAAACACCAAAAAGCTTCACCGCCGAAATATTCACACACTGTAATTCACAAACCCACCTGTTTATAAACCGCAAACCGTTTATTCAAATTACACTTTGCAGTTTCCCAATGGCACAAATTCGTCCAAAGCATGAAAGTGGATATTTACCAGATTTATTTGGGAAGAACAAAATCATTGCTAGGTGAATGCATTGTATTTAAAACAAAACCATTTTAAGTCGTATTTTTTCACATTTCAGAAATATCGAGAGAACGACGAAAGTCAGGTCTACTTTCCAACATGTGATAAACCTGCACAGATAATTGTACCATCAGCTCAGGCCGAAAAGGGCGTTTGCTCCAACATGAAAGGTGAAAGTCTTTCTTCGGTTACTTTATGAATAATTCAGGAGTTTAAGAGACACACTCTTTGTTGGTAAACTAAAATTAATTCGTGGGGGGGGGGGGGGGGTGGGAGGGAAGAAAAGGTTCCGCCTGTCAGTGTGTGCTTTGTGATGAAGATCTGTTGGTCTTTTTGTTTCTTTTTTGGCATTTGCTATTTTTGTTGTTTTTTTTTTCTGTTATGTTGGTTCTCAATTGGACAGAATATTGTTTGTTGTCTTGGAACATCGACATTGTTTCTATTGTTGAATTATGTGCACATTTTTCTGATAATTTCGTCCATTTGTTCTGTGACGGCTTTGGTTTCGGTAAGTCGATGTATCGTGAAAATATCTAAAAAGTTGTGTGAACTTAGTTCAAATTTACTTCGCACAAAATTAGGGATGGTCATTTTCCGTTTTATTCAGAAATCGGTGTTTATAATGTCCTGTTATCCCATTTTAAATAGGTCCGGCCTGAGACACAAATTAATTTTCGATCTCTTACGTCCCATTTATCATCTGACAACCTCAAACTTCATCATGTATTAACACAATTGTCCATCCTTTGTCAATTTAGGACATTAGTCCGCCCGTCGTTTGTGTACGTTTGGCGGCCATACATTTAGAAGTATGAAACTTCATTATGTATTAAAAATGGCCCGTCCTTTGTGAGCTTAGGACATCCGTCCGACCGTCGTTCGTCGGCCATTCGTCTGTCATTCAGTCAGTAAATCAGTAGATTACAGTTTTTGCAGCCTCCAGCCTGAATCCTAGGATAAAATAAACTATATATTGACTTGATTTTGCTACACTGCATAATTTATTCTGGTGTTATACAACAGAATAAACCGCGGATTGAGTGTTGGGTATAAATAAGGCTGATAGACTTTCCAGTGTAGAAACATTGACATACTGAAACCAAAACGTCATTCTTCTCCCTTCAGAACAAAATGCTCCCTTGAATGTTATTAACCCTTTACCTAACATGAAAAGCAGACGACACTTGCCAAAAAAAATTCTTGAATAACTATTTTTTTTCATTTTTTGTCTCAAAAACATAGGTTATGACCCCTCGTTGGAACGAGCTCGACGAGCTCGTTCCAACGAGGGGTCATAACCTATGTTTTTGAGACAAAAAATGAAAATATTTTGAAAATTAATTGGCGATATTTGAGAATAGCGCTGGCCGGTTTTGGCCGTTACTTTGGGTAAAGGGTTAAAATTATCTGAATGTCAATCCTGTTTATGTGTTGTCATATCTTTCTTTTGTTTACATTGTGTTCCCCACGTCATAATTCAAGAACCTACAGACTTGTGTGGGATAACCAGCGGTAAGAGGGTGTTGAAGTGGGCCAGTGGATGGTGGAATAGTTTACCCTGTACCGCCAGGTTACAAGTGGAACAAGACGTATTTTGCAATAATTTAACATTTTTTTATATTTCTTGGGAATTTTTGTACCGTTCAAGTTACGTTGCGACACTAAATGTGAATAAATATTGTTTCATCTAAACACAGCGTCTACCAGGTTTTGTTGTTCTTTTTCAGCGTGGTAACGATGTATGTATCTTTGTGTGGCGTTACGAATGGGTTAGAAATTCCACTTAACCCACGCTATCTATTCATTCAGAGCTCACGTGCATATGCAATCGTACCGTGATTAAGGAATTCTGTAGTTTAATGCATTTTTGACTGTATTCAGAGATTGGTAGAGGTGTTATTAGCCATTCAGGCCTGAATTCACTGTCAAAACCGACCAACACTAATCACAAACAATCGATGTTATGTGACTGATGTAACCTTTATTACTCATTTAGCCTTCTCAGATCTGCTAAGTTGCGATAGATCTGTGTATGTAGCGCTAACGTTTTTTTTTAGGCCAAAAGTAAGTACATGTAGCTTTCCCATATTCTTTAGAGGATCTCAGTCGCCAAAATGGATATCGTAAATCTTATTCACTGTTAGAACAACGAATCAGAATTAGAACTCTAAATCCTAAATACTTCGGTGACATTGATCCAGATTTACAGAACGTAATGACTATTTATATGCAACATAATTACAAAGTATGACTGTTTGAAGCAAAGACTTCGTCGTCTGAGTGTTAGAATGTCCTATGTCCCCTGTGGGACATAGGACATTCTAACACTCAGGCGACGACTTGGGAAAGGGTGAAGCGAGCAGGGTGTCAGTGGAGTTGAGAGGAGAAGCAATGGCAGAAAAGGACATGGGCACAGGCATTATAGAGATGAGAACGATATTATGTAAACAGGAATAATGTGCCCAATCAGGAGGCTTCCATCCGTCAGGACTTTCATAGAATGGAAACGAAACGCAGATCAGAGCAAGATCGGAGAAAAGCAGAATATGACACGAAGAAACAGAACTGAAAGAATCTGGTTATTAAACCTTCAATTTTCTCTGTATCAAGGTCTATCCTTTCAGATAAGATATCTGCAGAAAACGAAAAAAGAAAAAGGGTTTATCTTGGCTCCAAATGCACAAAGAATATAATAAAAAAAAATGTATGCAACTGTGAGGGTGTTTTTATTGGAACAGGAGAAATGGACTTTATTTGTTACGTGTATTTGACAGCTGTTTTAGTGTTACATCTTTGCAAATTGGTTTATAAATGCTCCGGTTTTAAAACGCATACGCCATAAGAGCAAGAAGGCTAAAGGTGAGGAATTTACTGTTCATTATTATAACAGTTCAGGAGGTAAATTATTTACTTATAGACAGAAGAGGTACAGTACAGACGCCGTGGACTGATCATAATCCCCGCGTGATCAGTTATGTCCACGCATGCTCTTACTTGGTAATAAAAATCATCAGCAGCAAACCAAAATTTTAATTAATCAAACACCTGGTGAATGAAGACCCGGGTTTCAGCCGGTGCTTCGTAATTAAATATTTGATGATTATTCCTATAATTGATGTTTGGAATCTAATATTATTGCGACCGTGGAAATATTGTCCACCAGAGAAAAGTGACCAGTTCACGGCGACTGTACTGCACAGCCTAAAAATTAGTTGGTTTGAAAATCAACCCAAATCAACTGGGTTAAGTGCATATAAACCAATTGGGTTCATATTCACTTAGCCCAGTCGATTTGGTTTAATTGTAAACCCTACTGATTTTAGAGTGTAACTTTGCATATAAAATTCTAAACAATTTTGTTCTTTGCTTTGTAATTTGAATCATATACAATAGGACCTGGTTGCCATTTAGGATTTTGGATTTGAACTCAGTTTATCTTACGTGCATCTGGATGCACTTTCCCTTTCTCCTCTCTGGGAGTGTAAGTGCCTCCCTAAAGGATGAATACAGTTGGACTTTTATTTGTTCACTTGACTCTCCCTCTACCAAATTCCTTCTTATGCTTTGGCGTTGTTCTATTGGTAATAAAAACACCTCTTCTTGGTTCATGTATCGTTTGTTTTCTGTTCTAAGTTCAAACATCCCATCTCGGTTCATTTTTGAACAGAATCAAGAAGTCATATAATGTCTCTTTTTGCCCGAAAACCTCTATGGTGTGTGGCCATTTTAATGTAATAACACAGCCAATTGCTTCATGAACTTTCTTCCAATGGTCCGTGAGTCATTTATACTCACACGCAATGGATTGTCGACCATTGCAGCCAGAAAAGGGGATACGTATAGCCTTTCTCCCAAACATGTAGGTTTTAGGTTTTCGTCCAGGATCTGGCGCTCACTTATATCAATAGATTTCCTTCTCGTTAACTGTGTTGTTCCGTAAAACAGAGAATTAGTATTGCCATTTATCTTTTTGTGTCTCTTATGTATTTTTGTTTTTGTTTTCAACTTTCTTTATAGAGAAGAGCTTTTAGTTCTATCCGTTGATTTACTGCCGTTGATCTGTCTTACTGAACAATTTATATATTTATGTATTGGTGCTTAGCGCCACATCAGGATCTAAAGCTCTATCAGGGCGACAAATTCCTTATTATTCCTTTATTGCTGTAAAAATATAGAATATACCCATAGTAGGAACCCCAGCTCACCGTAGGCTCACAAGGGGTTGCACATACCTAATCAGATAAATGTGTTCCAGAACAGAATTCTCTAATACCGTCAGCGATATTTTGTATTGGACAGTAAATTTCAGGGAAATGTCACGTGACTTTCGGTTCACAATTACCGATACAATCAACAATCAAACAAAATGTCAAATGTGTTCGTTTTCTGTTGCAACCCAACTCGCACCTTAGCTTTGCGTGATATTTACATGTCTACACATCACTTGTATTCTGTCCTTTTAGAGGTTTTTCAATACGCTCAGCTAATAATCTTGTTATTTCAGATCGAACTCTCCTGATTTTGTTGTAACATGTCCTATTCGGCGATTACATGATGTATTCCCATCGAAAAACTGTAGATTAACCGGCGATTATATTGGTGCGATTTCATAAGGATATTCATGGATACTTAGCTAGTGAAGTTCAAGAATCAAAACGAAATGCAGTTTTTGAATTATCCCAGTTTTGAGGTGTAATAAATAGTAATGAAACGTTTGCTTGAAAATAGGTGATACAGTGCTGATAAATTGCTCCCGAGTAGTTTCGCCCCAATTCCCGTTCGCCCCTCGAGTCTGTTTGCCCCAATCCTCATTCGCCCAGGGTCATTACGGCCCATAGACGGAGATGGATGGTTTCGCTCCTTAATCCAAATTTTATTTTGGTAATGCAATGTAATTGTTTCCTTTAGTACTTTAGTATTTCCCCCCCCCCCCAAAAAAAAAAAAAAAAAAACGTAAACTTATAACCTTTTTAGATTTTTAATGCCATAGAAAATAACATGTCATCGTTTTTCGGAAACATGAAGATGTGGTCTGGGGAAAACTAGGCCTGGGTAGATTCATCCCAAAGAAAAGCAATACAGTTATACATCTGTGAGATATTTTAGATATGCTACAATATATTTTTTTCACTCCAAACAAAATAATATATATTGTATAATTATCTCTGCAGTAATCCACGTTCGAAGTGGGCATGGCATCTCAGTAGGTGGAGGTACAAGCTGTGAGGTCCTCTGTTCGAATCCCACCTGCGGCAACCGCATTGTGTCCTTGGGCAAGATACTGCACCCCATTGTCCATGTGCGGGCACAGTGGCATTGTGTGGTAAAGCGTACAGTACGTTGATGGTACACATGTCTTCAGCCATTGCTAACCCTGCTCGTGTGGAGTTAGTATGTGGGGAGCCTGGCAGTTTCTCGGTGGTTCTCTCCGGGTACTCCAACTTGTTCCACCCATAAAACTATCCGGCACAAGGTGACCCTGACTGTCAAACGTGCTGTTAAACCCCAATATATAAATAAATCCAAGTTCCATGTGTTTTATAATATACTGTCATCAGTGAGAATTGCATCCAAACTGTCCTCCAGCCAAACCGGCTGCTAATTTAACCCGAATCATCCTATGGAAATTTGATCTAAACCCAACCATCACTCAGAAAAGGGTCCTTCTAAACACAGAGGTATACCGAGAGATACCGAGGTGAAAAGGAAAAAAGTAAGTCAGGGTTGCTTAAAAAGGTTTAAATATAATTTAAGACATTTAATTGATTCCCTCCAAGTAATATACGTGATATTACTTGATTTACTCGAGTAAATGCAAGATATATACATGTATGCCGAGTTGTTACTGAAAACTACCCCATGGTATATAGTAGGTAGCTTTGTTATTAATGGGCTACGTCTGTGCGTGGATGAAGCGCTTAAGTCCATCAGATTTTAGCTGGGTCTTAGGCCGGCCAAACTTTTCAGTTCCGGCAGCTCTAAAGAATTTTTTTTTAAATTTTTATTTAATTTTTTTTTTTTTTTTATTTATTGTTTTGCCATTGTTGGCTTTATGTTATTAGGATTTTGTGGCGTACTGTGATAAGTATCGCTCGGTTGTACATTCAAATCTGCAGCTTGTATTTGGCATGTGTACAGTACATGGGAAGAGGATTGCAACAAAATCACCTTTGGAGTGGAGTTACCACACAAAGTATTACTTTAAAATTCTGTACATATGGACAAAAAACACAAGCAATGTTTCAGCCAGTGGAGTCAATGGACCTCCAGGTTTAACCCAGAGGTCCATTGGCTGTCCATAGCTTAACTTATGCTTGTTATGCTTTGAAACAAATTTGGAATTATTGTTTGGGCGAAATCTCCACTCTGTGGGTGATTTAGTGATAATACACTCTGTACCTACTGTATATATATATAGTATACTTTGTAGCCCTTTCGCCTGTGATAACGGCACTAATTTATTGTGATTTGTTGACTCTTTTTTGTTTTCAATGTTTTCACCTTCTTTACGTGACCAGTTTTTTTACAATTGCCGCCGTTTTATAGAATTGTTGAAAAATTAAGTCAGTATCCTTTTAATCGTCGATCCCATTGGTCGGTCCCGTTGGTCAGCCGTGAGTGCTGACCACATCTCTTGTCATACGGAAATTTGGTTTTTCATCGTTGGCGACTGAAAAATTACCACTTCCGAAAAATACTGTTTCCCATGTCATGATATTGGTCCATAACAATTTTTCTGTCATAACAAAGAAGACAATTGCCGACAGCCACAAAGAGGACTAATTAAGAAGTCACTATGTGATTAACAATTCATACTGTTGCTTACTGAGGTGCAGTCGCTTTAAATACCATTACCAGGCTACCTACTAAATACCAAAGGGGAATTTGTTCAGCACACTCTATTACGTTAGCACACATAATTAACAAATATGGCATTAAAACCATGCACATACTGCTTAAATCTATTTACATAATCAGAATACACAAACTGGGGGGGGGAAGGGGGGGGGGCAGTGGATCAGTAGCTAAATGTGCAGGCTGCAAGCCGGGCAGTCCTTGGTTCGAATCCAACCTGTAGCAACAGCTTTGTGTCCTTGGGCAAGACACTTCCGCCCCATTGCCCATGTGAAGGCACGGTGGTGCTGTGTACTAAGCCATACTGCATGTTGTTGGAGCACCTGTCTTCGAACAAGGCTAAGCCTGCTTGAGTAGTATGTTGGGTAGCTGGCAGTTGCTCGCTGTTGCTCAGTGGTTCTCTCCGGGTACTTTGGCTTCCTCCACCCGTAAAACTGTCATGATCATGATTAGCTGTTGTGCAGAAATATGTGACCTTAAACACCAATAAATAAATAATAAAAAGAACACACCACCTCATCAAATCAAGTTGCCATGCCCCTCGGGAGGGCCTTGCCTAAAAAGTTTGCCTAAATCTTAAAAAATCTTCTTATGAACAAACAGTAGTAGAGACTTGATATTGGTGTGCAGCGTCCTTTTGAGGTGTTGACTCGGATTTGTTCAAGAAAAGTTTGTGGGGCTACATTTTCCTTCGTTATGAGAGGTGCAAGAACTTTCGCAGCGCCCAAAATTTCTATTTTCCAAACCAAGAGGCTGATTTGAACCAAATTTAATATGCTGTCTTATTGGGTCATAAGTACTTAATTTATGCAAAAAAAAAAATTATTTCCCGTCTCCCCATGGGAATCGCGGGAGCTCAAAATAGAACAAAATTTAAAATGCCCATACTTCCAAAACTACACGGCACTGGGAATTCTTATTTGGTGTGAAGCTTCCTTAGGACCAACGGAATGGAATGGTCTAAACAAATTACTGTCGGTTCTATCATGGGGTACGTTTTCAGCATTTTTTAACACTGTGGGTAATGGTGAAAGCATTTAAAACTCTTCTTCTCCCAAACCACAGCTCCAAAAGTTTTCACATTTCACATATAACATCTTTGGAAGATTGTTTCACATGCTTATTGAAATCAAATTCCTGGGTCCATATCTGGGTTCTCTATGGGAGTCCCAATGTTGAAATGTGTGCAGTAAGAGGAATATTTTTTTAAAAATCTTCTTCAGTTCCACTGATCAGAATCTTTTGATATTTGGTATGCAGCATCCTTAAGTAGGTGAGATTTAAGTTTGTTCAAGCCAAGTCCCCGGGTTCATATTTGGGCTCACCAGGGTTTCGAAAATTGTGAGAACAGTCATTTCGTTCCTGTGACGCTTTCGCAAATGTTTGTTAATGAGATCCATTTACCGTTCCCGCAAAACATAAGCATTTTTCATGAGATAAAATTTAATAACATTAGATTAATTTTAGAGTTGAAACGATTAAAGGGTTTTCTTGATCGATTAATCACATGGATTAACCTTGGTTTACTGATTAATCACTTGCCCTGGTAGGTAGCTGAATAAATGCCATACCATTGATGATTTATATAATTAAAACTTTACTCAACGTAATGGACAAAAACGTCCCTTCAAATTTCATTATGTTGTCAATTTTTGTCTCAAAACACAGCTTATGACACTCTCACTGGAACGAGCTCATTTAGTAATCCAAGAATTTCTTGTGCAAGTATCGTCTGCTACCCGTATTTGGTGAAGGGTGGAGAATGACCATTTCCAGCTACTGATACAGTCTAATGATCATGCAAGTAAACATGTATGTCAGCATGTAACTGGCATGCGTTACTCTGTCTCATATAATATAGAGGTGGGGCGGTACACTTCTTGTGAACGGGGAGGTAGGATATGCCGACTTTGTGAGAAGAATCAGATTGAGGACGAATATCATTTTATTCTAGAATGCAACAAATATAATTCAGTGAGAAGTGACTTAATAAAACCCTATTACAGAGTCCGGCCGAGTATGCATAAACTGTGTCAGTTACTAACAACTGATAATAAAACAACGTTAATAAAGTTAGCTAAATATCTAAAGATTGCACTTAAAATCCGTGATGATATATTGAATAATCAATATAGTTAAGGGGTCCATTGAGATGTGATTACTCCGGTTTGAAAACGATATAACGATAAAGTAATGGAAATGATGACCTTTTTATTTGAAGGTATTTCCTATAAATATTAATAATAATGTTCCAGTCGTAGGAGTTGTTCTGTTGGAATTTATTGGAGAATTTGTTGGCCATTGCCTAAAGCTAAGGGGCGCATTGAAATGTGACTACTCCTGTTTGAAAACGATATAAAGATGAAGTAGTGGACATGATGACCGTTATATTTGAAAGTACTTCATAGAAATATTAATATTAATGTCCTGGTCGTAGGGGTTGTTCTGTTGGAATTTACTGGAGAATTGTTTGGCCATTGCCTAAAGTTAAGGGGCCCATTGAAATGTGACTACTCCTGTCTGTAAACGATATAAAGATAAAGTAGTGGAAATGATAACCGTTATATTTGAAAGTACTTTATAGAAATATTAATATTAATGTTCTGGTCGTAGGAGTTGTTTTGTTGGAATTTACTGGAGAACTTCCTTGCTACTGGTTAAAGTTAAGGGGTCCATTGAAATGTGACTACCCCTGTTTGAAAACGATATAAAGATAAAGTAGTAGAAATGATGACCTTTATATTTTAAAGTACTTTGTAGAAATATTAATAATACTGTTCTGGTCGTAGGAGTTGCTCTTTTGGAATTTATTGGAGAATTTCCTGGTCGCTGTAACAGAACATTGTTTTCCCCTTTTTCACTAGCGGTGGGCAATCCCTTGCTGCCCAAAATAATTTCCCTCTCCTACCTTCGTGATTGGTTAAATAATAGTAACTCTTTATAACCATGGAAAGAAACGCATAAGGCACAACTGCTGTGTTATAATCTTCCCTGTGTGGGTGTGTGTGTGCATGAGCCCCTGGAAAAAAATTGCACGGGACTCATTTGTTGTGGTAACTGTGGTCTGTGATGTCCTGTTGTTCTACCTTTCCAATTTTTTTTTTTTTTTTTTTTTTTTTTTTTTTTTTTTTTTTTCGCAGAAAGGACTATGTATCCTTTCGACCAAAAGCGATTTTCGAGGTAAGGTGAAAGTAAGCCGCGGGACAAGCACAAACCGATGTGTGTGTGTGTGTCAGTGCGTGTACCATAAGTATTAAAAGAAAATGTGTATGCATGTATGTGCATACATATATATATACGTATGTATATGTGTGCAGGTTCATGCGTGCATTGTACCGCCTCCTCTTGGAGATCTTTCTGAAATCTAAAGTGGCTGGCTATGTGATATCAACAGTACACTGCAAATGGGTCCTTGTGCAACTTGTATGTCTATAGTTCGAAAAATACACCCAGATTTACCAAATTAGACGATGGGTAAACGGAAATTTAAAATATATGTGTATGGCAATCAAAACTATATGGGTTTGTTCTGCTGCTGTCGGGGGGAGGGTGCCTACGGCCACTGTCCAATCGACAGCGGTAGGACAAATCTGTATGTGAGAATTATACCTGTAACCGTTAATGGAATGAATACACTGGGAATGAGGTTTATCATTCGTTCCAGAGATATAGAGGAGCCCTCTTACTTGAATGGCCACTTCGTCAGAACGGGGTGTTCAATTAACTGGAGTGTGTTGTTGATGGGAGTGGGGTCATTTGTCGTCTTCTGATGATAAACTGAGCATTTATCCTGCTATATATTGTTTGACATAGCTCATTGAGCTCTATCGGACAAGATATGACAGATTAAGTGCCAGTAATGAGTAAGGGTGTCAAAAATGTCTTATTCAATGCCAATGTGGGAGTTTGCTGTTCGCCAGAGTAATAATTTGATGGCCCGAAATATTTTTCATTTAATTCACAGGAGTATATTCTATAGCCTATATGAAATTAGTGGCCCAAACTAGTACTTGAGATATGGTAAAATGATTGGTGTTTAGAATCTGTATTCGGATGGCGAGGTTGTTCATTTATTGGTTTAAACTATTATGTCCTGCTGTAGTATATGGCGACATGTGCAACACAATTTATATCATGTCAATGTTTTGTTCCCACCAATGGGCATACTGCCCACGGTGTATATATTCAATTAATGAATAAAATTATGAATATGAAAATAAATATAATTGATGTGAGCCAGTGTGACAATGTTTACCTGTTTGGGGGCAACTTTATTCCTTAATTAACTCAAACAATATCGTAGTGAAAAGTAACCAATAATCCTGCAAAAATAAATGGGTCCCGCATAAATTATATTTGCGAAATCCTGGCTCACTGTGGGAGCCCGAATTATAACTTAGTTCAAAATAAGGAATTTTCTTTAAAAATCTGCTTCAGATCCAGCAGTCGGAATGTTTTGATATTTGGTATGCAGCATCCTTAGGGGGAGAAGGGGGTTGTGAGAATCAAGTTTGTTCAAGCCAAGTCCCTGTGTTCATATTTGGGCTCCCTGTGGTAGCCATAATTATAACTTAGTTCAATATGAGGAATATTCTTCAAAAATATTCTTCTTCACATCCACCAGTCAGAATCTTTTGATATTTGATATACAGTATCCTTAGGGGGTTGAGATATAAGTTTGTTAAAGCCAAGTCCCTGGGTTTATATTTGGGCTTCCTGTGGGAGCCCGAATTGTACCAAAATTTCTACTTTTCGAATTGAGAGGCCGATTTTGAAGCAAATTTGATGTGATGGGCTTATTGCTCATAAGTACCTAATTTATGCCAAAAACATTTCCCCGTTGCACCATGGGAACCAAAGGAGCTAAATATAGAACAAAATTAAAACGCCTATATCTCCAAACTACATGGCACTGAGAATTTTTTTGTGTGTGAAGCTTCCTTAGGAACAGCAGAAAGGAATGGTCCAAACAAAATTGCCATTGGTTCTATCATGCATGGTTAGTTTTTCAGGACTTTGAACAAATGCCACTGCTCCAAAGGCTTTCATATTTCGCAAATAACATCTTTGGAAGATTCATTCACAGGTTTGTTGAAATCAAATCCCTGGGTCCATATTTGGGCTCTCTATGATTAGATTAGTGCAATATGAGGAAATTTTTTTAAAATCTTCTTCTTTCGATCCATCCATCACAATCTTTTGATATTTAGTATGCAGCATCTTTAGAGGAGTGCGATGCAAGTTTGTTCAAGCCAAGTCCACGGGTTCATATTTGGGCTCCCTGTGGGAGCCTGAATTATAACTTAGTTCAATATGAGGAACATTCTTTGAAAACCTTTTTTTCAGATCCACCGGTCAGAATCTTTGGATATTTGGTATAAGCTTTTCTTAGGAGGGGCAGATGCAACTTGTTCAAATAAATTCCCTGGGTTGATATTTAGGATACCATGTCAGGTGAGTGCCCTCAGACCCCCTGGGACATCCTGTTTAATGCTTGAAAATATTGTCCTGGCTGTTCTCTCTATATTTTTCATTGCAAGTCAGTCACTACTTTTATGTAGGCTTCCAAAATGTGTTAATGCATGCCTTTCTGTCTGTCCCAGGCCTGAAAATACACAGTGTGACATTTGCAGAATGAGGTCCCCAGAGGGTGAATTTGATGATGCTATCCCATACTATGGGCCAATTTATCCTCTGGGTACCTCTTTCTGTTTAGGTTTGAGACCCTGATTCAGCTTGAGGTTCACAGAGGGTAAATGTATTGATGCTACAATGTTATGCCTGGTAACATCACTAAATTCACCCTGTGGGGACCTCATTTTGCAGATGATAGTCTGCTTATTTTCTGCTTTGGTCTGTCCTTCAGATGAAAATGTTTCTTTGCTTTTCATTTGCCTGGCTCTACATTTTAACTAATTTGCAGCTATCTTGCACCCTCCAACCTTTCCCACACACATACACAAATCAGGGCTGGGCGAGTATTGAGTACCTTGTTAAAAAAAGTGGATCTCGAGTACTACAAGTACGAGTACTGATTACTTTGGACCCAGCCCTGTCACAAATATATTAAACATCAAAGAGTATTATATACTTGAAACAAATATAGTACAGCTGCTGTGTACTGCTCATTTACCACGGGTGGGCAATATTTCCACGGGACTCTATCTATAGAAATAATCACCAAAAATTTAAATAATGAAGCACCAGGCACAGCCCGGTGCTTCATAAATTAAAATTTTGCTGCTGATGATTTTTATTGCCTGGTAAACGCATGAGTGGACATCACTGCCATACGTGTATTACAAGCAGTCCACGGCGACTGTACTGTAACTGATTTGTCCTCTTTGGGAACATATATTACTCAAAGTTTGCTAAGCACCAAATATTTGACACATCATTGTGAAATTTGTTTGTGAAATGTTTGCGATATTTGTGGTGGATATGTTTGAGGAATGTATTGAGATGGTCCCCAGTGTTTCCATTAGCTCTCCTGACAAGCAGACTTTTCTTGACAATCATGGAAAGCATGTACCCCTTGATTGTCATGATGTTTTCATGTACTGTCTACATGTACATGACATGTGTAGGGTATTCAATCTTCATTTCAACACAAACCCTTGAGATTTAATGATTGAATATGGCAAATGCAAATGTACGAATACATTTTTCTGAAGCAGAAATGTGGAGGGCTGTAGGGATGGTGGAGCAAGGAGTTACCCATCGCTGATTGGTGAAAACGTTGGTGTGCAGCATACGGTGATCACCGGAGCCTGGGCAAGATTTCAGCAGTATGACACATCAGTAAGACGGCGTGGTGGTGGCAGAGACAGAGCAACAGCTGAAGACCGGTTTTTGATCATTCAGGCCCGTAGGAACCGCTTTGCCACAGCAACCCAGCTTCGCAGTGACCTTCAGAATCCATCCGGGGTAAATGTGGTCTTCGATCGAGAGGACCATGTATTCGCATTCCGCTGCCCCTAAACCACCGCCAGGCACGATATGAATGGGCCATGGACCACGTTGGATGGACCAGAGATGATTGGCGACCTGTGCTTTTACAGGTGAGTCAAGGTACTGCCTAGACCACACAGATAGGCGTTCTAGGGTATGGAAAAAGACCAGGAGAGCGATTCGATGCAGCTGACATTGCTGAGCATGACCGTTATGATGGAGGGTCAATCATGATCTGGGGCGGCATCAGCTGGGGTGGACGTAAAGAGCTTGTCCTTGAACGTGGTAATTGACTACACAGCGATATATTGATGATATCCTGGATGTCCACGTCAGACTGCATGCAGGCGCAGTGGGTGATAAATTCATTCTGATGGACGATAATGCCCATCCTCATGTTGCCCGTGCTGTCGGGGAGTACCGACAGAGGGAGAGGATTTAATGTTTGGACTGGCCAGCAACATCCCTTGACCTCAATCGAGTCCAGCCAAGAAGTGTCTGGGAGCTTGGGGCCATACTGGTCCAAGAATGGAATAACATACCACAAAGGACCACCAGGAACCTGATTTGGAGCATGAGAAGGCGTTGTCAAGCTGTAATTAACAATAATGGGTCTCATACTCGATATTGAACCCATACCAGTTCGTTCCGTCAACTTTTTGGCAAATTGAAAAATGTCCTCTTTTACCAATAATATCCATTTCCCATGGTTATCGTATTCAAAAGTTAAAAAATAATGTCAAACACAAATAGAATCTTAATTTCTGTACTTAAATCATTAAAGATATAATTAAATAAAAAAATATATACACTTTTTATTCAATATTTCAACTAAAACGTAAAACAGGTAGTTGGATATACTTGGTGCTTAGCCAACTTTGAGTAGTATATTTTATACAATTTCACTCCTTTTCACACAATGTGTGCCTGTTTGGGATTAAAACCAAAGTAGTGAAAGTGCACTTGTGGATACTTGCAGCACAAGCACAGCACTACAGAAAAAATATTTGATGATTTTAGGAATGTTAACAGTGTCAGTGAGATACCACAGTAGCAGGTACTGGTCATTCTGTTGGAAAAAAATCACTGTTTTATGACTCGAAGTGCCTTATCTGAGAAAACTGGGGGTCTGTCTTACAAAAATTGCAAAATATTCATAACACACAATGTGAAATGTCTTCAGAAGCAAGAATGTGTTTAAATAAAAATGGGAAATTAAATATGTGTCAACATCAATTAATTTATAAATTAATATAGTTTTTCATGTAAAAAAGTATACTGATGGGTATGGGGGCACATCCAGGGCTATATTTTGGTAAAAAGAAAAGAAAATTTGACGTCATTTGTTGAGATAAAATGGCACTTTCTATTGATATTGGCGAATTATACAGCCTCAGCTAGGGCTTATATTTCGACGAGAATCTGAGAATCGATTCAAGCAGAGATCCATGCAACAAAACCTGTGAGAAACCATGTAGATTCTTGCAGCACCGCTGCTAGGATTCATGTGTAAAGAACTGAGTCAGTTTAACCCTTTATCTGGCACAAAGGCAGCAAATTAACCAACACTACACTAACATGACATGAAATATCGTGACACTAGCAGTAAAATTTGTACAAATGTGGTTGTCATTGGAACCGGCTCATCAGCCGGTTCCAGTAACACCCATAATGATAAAGCTTGATGAATATGGTTTATCTTTAGCTCACCTCACTGTAAGTCATGGGAAGCTTAAATGATCACTTTCTGTCTGTTGACCATCCGTCCATCTGTCCTGCGTGAACGTTACATTATCAACCTCTCCTCATAAACAACTGGGCCGAATTGAACCAAATTTGATATTCATGTTTCTTATCATATATGAATTCCATTTTGTTCAAATAAAGTAGACACGCCCACAGAGGCCCCCAAAAAGGGCATTTATCTGATAGCACCCATAAATTGGTTTCCAAAATTAAAAAAAAAAACTTCTCCAAAACCATCTATAAGAATTTTTTGATACTTGGTATACATCATCTCTAGGGGAGGGGGTCGGTTCAGATTCATGTTTGTTCAAATTGAGTCCCTGTTTGTTGAAACTGTGTCCCTATGGGCACCCAAATATCAATAGTGCAATATGAGGAAATTTCTTTGAAAACTTCCTTCAGATCCACCAGACAGATTGCTTTCATATTTGGAATACAACATCTCTAGTGGGGAGGGGAGGGAAGTGTTAGATTGAAGTTGTTTGAATCGGGTCTCTTGGTTAATATTTGGTCTATCTATTGAAACCTAAAGTTTAACTTAGTGCTGTAAGAGGAAATTACTTTAAAAATCTATTTCTTCAGATCCATCAGTCAGAATCCTTTCATATTTGACCTACAGCATCTATAAGGGGGTGAGATGCATGTTTGTTCAACAGGAGTCTCTGGGTTAATATTTGGGATCGTTGTGGGGGCTCAACATAACTCAGTGCAACATGAGAACATTTCTTTAAAAATCTTTTTCTTCAGACCCACCAGTTAGAATGCTTTAATATTTGGTGTACAACATATCTGGGGAGGTCAAATCTAAATTTGTTCCAATTGGCTTCCTGGGTTAATATTTGTGGTTTCTTTTGGACCCCAAAGTTTAACTTAGTACAATGTCATCGAATTCCTTTAACTCTTTAACAATCTTCTTCAAATCCACCAGTCAGAATGCTTTCATATTTGGTATACAACATCTAGAGGAGCGGGAGGGGGCAATGGGTGGGTAGTCATATTCAAATCCAAGTCAGTTCAAGACGTGTCCCTGGGTTATTATTTTATCTTGGTGCAATATGAGGAGGGAATTTCTTTAAGAGTGTTCTTCTGTAAACAATCAATTATAATCTTTTGATATTTGGTGTACAACATCTCTAGAGGGGTTAGATTCAAGTTTGTTCAAATGGAGTACCTGGTTAAATATTTGTGCTCCCCATGGGAACCCGAATTTTAACGTAGTGCAATATGAGGAGATTTCATTAAAAAATCTTCTCCAGAACCTCCATTCACGATGCTTTCATACTTGGTTTCCAACATCTCAAGTAGGATCAAATTGAAGTGTCTTCAAATCTGGTCCATGGGTTAATATTTGGGCTCTCTGTTGGAGCTGACGTATTACGTAATACAATAGGAGGAGATTCCTTTAAAAATCGTCATCTTCAGATCTGCCAGTCAGAATCCTATCATATTTGGTATTGCGGGGCCCTGGGGAGGGGGGTGGGTGGCGGGGATCAGATTTGAGTTTGTTCATTTCGAGTCCCTGGCTTAATATTTGGGCAGGGGCGGCTTAGGTTCAAGGTTATTTATTAATGTTCAAATCCATTCCTTTGAGTTTTTCCATAAAATTTGCCTTTCAGGCTGCAGTGACACAACAACCCTTGGAAGTTTGGCAGTTCTTGTCCACAGCTGACAGAATTGAAAGCAATCAGGAAGACCTATTCTAATAATCATCTGACATGGACAGTGGAGTTATGAATAATTTCATAACATCTTTCCTACGCAGTGTTGATGAACCATAACTAATTGAATGTGACCCAAAATACTTCCCTGAACCACTTTGTCAGGTGGGTGATTAAGGCCCCGGGGCGTGGAAGGGGGGGGGGGGTTGCTCTTGTTTTTTTTATTTTATACAATCAGTAGTTGGTGTTTTAAAAATTAAAAAGCTATGTTGGTAAAGGGTTAACATGTGTTATCAGTATACAACAGGGATTCAACCATACTGGCCTCATGGGATCCTGGGACACTCATTAGTGGGTCTGAATTCTCGCAACGATTTTAGGAAGAATCCAATTGGATTCTTCCACATTTAGAGGAATTATAAGCCCTGCACAACCACAATTTTGAAACAAAATTGACATATTGTTTCATGAGTGTGGGGCACTATTTATCTTGCGGTATGGTTAATTAAGATTTTGTCAAACGGTATTGTGTGCTGATGCAGATTTTAGTTTTATTTTGGGATTAGGGTAGTTTTCAAAGGAAGCTGTGAATTCTTATCCTTTCCAGCTTACTCATTAGGTTGATGTAACAGAGTAGGAATTCTGTCAGAGGCAATACCAGTTTTTAAGCCCATTTGATACAAATTGGACACTTGTCTTCAAAAGAACAAATTCCCCATGCTTTTGACTAGGAAGAAGCCAAAAGTTGAATTCTATTGCAGAACCGAGTCTTTCATCACATGAAAGAGGTAAATGTATCTTTGGTAGGGTTGGGTTTGCTCATAGGTATAACTGTTGTAAATATTTATTAATTAGATTCATCTACCTCGAAAAGTTGCACTCGGAAATTATGTAATCCCCAAAACTAAGCAGTCTTGGGAAAATATGTTGTTTCAAGAAACATTTGAAGCATTCTACTGACATCTTGCATTACTGTTGAATGTTCAAGATGAATAAAGAGGGTGATTTGAGGACTTTTTGGACCTAAAAATTCATTTGACTATTGGTGTGTTTTGGTTGGGAATTCCCTGAGAAATATGTAAATATGTAAAACTTAAACATGCATTGTCTCATCTTAATAAAGCACCCATAACTCGAAATGGTATGTTATTATGCTCCTAAAATGAAAAAGGTCCGTTTCATTTTCCATTTCGTTTCGGCGATAAAATTGACAGCGGAAGTAGCGCCCACCGATGGTCGTGTAAACAAGAACAGATTCGCACATATGTACGTCTGGTGCTCAGTAAAATCGAGAAAAAATATTAGCGACCCTTAACAATCTGACGATCATGGTATAAATAAAATATACCCAAAGTAGCTTGGTGTACCAAATGTTCACCACTCGTGGTGAAGTGATGTTAACCGCACGCCGAAGGCTCGCGGTTAACATCACTTCACCACCCGTGGTGAACATTTGGTACACCAAGCTGCTATGGGCATATTCTATATATATATAGTAGAATAGGTAATCATGGTATACATTAAATATTTAAAAGAGCCAGGCAATATTAAATTAAAATATCGTACTTTGAGTGCAACAAGACGCCAGCTACAATATTTTAACATTGAATATAGCGCCTATTTACACTCAAAGGCCGACTCACTGTAAAGTTGTTTTTTATTCACAATCAAATTCCGTTTGGAACTAAAATCTTTCATTTGGCCGCAAAATATTCACTTGGAACTAAACGAAAATGTCACTCTAGGCAATAAAACATTCTGGACCATAGTGAACAGCGATATCATATTTTCACTACGCCACCAAAATGTAACGGTTTTGTACCAAACGTAAAACGTATTGTCAGGTTCTGAGTGCCCCAAAACGGATATCATGACTCGCATTTACACGTGGAACAACTAATCAGAAATTGAACTTTGAATAAGCTGCTCTGCTATCGTTGATGGAAAAAAATGCAGAACATATTGATCATTTATTGTCTGAGATTTTTTACAAAATACTATCTTCTCGGAGAAGAGACTGGGGCGAGGGTTGGGGAGAAGTAAACAGGAAGTCAGTGTATAAGAGAAGGGAAGTAATGGTAGATACTCACGCAAAGATGGAGGAAACAAACAGATATTAGACAAACAATGATTATAATGACAAACAGATTCGCAAAGCTATGATAGGGATAGGACATGCAGTCCGATAAGAGATTGATAAACAAACAAACGAACATATATTTCACAAACAGGGATCAAAGTGACAAATAGACAGACAGAGACGTGAAGAGGTGGATGGGACAGGCAACCACACTGGTAGGTTGGTAGAGAAACAAACGAACAGGTATTATACAAACACGGATTAAAGTGCCCTAAGCAGGACGTCCATTCTTTAGTGCTTCTGCAGAATGCAGTAGAATTGGATCCAGTGGAATGAAACAAAAAATCAGATCTGTGCAACGTCGAATAAAATATACAGAAACAGAACTGACATACATGTAATGAGGTCAATAAACCTTCCTCTTTTAACACATCGATATAAATATTTATTATACGCTAAACGACAGATTATCGAAAAAATGTGGAAAGATAGAAATCGTATCCCTTACTGTGAAGATATTGACATTTTCACTTTCACAGTATCAATCAAAATGGCGGCTTTTAAAGTATCACTTCAAGGTGAATACGAGTCAAATTATCACTGGAAATGACCAATTTGCTCTATAAACGTATAATGAAAAGTAAATCTAGTGTTTTTGAGTGGATACCGATCATTTCCAGCAACAATTCAATACATATTCACCTTGAATTGATGCATAAAACCCGATAGTCCAAACATGGCCTAAAAGTCCGTCATATAAGGTTTTGGTTTGGCATGTCCTTTCAAAGGACGTACCAAACCAAAAACTTATATTACGGACTTTCGGGCCATGTTTGGACGAGTAACCTGCCAGCTGAATCAGACTGCAAGACGCTATCTGTCCGAGTATCAATCAAATCACTTCCGCGTATCAAAGATTCAATACGCTGTTTACTTTCATGCATCAATTCAAGGTTGAAACGAGTGGAATTATCAGATTCTCATAAAAAGCGTATAATAAATAAAAATCTAGTGTTTTTCCAAGCTGTCACTCATGAGATAATTTTCGGTATCCACTCAGAAGCATTAGATATCCTGTATATCCTCTTCCTTATGCTCTCGCACAGTACCTTAACGTCGACCGAGTTTACAAATGTGATCCATTTTAACAAGAAAGCAATTGTCCAAATTTCTAAAATGATCAAGTGGATGGAGAGTTATTATACAATGTTGATAGAATCAAAGTTCGAAAAAAAAGGAAAGTGCCTGCAGCTGTTCCACGGGGCACTCTCTACAATTTTCTCTTTTGTGTTGATAATCTCGACTGTCTGTTGACGAATCGAAGCAGGTTATATCTAAAAACAAAATATTATGAATCAACTTTCCTTTGCAGGTTTGATTGGACATGGCTGCTTCAGATCAGAAGACTGTATTGTTCCCTTCTCTGAATGTACAAAGGATAGTGTTTGCAGTTGTTTGGCAGGAAGGAGTTCCCAACCAGACACCAATACCTGCGAAATGGGTAAGAATAAATTAATTTCACAGGAATGTCACTCCGTAATGGATTTAGAGTTATGTTAACCTACTTGGAACCAAGTCGCCAAAATTGCTAGGTTTCATATAATAAAATAAAATTGCCATTTAATTATTTTTTTCAGATGTGTTTAAATCATGGTTTCCTTTTCCTCGGGATACAGCGAGCAACTAAAGCTCATTCCAATAATGAAATTCGAGCAATCTTTTTTGGAAATAAACGTTTTTTAACTGATTGGAAAATTGTTTTTGCTCTCGTGCCTATATACTTTTATTAGGATAAAGGCTATTCGACATATCGTATCTACTTTGCTGAAGTCAATACAAACGAAATGCAATGAACTAAAAAGCGTATTTAAATTGGAAACAGCCACGCATATATACAATTATGGAATGTTATATTCGTTGTTATGTTGTACAATGAAAACCACCATGAATAGAAGCAATTATATACCGTACTGGGTCAGTATTTTTTATGTATCATAGAATTACACTACGGCCATTGTGGACTGGTCACTTACCACGGGTGGGCAATATTTCCACGGACACAATAATAATGATCACAAATTTAATTAGTGTAGCACCGAGTGCAACACGATACTTCATTAATTAAAATGTTGCTGCTGCAGATTTTTATTACCTAGTAAACACATGCATGGAAACCACTGCGCCGGTGCGGGTTTCGACCAATGCACAACGTTTGTACTGTGGTTGTTTCAACCCATTTGCAACTGGAACTTTACTAATATAATACATTCGTATTAAATAAATGACACACTAAAGAGCGATAAGGGGAGTCATCCATTGGACGCTTGCATGGTGATTGTAGTTGCAGGACTACCTGCATTACAATGGTGTAAAGTAAAATATTTGCGGACAAATGACGGGCTGACGCGCACATGCACTAATCAAGTAATAACCTCTTTATTTATTAAACCAAAAAAAAAAAAAAAATAAAATAATAATTACAGGATGTTCTAAGATCTATTTCAGTTTTCAGACAATGTTATTGTTTCTCGTTCTTTTCATAAAGTCTGAAGTTTCCTTTCCTCTAGTTAAGCTATTCGACCGTCTCGGCTTTCCACCTGGGGAAGCTACGACATTCGGACAGCTGACCTATCTCTTCTCTCTCTTCGACGAATCTCTACGTACCACCCTGAAATAGTGTTTGCGTGAAATTTGTTTTGTGTACAGTTGTCTTCTTTTTAGTCATTCACTTAATCCTAACTAATTGCCATCACTAATTCCATGCTATACAAAAAATACTCTCATTTGACTGGTAACTCCAATAGCGGTGAACGATTTCATTGTGAACAACATTGTTGTGCTTAATAACCCATTGAACCCGAGAGACTGTTTGCCAGTCCAGGAACATGATATGTCATATTTTCATTAAGTAGGGTAGCTGCTAAGTGCTAATGTGCAGTAGGCCAATTAATGTTTTCAATGGTGCAGCTTCTAGGCTGCACGTTAAAAAGTAATTAATCCACCCCAAAAGAATGAATATGTTGTCTTTCTCTTGCTGCCATTGAACTAAAATGGGTTATGCCACCAGGGTTCAAAGGGTTAACACATCAAAGGGGACAACTCTAGCTTGGTTCACAAAATCCGAGATCGACGCCATATCAGCCTAGTGTGACGTCACATCAGCCGATCCGTAAATGTGGACTGTTCTGGGGGAAAAAATCACACCTAATAAAGAATATGAGATAGAGTACATTCCGTACATGACAAAAATACCCACAAACTGGATTCAAAGTTAATGTAATTGACATTGTCCAACGGCTCTGATTTCTGTCCTGCTGTAGAACAAATACCTAAATTTACTTACCCACTTCCCTACCAAAACTCACATATACAATCTCAAATTATAATTTTTTTTTAAAATTATAATAAATTTCTTCAATGTCAGATGAAGATTCAGCTTGGAGATTCATGTGAGTTTTGTTGATCTTTGCATTTGTCTCACCACAATTCTAATATTAGAAGTATAACACCATGTCGAAAGTATAAACTGATATTAAACAGAATGTTTCTAGTATTTTGCATTGATACCGACAAATACATCATTTTTCGTATCCAGGAATGAGATGATCATTTTTACATGTATATATCATTTATCCCAATACACAATCGCAAACAGCAGTATCCATCGTGTTAAAAAATTCGACGGCAATAAAAGAACATTGTATCGTCATTGCATTAACAATACAAGTCACACGGATTTGAAATAAACAAATGCACGCGCGCCTGGGGAACTATTTTAGTTGTACTGGTAATCAGAAGTCAATCCTTTCAAAGGTTGACAGTGCTGCAACGAACCATGTTATTTTGACATACTTCCATGCTGCAGGAAATTATGCGATCCATTACATACGCAATCCATGAAAATTGAAACAAAGACGTTACGAACAATCGTAATGACTGAAAGTGACAATGAGAAAGTATTGAATAATAATCTCATTATGGTTGTTTGTACGCTTCTAAAAAATATGAATGAAATGACATGTAGTTGAAGAGATCCGTGCACTCTATAAAAATAGATAGAGGATATCTAGTGTTTCTGAGTGGATACCGAAAATTATCTCATGAGTGACCAATACAAATGTTTATTTTTCGCGGATGCTTGCAGGGGCGAAATTTGGAGTGGAAAATCTAACCTACAGTTCGATTTTCATGCCAAACTGATTTATTCCAGACGATCGAATCTAAAATATACCATAAACATTCATATTTTTAATCAATGCGAGAAATGTTGCTAAGTTGAAATTTGCTTCCACCGATGTTTGGATGACATTACTTTTCCGAATGAAGACTCGACTCACCACAGCCATAATGTTTTGACTGCGCCTCGAAGTTCCACTTATTGTGCTCAAATCTTGGTGGTTTCAAGATGAATTGAATACTTATTCATTGGAAAATCTATAACTCAGGCATGGGGTAATACTGTGTTTAAACCGTTTAAAACAATGTTTGTGATTTACTTAAGCGCGACGATTTGATTTGGGTCACCTGCTATCTTCAAACCACACCGCACTTATGTTCCCTTTGTTAGATACAAAGGAGACTGTACCTGCCGTTGCCTCTGTCTTCCAATATTCACGTTTGTCGTTGTTTTAAGTACAAGCTGTATTCTGTTAACATTGGTGGTCGTTGTGTTTATAAATGGTGAAATTTGGAGTGAATTCTAGAAATGGGATCGCTTAAATTCTTGAATAATTAACCCAAACACAGTTGGTTGGTAAAAAATAGTGTATTCCGTGCCATTGATATTGTGTTTGTTGATGCTTTCGTTTTGTCCTTATTTATTTGCCACTGGAAATGATACTGAAGAACCCGTTCAACGATCTATACATTCAAAGTGAGGATAAAGTAAGACGAATGTGCAGAAGTCAGAAATTTCTCGATTTGTCGCCAATGCCTTTGAGAGAGATTTGATTGTTATGTGTATCCAAGCCCGTTGCTGTTGGTATTTCACGGCATCGAAGGATCCTGTCATTCAACAGAAATGTACTTTTTTTTCAATTTCACTTCATATTTTCCAGGCATTGCCAGAAATTGAAATCTGGGCACTCTCTCTTCACACGCATATCTTTTCAAATGAAATTGTTTAACCCGTGGCATGTATTTCAATTTCTAACTCTACAGTATAGCTGCCGGGGACTGGTTGTAATTCATGCGTGGGCACTGATGTCTTCGCATTCAGTGCACCAGGTAATAAAAATCCTCACCAGCAAAATCATAATTAATGAAGCACCAGGTGCTTCATTAATTATTTTTTTTATGATTATTCCTATATTTAGTTTAATATTATTGTGTCCGTGAAAATATTGCCCACCAGTGGAAAGTGACCCGTCCACAGCGTCTGTACTGTACCCGACACGGTACGCAGTTTCTGATGAAAGTAGAACTGGACAAATTGTATATGGAAGAACATATTCACTGTTAACCCTTTACCTAACGTAATAGCCAAACCCGGCCAGCGCAATTCACAAAAATCGCCAATTAATTTTCATTTTTTGTCTCAAAAACATACGTTATGACTCCTCTTTGGAACGAGCTCCTTCCAAAGGGGGATCATAACCTATGTTTTTGAGACAAAAATTGAAACAAATTAGTTATTCTTCAAAATTTTTTTTATATTTTATAAGTGTCGTCTGCTTTTCATGTTAAGTAAAGCTTATATGGAAATCCTCAACCCGAAAATTTACATAAATAAATACTGATAATAACCATATTTATGTAGCCACGCAGGATCCTCAGAAGTAGAATGTTGTAATATCACCACGCACCTTAGCCGGGAGAACAGTGCTCCCCATTCCGTTTCTAAAATGAAACATAACGAATGTTCTCTGCTACATCTTTAGCTGCTTACATTTAAACAAATCCATACAAAACATCTGAAAGAATGTTCAATTCTCAAAGCCAATGTTTTGCAACGGTAATGGACACCTATGCTTCGGGATCCAACCCAGTGGCCCATATTTTCGAGTTTGATGTCCAACATTTAGCCCAATATTATCAAAAGCATACACTGAACGATACATCTCTAATATGCATGAACTCAGATTCAACACACATCTCTCTCTGCTAAATATGTCAACCCTGTACAAAAGTGCAAAACAATGGGAATGAACCGTCCCAATATTTACATCACCACACCGAACAATATGATCCCACGAATCTTGGACTATTTAAGTACCTCTGAAAATCTGAGTTAAAAGGTGGATAAAACCATGACTCCAGGAAATGTCAGACCCATACAGAGTATCACGAAAACACCACTATGCTTAGTAGCATTATATATTGTTGCATGACGTTTCCCATGAACAATAACTCAACCGTTCTATTTACAATGGATCGTACTCGTCTCAATAAAATGCACCCCCAGGGCGAAAAGAGCTGTATGAATAGAATAGCCTTTGCAGACAAATACTCTGAGAGATTTCGGTCTACCAAATACAATTTATTGATTTTCTCTGATAAATATTGTCCACAAATATATATTTAAACAAAAAAGCTATTTGTGAGAAAATTGACGAAAGATCTCCATCTATATATACATCGTCAGCTTACCACAAATGTGATGAGAACAAAAAACTTTCTTTCTAAAAACAAATGTTAATTAAAGACCATACACTCTTAATTCAATTGGGTTAAAATTTAACCCACATCAACTGGGTTGTGCCTAATTCGGTTCACATTCACTCAACCCATTGACTTGGGTTGAAGTTTAGTCTATTTTGATTATAGAGTGTGCATTAATAATTTCACTGTGGTATGCAGTTTTATTATACCTCATTATGAAACAATGTTATTTTCACATTCGCTGCAGTGGGTCAATTCGCAATGTTACCGGGCCGTGTAACATTTTTTCGCAATGTTACCCTCTGGAACCGAAGTGTTCCAAGTAGGCTCGCGGAAACGCACGAAACAAAATGTGAGGTCATTTATCTGACAAGAGACGCTGATTTCTGGATTCTACTGTTGTTTACCTTGGATACTCTGGTTTCCGTAAACACTTCTCGATTTGCACAAATGTTTTCAGAAGACATTGATCATTTAGTTCAAAAGATAGTATTAGCACTAAGCGATGCATTGCAAAATCGAAAGACATTTTTATCGAGTACTTACGAGAAAGAATGTCAACATCGATGTGAGGTCCGTGTCTGCAAGTGAGCGGAATAAACTTCTTCAATGGTTTTACGCTTCGGTGCGATTGAAGACAGGTCAATATTTTAAAAGAAATACTTTCCAATCTCTTCGATATGGACTTAATAGGTGCCTGCAGTTTGAAACGGGCATATCTATGACAGAATCCACTGATTTTGATTCATCAAGGCAAGTTTATTGTGCTGTTCTCGCTGATTTGAAGAAGAAAGGGTATGGTGACGGGGAACATTATCAAAGTATTTCTGTCGAGGACATGGCTAAATTATACCAGGACAAATTCGTGTTTTGGCCAAATACACCCACTGGGCTTCTCCAAAAAGTGTGGTTTGAGATAATATTTTATCTTTGTCATGGAAGAGACAACTTGAGAGACATCACACGAGAGACATTTGCTGTTAGCACTGAATGCAGTGGAAGGAAATATGTATGTAAAAAAAAAAGATGAAATGAACAAAAATCACCGAGAAAAAGACAGTCCGAATGACACAAAGGGAGAAGGTAGGATGTATTAGTTACCTAATAACATTATGTGCCCCGTCAAGTCATACGAACTGTACATTTCAAAACTTCACATTGAAAATGCAGCATTGTTGCAGCGACTATTGGACTCTTTCGCAATTAACGAGCCATGGTACTGTAAAGATCCTCTTGGAAATAATACAATCACTAAAATGATGCATAATATTTCCAAAATGGCAAAACTCTCGAAAGACAAAACAAATCACTGCATACGTGCCACAGCTATAACTATACTTGGCAATGAAGGAGTTGAAGCAAGAGATACCATGAGAACAACAGGACTAAAACTGAAGCATCCATACTTTCATATTCACACTGACTGATTGATGGGAAGAAGAGAAGCATTTCAGATATTCTTTCCACTGCGCGAAATGTAGATACTAATGATAGCGATATTCAAATCGCTGTTGATGCAAAAAGGTTTAGACTTTAAAGTGATCTAACAGATGATATACTGCAGGATGTGTTTGATGATATTTTAAACCTCTGTGACGATGAACTGAATGAATTATTGTGGCCAGTGAACAGCTCATCATTGAATTGTTTCTCCGAACAACAACATATTGCATTACCAAGAGGATCACATAACGCGACTGACACAATTGTATTCTCAGAAGAAGAAAAAGAAGAAACATTATTTTGTTAACTGTTATTGTTTATACCTTAAATTTTGTTGTCAAACTAGCTTGTTGTTGCAATGCATCCCAACCAGAGAAGTGTTATTGGCATTTTATATGGTCTGGGGAAATATAGATTGATTCTGTATAATAAAAAATGATGACCTCGTCCGAGTGTAACATAGCAGATTGTCTGCCATTGGAACTATTGCCTCCCTTGGCTTCGGCTCGGGAGACAATGGTTCAGGGGAGACAATCTGCAATGTTACCCTCTGACCAGGTCATCATTTTTATAATGTCACAGAAATCTTATTCACACATTACCACTATTCCAAATGGTTTACATGTGATATTGGGCGCGCCGAAAATAGGAAATGTTGGAAGGAGTGCACAAGACTGATACAAAAGCAACGACGAAATAACATAACATTCTGTTTTTTCGAATCAACATATTTGGTGATTTGGATCAATAATTAAAATCTAGATGAACGAGATAATTGAGTTTCTTGAGGCATGGGACCGGGGCTTTGAACATCAAGTCATACACGCGTTCAGTTTTGTATAATTTAATTTTGGTCGAGGTTAGCTTTCGAAACTCGATGAATAATTTCCTAATGAATGTCCTTGCTTTCCAGCCCATTTTTCAAATAAAAATATATTGTCGTGCCCAGCGATGCAGTTAACCCGTAATTGCTGCAGGTGAACAGTTAATTAGTATCCACGTGAGTTGTTCACACTAGTTTTGTATTTGATTATTCGAGACTGCGTGTGTAAGTCTACGATGAAAGCAATAAAACTGTCGTGTGCTTAAAATTTGATAAAACTGCAATGATTTATATGGGGGAGACTTAAGCTGCGTAAGGGTACATTATAATATACTGAGGGAAAAAAGAAACGCAAGTTCAGTTTTGGTAATATAATTTGTGTTTATCCACAGACCAAATGTTGTAAAATTTGTCACTCAGCTACCTCAGTATACTGCCAATTCAGTCAACCTTTACCATGTTTAATGCTGCTTGCTTTCAGAAGATGTTTTGACAAAGCGTGCATCTGGGACACTACGCCGTGCTATGGGCCTGAAAACCATACCAAATCGAAGCGTTGAACAGTACACATCGATTTCACAACAATTTACTTCAACTCGTTCGAAAAGCAAAATGCCGCGAATGACCGAAGTTGATAAGGGAAGGGCTATTGATCTAATTATGCAAGGACAGTCGCAACGTCTCGTCGCCCAGCAATCTGGGTCAAAGAGTCAACGATAGCGCGTTTAGTTGGGCGTCTCAGGGCCACGGAAAGATTAGCTGACCTTCCCAGGAGCGGACGGCCGCGCCTTATTTCGCCATGTCAAGATAGAGGCATGCGTATCCCACACTTCTTTAGCCGATTTCAGACGCCCACGGAAAAGGCGAGTTAAGTTGTAGGTACTCATGGTCGCCGAGTGTGTGCAAGAACAGTTAGGAATCGGTTGCAGGAGTTCAACTGAAGGCCGCGACGTGCCTACACTGGTCCGCAACTTACACCCAGGCGACGACAACGTCGACTGCAGTGGCTGCGGGCACACGCATTAAATAGGTTTTAGCTATCGACGTCGAGGTGAGCGATATTCTAACGCTTGCCTTAAGGAAAACGACAGATCCAGGGGAGGTTATGTTATGTTATGGATAGGGGCGGGGGGGGGGGGGGGTGATGGCGTGAAAACACCTCTTGTGGTCATCCAGGAGATCGTACAGCCGTAAGATATCGGGCTCATGCTTCACGTACTTCAACCACTTATCCCTGTGCGTAACTTTTCGTTGCACCTGGATAATGCGAGGCCGTAAGTTTCTAGGGTTTGTAGTGACTTCCTCAACCAAAACAATGTCCCAGTTCTCGATTGGTCGCCCTACAGTCACCTTAAAGTCTTGATTTGTGGCACAGGAACGGCCAAGAAGCGCGTCAACGTCCCAAACAACATCGCTCAGCTCACGCAGGCCATTCTTCGGGAGTGGAATAGCAACCCACAAAAGACCATAAACAACTTGATGGGGCAATGGTAAGGATAGTTAGGGCAGCGACTGAAGCCCGGGTGGGCAGACCTGCTATTGAGTTTGATCAGGAAATGGCGTAGGGTACCCACGTTTGAACGTTATCAATGCAAACGCCGTATGTGTTAAGACAACAAAACTCATCAAAATTTAATCAGTGATGACGAAATAACATCAACATCCAAACAATAAAATAATCATCCATAACATATTTGAAATATTTTCCACAGATAAAAACGCTCATAATTATAAAAACTCAAATGAATGATCTGTCGCTTTATCTAAGTAAGAATGTGGGAAGGGCGTATTAAGTTTATACTCCGATAAAGTGACAGATAACTTATTTCAGTTATTATATGTGAAAAAAAAAGATTCCAGTTGAAACGTTCGCAGTCGTGGAGAAAAAAACAATGTCCAGATGGTTCTTAGGAGGCACATCAGCGGGATCACTGTTGTTCAAAGTGATGATGCCGAGGGGCGTGGGGGCAAATCGCGAAAGATGGAATTGATGAGTTTCTGATGTTTAGCTTTGGAGTTGTAGAGGCATTGGCCCATTTTCTCATAATAACGCGAAATATTACTCCAATATGATTAACCGCGTTGATAATTCATACATGGGGTGGCTTTGGGAAGAATGTCAGAATGCGTAATATTGAAGATCGCAATGGAAAAGCAATGGACATCACTAAACAATTCGCGTGAAGCAGGCAAGGAGGGAACATGTAATGGGATGTAGGACTAATGAAAGCCCCTTCATACCGGCGACTCTGGGGGAAGTAGAAGTGATTTCTGGATTGTTTCCATGTTCCTATTCATTAAACTACCTGAATGAGACCACTCGTAATCTAACATCTGACACAACTCTGCCCCGTCGTTAGTGGTGAAATTATCTTTTTAGGTTCAGATTTTTTAATATTATTTTCATGAGAAACCTCTCAAGGAATCGCACAGTTAGCATTTTTTCCATCGGTTTTCACAGGCCGCCAATTATCAGTTCCCAGATTAATAAAAACAGTAATAATATACTGCACTTTACAAATTAACAGCGAATTACGAATTACTAATATATTATGATCTTAAGCATCTAGTATTATCACTGAAACGACCGAACGTGAAGCAGTCGCATCAGGGGGAAAATACTCTTCGGAGCAAAACAGGTTCATACCAAGAGGAAAGGATCATTTTTTACCCATGGCCGCTGCGTTTGGTGTTACAGATCTATTAATTGGTAGAGTGCTAAATTATTTTTGTCCATCACAATTTGTTCGCATGTCTTTGCGCATGTGGGTACTCTCCCATAAATTGTAACAGACCAAATCCTAACAGACTAAATAATATCACTTCAAAGATAATGTGAAGTAATTACCGGCATTGTTTTATCATGGACCATTCCATTCTGGTTGAGAGAACATTTTTCCATCAAAAACAATAGTGACAGACATGAGTAATTGGCGCCATTAAAATACTGCATATTGTCATCATTGTGTTGTCTTTCATTTGTCAATTGACCATTCTTTCCACAAACATGGAAGTACATGTAATGACAGTTTATATTAACACCACTGCGAAAAAACAGGGGGTGCATAATTAAGTTTCAGATGTAAATTACGTATGCAGGTCTTTAACAGGATACCCAGTCACATGTACCATCTCAGAATGTTATGTAACCAGAGCCAAAGGCGAAGGGTACATAAAATTATGCCATGGTACAAGGGGTTGGGTACCCCGTCTAAAATATCTATACCGAATACATCATACTGGAATGCTATGGTGGTATATTCCGAACGTCGTGATTTTTCAATTTCATTCCCACAATCTAAGCCCAAAGAATAATATTGGTTTATAATTCAATAAGACTAAAATATTCGCCCTCTGACTCGGCTGCTAAGTGTTTGTCTGTGCGTATTGCTCCAGGACCATATGTTAACGTCTGACGTAACCAGGCGAAATATTTGAAATGAAATTGATCATTTCGCAATTATTCCGTCAAAGGAGTTACCTGCAAACAGTTTGAGTTTCATAGATTTGTTCACACGTACAGCAAATACTATTGCGAATGAAGTGTTGTTTAAATTACAAATCAGATTTACGATTTGAACTAAAATGGAGTGACCTCAACCTTTACCTAGTTTATTGATCATTTGTTCAGTGAAGTTGTTAGATTAACGAGAGGTGTATTTACTAAACTTGTTATCATTAAAATTGCCGTCTTAATTTCGCGATGTGAGTTTGCGGCTAGCGGTATGGTTTTATTGAAACATATAGGTTATTATGAAACATTGAATGTAACACGGTCAGTTTGCGGCTCGGGGTTTATGTTCATCCGAGACGCAGAACATAAACTCCGAGCCGCAAACCTCAGATCATGTTATCGTCAAACTGATTCCACATGTCGAGGTCACCGTTTTGATAACAGCAATTACATGACAAATAAATCACCAACTCAGTGAAATAAATTAGACAAGATCGAGCCTTTCCATAATGATATTTTAAAAATACCTGTTATAGCTGAAAAATAAAATAAAGAAGCATACAGTACTGTTATAAACTTTGGTGGTTATAATACAAGTTGAACAATAAATGGACATTACTTCATGCATAGCTCAAGAACATAATATAAAGACGTCATTGTGATTTTCAGTCATTTAAAATCAATTCGTAGACGCTGAATGGTTGTCAAAATATATGCGAACAAATCAAGAACAGGATGAACGTTGTAAGATAAATTTATTACCACCATGTCGGTTAAAAAGATGGTATGATAAATTTATCATCACCACTATGAGTCGATCGGGAAACTTGTATCAAACCTTGATGGTGCTCCTGTTACGCATCTTGACTCGCGGTAATGGGATCGCCGCGATACCTAATGTGAACCCATCTCGGACTGATACAAGTTTATCTATTAACAGATATTGGTGATAGCATATATGTTTCTGAAACGGACCATATGCAAATTTTCTGAAGGTGTGAAGTCAAGCATGTTGGCTAGACGCATGGGGAAAAATCAAAAGGCTGGTTAAGTGGGAATTAACCACGAACAGAATATCTGTATCGGTTAGGGACTCAGTTGTGCCTTTATGTGACACAATTTGTTCTTAAAAGATGGGAAGTCAAACAAGTGCCTTATGTGCCCGTGATGGCTCACTCGGCATCATTGGAGAATGATTTGCCGCTTTAACGAAGCATTGCAAATATTTTCGAAGTTAGGCATGAGTAGGTATGCGTGCCAGAAATTAGAGCGGTAGGGTTGTGTGGGAAGGCTGAGGAGATGGCTTATACAAGTGAGACGGGGGGAGGGTGAAGGTGTACAGAGTTGGTCAACACCAGCAATATAAAGATTTTTGTTTTTTTATGCCATATATATCACTTCTTGGTTTAAAAGTAGTAGTTAAGTCCTTTGTACGTACTCAATTCGTTTTAGGGCATATACTGTGTGTCGATTCGCACATGGTGGAACTTACCAGTTCGAAATTACAGGATAGGGAAAATTATAAGGGGAAATTATCCTGCAAGTCGCTTCTTCCAGACGTGGCGCCGAGATTGCCCTGAAGCGGGGGCTATTATCTCTGACAGGAGGTCTAGAGAGGCCCCGAATTAAAACATTTTCCCGACATTTCAAAGGGCATGGTCCACCCTTTATGAAATCGTGTTGTACAAATGTGGAAAAAGACGGTTCAAATAAGACAACGCTTGATGCCAAATCTTGGTAATCTTAGAAATCTTTTTAATTGTTTTGCATGCATTTTTTGTTGCCTAAAATGTGAATGCATTAACCCTTTAAACTCTGATGGTATCTCCCATATTAGTACATTGGAATCAATTTGAAGAGTCCATATTCATTATTTGGAGGTTGACCAGTTAATATTGTCAACGTGCAGCCTTTCTACCATACGAATACAATCAACAACCACCCACTTTATGAGTTCGGGCCATAACACAATCCTAGACCGCACATGCGGCCTGTTGTGTTCAAATAGTTAAACGGGATGTAGAAATCAAATAATATGAATTATCGATATTGTTCAATGGACGTTGTGAAGATAACCGATTGAGGTGGGAAACAAACATTTGCCTCGACTACGATGGCACACATTCTGACTGATAAAATGTTCCAACTACATCACCTTTGTAGGAAGCATGCCTTGATAATGTAGTTGGAATATTAATCAGTCAAGTTATAGTTCAAACTCAAACGTTATAGGAAATGTATTTTTCAATAAATACATGTAGTAGTTTGTTTATATAGCTAACGCGTACCGTACTCCAAATTGCCCGGCTTGTGATGCCTAACAGTCCGTACGGATTACTTTTAACCACTTTGTATGGCTGACTGAGTGTGAGGCAAACACTCAAGTATCAAAGTTACTCAAGAGTGAATGCAGATGAAAATGCCTCTGTCGGAAAAATTAATAGGTTGGGGAGGCGTCCCAACCACAGCCCACTTTATTTACGGCCCTGGAAATGCGCACCTATGCATGCGCATGCTGTACGGGTCTTTTAGTCAGACCACGTTCAGAAAGTTGATTTCTTCGAATTTTAGCGTGGGAAAATAGTGCTGTCCACTGCATACTTCTTGCTCAATTGCTATTTTTGCTGAACTGATAAAGTATATCTACACAGCATTGGGAGTTAAATGCTTCTATTGCACTCACAAAGTGGCGTTTTAACTCCGATCATCACTTCAGTTATCTGATACAGCATAAAAAGCACAGCCAATTTAAACGAATGGGCGTCCAAGTTATAAACGGGGTCGATTTATGAAAAATGTCGGAAGTCTCGTGCTTCGTAGGTTATTACACGCCTCTTCTATGATTTCTCCATCTACAGCAATACTAAACCATGAGGAAAATGAAAATCTGTTCGGTGACGAACTATTTTATATAGAAGCCAAATTTCACAGGGATTTTCCACAAATCGTGCACCGCAATTCCAATTTGAATCGCTAGCGATAGCAACAAAATCGTCTCCTGACTTGCAGTGTGTTCCAATGTGTTCTATGTGCCAGGAACTCAGGGGACGAAATAGCAGCACAGGTTCCCCTCGCAAATTTGTTTGGCGATGAAATGTGTTCTCTTTGTTGATAGTTGTCAAATGAATTGCTGAGCGTCCTTCTAATATTGTTTCTATAGACGTGAAGGCATGTAATAAACATAGAACGACACGCGTGTGAATGGGTTAATCGATATGGTACTTGTGCCTCGCGGAAGGATGGAACTCCAGGCCTGCGACCTCTCGTTTTATCCCTCCGCTCTGGCTCTTGTGCCATATCGATTACCCCATTTACACATGTGTGTCGTTCTGTGTATATATAGTATGAAATAACGGAAACCTAGACGCCGTATTTGTCGCCTTGGCCGTCACAGGGCAAAATATACGTTATTAAAAAGTCTTATTTTTCACTGTGGGGAGAACCAACAAATCACGGTGAAAATGTTCCCAACAATCACCGAATAAACTTGATAAAACTTTATAAACCTGCATATATATTTTGCATTTCAGAATGTATTCGATATGGACATTCCTTTCAAATATTTCGTGGAATGCATATAGCATATAATAACAAGGCAGTGTTTCTCGATACGACACCAGAACAGTGTGCCCAGAAATGCATTGAAGTGACAGACTATACATGTAAAACATTCGAGATAAAACTGTCTGAGAATAGATGCACTTTACAGGCAGTGGACGCTTCTGATGTCCCAGCAGATTACATATCTAATTCTAATTATGTCCATTACCAACGCAATTGTTATTAGGTACAATCCTGGAATTTTTGTTTTATTCTTTATTTGATGAAGAAACATATTTGAAGAACCTTAGAAGATTTATAGTCATACATTTCCAGGAAGAACACAGACAAAATTTCCAATCTGAATCAATTTATGGCAAACGACACTTGTAAATACAATTTCAATGAAGCGTGGTGGTCTTTGTTTTTGGAGAAAAACAAGCGAATGAAGTAATGAAAATTGAATGGCGAATAGCACTGATTGTTTCTTTCCGCTAGGATGGGTATAAGCTTTATGTGCAAACCAGAGACAACATTTCAATATTTTAAATACTACAAATTCTGTAATCTAGAGGTACATACCAGTCCTCACAGAACCCTCAATGACAGCATGGGTGTTTTTAGAACAAAAATGCTATCTGGTTTTAACGAGTTGGTTATTTTGGAAGAGATGAAACAAACACCAGTGACAATAAGAAACAGTGAAAAAAAAAATTAAAACAAATACCTACCCTACACTTTTGGGTTCAACATTCAACAACCTACAGAATCAGTTAAAATTGGCAACATGAACAACAGGATGGATTTCCAATCCACTCCGATGCTCCAAACGCTAAAATGTTGACAACAACAAAGATTCGTGTAGAGGCTAAATAACCCGCTTTTAATATAGCCAAAAACATGTAGAGCCATGCATAAGTAATATACTAGAATGTATAATCTGTCAAGGTAATTATAATATTGATCTTGCTGAGCCTTATATCACACCATATCCGCCCAATGAAAGCCCCATAACGTATTTATTAAGCCAGTCCTTTGAAAAACCGTAAGTGAACCCCGATTCCTAGCACAAATGTTCTGTTATCACTATCAGGGAATTTCCCGGTTTTCGTAATGTGAATGTCACGCAGTAGCAGGCGCTGAAACAACGGAGTTTTCTTCTCAATAAACAGGAATTTATATTAACAATTCACAACTTTAATTCAGTGTTAAGTAATGGTTAAGTAACAGAAAAATAAAACAACTGGAGCAAATGGATTAACAATTCTTTCAAGAAGGTAAGTGGAAACAGCTTCATTCATCATTCGCCTCAGACAGTGCCAGTTGGCTTCTATACAAATCGTTTTAGTGGTTTATTTATTGTATTTATTTACATTTGTTTATTAAAATTTCTCAAAGACTGGAAGAATTTTTTTTATAGTTGTACTTTGCCCAACAGACACACACGCGAAATTATTTGTTGTTCGTTGAACACGCGAAATTAGGAAAACCATCGAAGCGAGATTTGGATATCAAACACAAAATGTCGGAACTGACCGTATATAAGATCTATATACGGTCAGCTCAATGATACACAGTCTCATATACGGTCACTAGCTATTGAAGCTGGTTTGACAATAACAATTACTGGCACAATAATGCCAGACAGCGTACACATGCCTCACAAGCAAGAGTGGCACATAGGAGGACTGAAGTGAGGGTATATTCCCCTCGTTGAGGAGGTTCAGCCCCGTCGGGGAAATTGGCGAAATTCGTCGAGGTGATAAAATTATGCAAACACCATGAATAACAGAGATAATACTCATAATACTCCCGAAGCCCTGATACATGGGCACAATAGGAAAAGTGTGATGGGAATATAATCACTGTGGCAAAGGTAGAGTCAATTACTTTGCAAATCTTTCAATTGGTATTCACGTGAATTGCTCACATAAGTTTTGCATTTGGTTATTCGAGACTGCGTTTGTAAGTCTATGTTGAAAACAATAAAACTGCCGATTGCTTAAAATTTGATAAAACTTCAATGATTTATATGGCGGAGACTTAGGCCATGTAAAGGTATATTATAATATATTGACGGAAAATAGAAATTCAAGTTCAGTTTTTGTAAAATATAGAGGATATCCAGTGTTTTTGAGATTATACCGAAAATTATCTCATGAGTGACCGAGACAAGCGATTGCACAAGCGAAAATAATCATTTTTCTGGGTCAGAAGTAGATAATTTTCGGTATCAACTCAAAAACGCTAGATTTATTTTCTTTTTATTATACGCTTTTTACAAGAATCTGATAATTCCACTCGTTTCAACCTTGAATTGATGCATGAAAGTAAACAGCGCATTGAGTCATTGAAACGCGGAAGTAATTTGATTGATACTCGGAACAGATAGCGTCTTGCAGTCTGATTCGGCGGGCGGGTTTCTAGTCCAAACATGGCTTTGAACGGGCGTACCAAACCAAAAACGTATAGTACGGCTTTTCAGTGCCATCTTTCGACGAGCGTGTTTTATGTATCAATTCAAGGTGAATACGTGTTGAATTATTGCTGGAAATGATCGGCATCTACAAAAAACACTAGATTTTCTTTCCATTATACGTTTTTTGAACAAAACAGTGATAATTTGGCTGGTATTCACTTTCAAGTGATGCTTTGAAAGCGGCCATTTTGATTGATACCGTGAAAGTGAAAAGTTCTATATCTTCACAGTGCGGGATGCGATTTCTATATTTCCGCAGTTTCTTCGATAATGTATCGGTTAGCGTATAATAATTTTTTTTTCTATCCCTAGACCAAATATAGTAAAATATGACAATTAGCTAACTCAGTGCACTGCCTAAAGAGCTTGTGGTTAAAATTCAATCAATCATGAAGACGTTTGACGCTTCATGCTTTCAATAGAGTTTTCGACAAGTGTGCATCCGGGGCACCCCACGTGCTATAGGCTTGAAACCATACCAAATCGAAGCTTCGAACAGTATACATCGATTGCACAACATATCACTTCAACTCGATTGAAAAGCAAAATGCCGCCAATGTCCGAAGCAGATAGGGAAAGGGCCATTGCTCTAATTATGCTGGGCCAATCTCAACGTCTCGTCGCACAGCAACTGGGGGTCCAAGAGGCAATAGTAGCCCGTTTAGTTGAGCGTCTTATAGTCAGAGACAGATTAGCTGGCCATCCCAGGAGCGGGCGTCCGGGCGTTACGTCGTCACGTGCAGATAGAGGCATATGTCTCTCACACTTCTGTGACCGATTTCAGACTGCGACGGAGATGGCGAGTGAAGTTGCAGGCGCTGCTGGTCGCCGAGTATGTCCATGAACAGTTCGAAATCGGTTGCAGGGGTTCAATGGGGCATACCACGTCGTGTGTCGATAGATGGCGCGCGTGTTCTATCGGTTATACTATACTTTCGATTTGACCAAAGGAAGTTATTTTTGTTCATGAAAATATACGCACGCTTGTTATCGCAAAAGCTGAAATATGTCGAATCACGGGAATTACACCGTTAAAGGTCTGAAAATTGAACTTGGGCCATTATAACAGGATTTGATAACCAGGCGAGTGTCTTGGTTTCGTGCTGTGTAAACTAACGTCGCCCAGTCGTTCTCAGTCGTCATCCGATTGATTATAAATATTCATGTTTTCGCCACAAGTACCTGTATTTAAAACAGAAATGCAAGTTAAATGAAGATATGTTGAAACATTACGTTTGAAATACAAATTTATCTCTTAGATTCCATTTGCCGTGTTGAGGGCATATTTGACACGACTTGTTATTGGTAATTAGACGGTTCTTCAATTCCCTAGTACTTTGTCATTTTATGTAGAAATGGGTCATGCTATACACCAAAAGTGTCCATAATAAAAGCAGATAAAAAAAAAGAATGCATGTTAAGTGTAGAAATGTTGAATCTAGTACTTTTTATGAATAAATTTAGCTGCAAGCTTTTCCTCAGTGTTCTTAAAATTGGAGACATTGTGTTAGTTATACATCATACATGTATGATGTATGTATTTACTGTGTGCAAAGTAAATCACAATCAATCAGTATAAGATGGACACTGTTTTATGTATAGTATGGCCATTGAGCATTGATTAAATTCCACACATGTTTTCTTTTTATTCTTAAAGGCATTGGAATTCATCGTAGAACATGGAACTCAAATACAAAATTTCCTTTAATGAAGCACCGGTATAACAATTTATACACCCCCTTCCCCGAATGAACTAATTTAACTTCCCACACCCTGATTACCCCTCCCCCACACGCACAGACACACACACAGTGACACACACACACCTATTTTTTTTTGCCTTTCCATCTAATGAGATTTGTAAAACAAATTTGAACTCACAAATGCTTTTCTGCTGGAATCAGTATTTTTGAAATACATGTATTTTCCGAAATATCTATTTTATGACTGTCATGTAAAACAGAAGACAACCTTTTAGGCAGTGGAGGATGACAAGTGTATCAATGTTTCCGAAGAGGCATCCCCAACTATAATATAATTTTAAGACTCACAAACTGGACATTTTTAGAAGAGAATAATTTTCAGAGGGGGTGGGGATAATCTAAGCTGTGCATTCTGCCCCACCCCTACTGACACTTCACAGACAAGAAAAATATTTAACACAGTAAGATAAATAAAGAAAAGAAAAATAGTAAAGAGCAAATTTATTATTGCAGTGAGGAATAGGGTAAAAAGGCCAAAAAGATACCAAACCCCAACCCAGAGACAAAGTGGGAATGGAAAGCCACAGCAGTAACAATCTACCCGTTTATCAGCAGGTTGGTTTTAAATTTTCACCACATCCCAACTTCTGTGGATCCCTGCAAGGAGTGTTCAATGAGCCTATCACCAATTGAATTCAATCAATATTTGTTTAAAATTCTGCACAAATTTTTGATTGAAGGAAAAAAAGCTTTAGTTTTTTCTGATTGAGGCATAAAATTGCACAAAGAAGATATTCAGTTTCAAATCGCACACTGCACATATATGCACACACCTGTACCACATGCCGCAAAAGGTTGTTCAATAAACTTCTGACCCCTTTTTGCTTGTATCAGGGTTTAACATAAATAATGCTTTGTATTTTTAATTATTCAGATATAGGCATTTTAAGGAAACCTGAACATAATTTTCGGACTCAGTTCTAAGCCCACACTTACAGGATGCGGAGAGTAGATTGTAATCGCCCATGGAGAGGAGTTATTACCCAAAGCATCTCTTTCAAATTAGTAAGTAAGTAAGTTTATTTGCAACATGAGAATACAAACGTAATAAATATAAAACATTTAAACAGTACACAGCAATCATCATAATGCAAGGAAGTGACATAGCCTGAGAGGCTGTCTTCCTGCCGCTCTCTAAATTATGAACATATGGACAAAAACACAAGCTATGTTTCAGCCAAAGGACCTCTGTGTTTAATCCGAAGGTCCGTTAGCTAGAGTAACTTTGCTTGTGCTTGTTGTGCTTTGCAACAAACTTGCAATTATTGCTTGGGTGGAATTTCCACTCTGCGGGTGATTTAGTGATAATACACTCTCCATGTATTGTATTTCGATTTGTTACACCCAACCTGATACTCGTGGCAATGAGTGATTGACTTAATTATTGGCAATGGTACCAACTGCTTTCAAACAATCTATTCCTGATATATGCAGTTTAATGAAACCTGAACATGATTGGGGACTGGGTTTTAAGCTAACTCTTACTTTGGTTTGTGTTACACCCAACTTCAAGTCCTGATGTTCATGGCAATGATGGTTGACTTAATTGTATGTACCAGTCAATTTGTCCATTCCCCCAAACAGATAAACATTTTAGCATCTGTCCCATGCAGCACACCTATAGGCACTTGCCTAAAATATACTGCCCAAATTGTAACTTCTATACTATAAAAGTAAGTGGCACAACATGCTGCCATGTCTGTCAGTTCATTTGTATTTATTTTGTGTTGGTTGGGTAATTTGGCAAAACATCCAGAATGGGGGAGGAGATGGAGTGGGGAGTGGATGGTCACACACCCTGCACTGTAGTGCGAGGAGAGGTGCAACATATTGTTTAAAGTGGTTCAAAAGTAATTGCATGTTGTACCATTGTTAGTACATTACAGTCATTTACAGATATATACAATTAAGTCAGTCATCATTTTCAACTTAATGCCAAGAGTATCAGTACTTGAAACTGGGTGTAACACAAACCAAAGTAGGTGTAAGCTTAGAACCCAGTCCCCAATCGTGTTAAGGTGTCCATGCCTGAACTGCATATATCTGTTAATCAAATGCCTAAGCTAAATTCTAAATAAATTTTAACATAAAATAAATTATCAGCAAGGCTTGAAATAAGTGGTGGAACAAGGACAATGGCCGGCACCAAACTTACTTTGACATTCACTCTTTGAAACCCATAGGACATTTTGACCGATGCAATATTCTGCTTAATTTAGAATCTGAGTTTAAAAACAAATATTTTGAGCTTTGATTATTAGTTTTTTCAATTAAATAATTGATTTACTTTTAGTAATAATTTTAAATATTCATCCATACATAACCGTCATTTTAAATACTTTCATTGGTTGAGTTACGGTACAAAGATGGGTGACGTGAAGGGGCTTGGAGTTGATAGTAAAAAAAGTGAAATGTTAATTAATCACACACACATTCCTACTCTGGTAATTGGTAAAAGAGAGTGAAGGATATATGTACAGCAGACTGAAAAGGTGTTATCCCCAGTAACTCTACCGACTCCAATTTGTTCGGCACTTTCTTTAATAATTCTTGAATGAATGAATAAACGAATGAATGGATGAACGAACTGTTCACTCAACAAATATGACGAGCTACATCAGTAATAAATACAAAGTGATATTGCTGTTGCGTTTATATCATTTTTAATAGGATAGAACATTATTAAATGAAATGTTAATATCAGCAGTATAGTGGTAAGAAACAAATTGTTGAAGGGGGATGCTAGAAGTGTAAAAATCCCACGGGGATTATATTTAAATTGCTTTACAGTAATTTATTTATCCCACTTTTATCTTTTATCACTTAAGATGAGAAGTAGTATCGCATCAATTTATGTCAGATATAGGAAAAAGGATGCTGGGAAAAATACTTTTTACATATGTACATATATGTTTATTGTTTTCTTACTGTTTCTTATAAGAATGTGTTTTTTATATTGGTATATGTATTGAATAAATTTTATTGTATTGACTCTGCTGATTTCTTGTTTTATTGAAAACATGGCATTGTCTTGCCTAACTGTATTTGTTTAACATTTCCACTTTGCATAATTTTTTTAACACAAATATTGTTCAATTAGCTACAATGTTTTAGTTCGTGTTGTAGTGAATTCCATTCTCCATAAGTTAACTCCTGCATTACTAGTGCAGAGTGATTTTTATTTGTACTATTTTTATAAGTCTGCTGCAAGTCTAGAAGTCCTCGTTTCGAATCCCACATGCAGCAATTGCAGTGTGTCCTTAAGCAAGATACTTCATCCCCATTGTCAACATGGGGGAATGGTGGCGTTGTGTACTAAGGCGTACTGCAAGTTGATGGTGCAATTGTCTTTAAGCAATGCTAACCCTGCGTGTGTGGAGTTAGTAATACTGGGGAGCCTGACAGTTTCTTGGCGGTTCTCTCCGGGTACTCAGGCTTTCTCCACCCGTAAAACTGTCTGATACAGGGGGGGGGGGGGGGGGGACTGACTGTCGAAAATGTCAGTAAACCCCAATAAATACATATTTTTTAAGTTTTCTCTTATTTATCATGGGACAAAATGATCATCCCACTCATGATAATCTACTTGGGACTCGTCCCAGAAGGATTGGATGGACAAGTAAAATAATATAAATCAGAAAGCTTGTTTTGTAATAAATTATTGGGGGACAGTCCGTGGCTGAAATTCACCAATATATTGTTACAAAACAAACTGCATGAACACTGCTGCAAACACGAACAACCCTGGGGAGGACGAAACTTCCCACTTGAATGGTAAATTGTATAGAATTCTGACATAATTTTAAAAAAAAAATTAATCAAGTACTATCATGTTTATATATGTATGTGTATGCGTAGATTGTGACTCCTCTGACTTTATTTTTCCCCTATTAATATAAATATGCATTGAAATTGTAAACATAGCACCATGTTGTTTGCATAATTCCTTTGATGTAAATACACTAGGTTGGATCTTAGGGTGTTTTTTTATTTGTTTATTAAAGTAACTGTGTGTGCTTCTCTGTTTGTAAAATAATTGTTACCGGTAAACAATTTTAGATTTTTCATCGTGTTATATTTTTACTGTATTTTCTATTGTTGCTATCAGTGCACTTAACCTGTGAATGATTGAGTAAAAATTGAACAAAAATGGAATAAAATGTGATTAATTAAAAGATACTATTACTTGTACCTAACCTTACAATCCCACGCCAGTCCTAAGCTTATTATTTATCAATTACAGAGGACGAAACTTCGCCTGGACGATACTTCACACTAACTGGGGACGAAACTTCCCGGGGACGTAACTTCTCGGGGACGAGACTTTCCGGGGACGAAACTTCCCTCCCTTTCAAAATAATGGTGATCCAAAAACACCTCTTGTCACATTTAAAATATGTCCAAGGATGAGTTATTAGACAGATAATTTTATACTACAAAGTTAATTATGAGAAAACATCCATACTCAAAAGGCTGGTGTCACATTGGAATGCCCAAGTGAATCGCTTAATTTCATACGTGTGTTTCAGTAACACATGAGTAAGGGCATATCGGACTCAGGTTGTTACCGGTAAATCGTCTTTTCTCACGCAACACAATTTTGTAATACCCCGTGAAAATGATCCGTGCTTTGCATCAATCGCGTCTGTAATAAAAACAGAGTGGAGGTGAAGTAGAGAATATCCGAAGGTAAAAATGTGGTCTTTGCAGACGAGTTCCCCTTTTTCAGTGTTTGCATGTCCAGCCGGCATCCAGCGTTTTGACGATTGCTTCAACTCGAGACATTTCTTTTTAACGCTTTTAGGTGTAAATTGGTTTTCTTTGGAAACATGTAAACACCTATAACGTTCCCACAAAATGGGACACAACAATTGAGTGGAATTTGTGAGGGAAGAGTCGTGTTATCAATATTTTGAATACTGAGCTTCCCGCTATTGTGTGTGCATTGTTAAGCACAAACAAAAATCAGTCTGCGTTTCTAACCAGTAGTACTCTCGCGTAGTACTCTCGCGCCATCTATCGGTAGTTTGTAATCGCGGTGCTTCCTATTGAAGGCCACGGCGTCCCTACGCTGGTCCACAACTTACACCCAGGCGACGTCAACGTCGACTGCAGTGGCTGCGGGCACATGCACCAAACTGGTTTTACTTGGTCCATTGGAAACGTATGTTATTCACTGACGAGTTTCGGTTCACACTTTACAGATCAGATGGACGACAACGTTGCTATCGACGTCGAGGTGAGCGATATTCTAACGCTTGCGTTAAGGAAATCGACAGATTCGGGTGAGGGGATGTTATGGATGGGAGGGGGGGGGGGTCTCATGACGTGAAAACACCTCTCGTGGTCATCCAGGGCAATCGTATAACCATAAGATATCGGGTGCAGAACCTCATGCACGTCCCTCTACTCATCCATGCGCGTACCTTTCGTTGCAGCCGGTTAATGCAAGGCCCCGCGTTTCTAGGATTGTCGTGTGTTGTGACTTCTCAACCAAAACAATGTCCCAGTCCTCGAATGGCCGCCTTACAGTCCCGATTTGTCCCCGATCGTGTATTTGTTGGACGATCGGGACAGGAGGGCCATGAAGTGCGTAAACGTCCCAAACAACGTCGCTCAGCTCACACAGGCCATTGTTCAGAAGTGGAATAACATCCCACAAAGGACCATAAACAACTTCATGGGGGTCAGTAGTAAGGTGAGTTATGGCATCGACTGAAGCCCGCGTTGGGCACACCCGCTATCGATTTTGATCAGGAAATGGCGTAGGGTACCCAGGTTTGAACGTTATCCATGCAGACGCCGTGAGGGGGTGGGGGGGAATCACTGTTGTTCAAACTTTTGATGCCAAGGAGCGTGGGGACAAATCGCGAAAAACGGAACTGATAAGTTTCTGGTGTTTATCTTTGGTCCATTTTCTCATAATGTCGCAAAATATTTTTCCAATAGAATATGAGAGATAATACATAAATGGGATGGGTTTGGGGGAGAATGTCAGTTTGCTTAATATTGAAAATCGCAATGGGGAAACAATGGATTTCACTAAACAATTCGCTTTCCAGCGCGAGACGCAGGGAAGGAACAGAATGGAAGGAGCATGTAATGGGATGTAGTAGCAATGACCCCCCCCCCCCCCTCACATTGGCGAAGCTTGGGGAAGTAGAGATGAATTCAAGAGAAATCAGACTAAATTATCCTGGAGTGCTTCCATGTTCCTATTTAGTAAACAACCTGAATGAGACCATTCATAATTTGATATCTGACACCAACTCTGCTCCGTCTCAAGTGGTGAAATAATCTTTTGAGGTTCAGATTTTTAATTATTATTTTTATGAGCAACCTCTCAGGGAATAGCACAGTTAGCATTCTTTCCATCGGTTTTCACAGGTCGCCCATATGTTTATCAGAATCCAGCTTACTAAACACAGAAATGTAGTTTTCGTAATCTTCTGCTCTTTACAGATTAACAGCGAGTTACTACTTACTAATGTGTTATAATCTTAAGCATTTTGTATTTTGCATTTTGACCGGATGTGCGGCGGTCACATCAGGGGAAAATACTCTTCGGAACAAAACATAAACAATTCAAACCAGGAGGGAATGATCAACTTTAGGCCATGTCCTCTGCGTTTGGTGTTTCATATCTATTAACTGGTAGAGTGATAAATTATTTTTGGCCATCAAAATTTGTTCGCATGTCTTTGCTCTGTGTTCCTTGACGACAATGTAAGGCCACAGGGTTCCCGTGCTGTGAGAGCTTTCCGTCAGAACAACGCAATTATAACACTACATTGGCCTGCAGTGAGTCCCGATTTGAAATCCTTAGACCACATCTGGGACTTTCTTGGTCGTCATGTGCAAGCAAGGGATCCGCCTGTACAGAAGTTGGCCGATTTTGAAGCTGTATTGCATGAGGAGTGACATTAGTTACCCTAGGATAGCAACAGACGGCTCACTGGTAGCATTAGGCGGGGAGGGGAAGGGAGTCAGGCTGTAATCCGCGCACTTGGTGGATACACTAGCTATCTATGTCAGACACTGCTATTCTATTCAGGAGACAACAAGTTACGTTTTTTGTGCGTAATTGCCGGTATAGTTTCATCCTAGGCCGTTCCAGCACCATACTTGTCGAGAGAACATTTTTCAATCAAAAACATTAGTGACAGATATTGTTGCGGAATAGAAGGAAAGGTTTATCGATCTATGATCGTCAAATTTGTTTTTTTTTTTCCACGTTGTGTTTACCGGGGGTTCTGTGAGGATCCACCAGGCCGTAGCATTTTGAGTTTCCTAATCAGACGATATTAGACAGGCTCCAGATTTGGGTTCAGTAACTTCACGAACTTGTCGTGTATAACATAACGGAGACCAGTTCCAAATTATCTATTACTTTATATTTAATATAATCAAATATAACTCTTCGCGACTAAGTGTCGTCTCTGGCAATAAGTATACAATTTACAAAAGTTCGTACCTTAACACTGTGGTGGCATCCAGGTTTCTTCTGGTGGAGTAGTTCATCATTCGTCAGGAGCCAGGATACAACTTGTCTAAACAGTCAGAAATTCGTGCTTATATTCACCAAATTCCTGATGCTATACTTGGGGTACGTAATGACCGTCAGCAGTTTCTCCCTGACCTCAGGGAAACTAAGGGAAAGTCCCCTGACGTGGCGGTCGCCATTTTGTAGACTCTTATACTACCATGCAGACTGTCGGTCAGTCTGCATGCAGCCCATGGAATCTCGGCTCTTAAATAGTATTCCGCCGGGCGCCAGTTAACCGGCGGAATGTCCCGATGACTGATGAATAAATGCAACTCAGCGTCCCCAGTTCAATGGGGAGTTTCACCAGGTACACGCTATGATTTGTTAGACAGTTCGAACACCAACATCCCAGTAATACTGCCGAATGTTATTGTCCCATCTGTCAACAAATCCTCAAATGTTATTGCTTGTTGACAATATTGGCTCGCAAAGGTATGCCTGATATTGCCAACAGAACATCTGGCATGTACCTACAGAGTACGCATGTACCCTGGTCGCCAGTTTCATACAATTCCATGTAATTTCATTATAGTCTTTAAATCTATTCCAAAACTATGGAAATCAGATACAAAGTTAAATAAACCCGAGTCTATTGAATTTCCCCAACAGAGACCCCAAGAGCTCGAGCTCTTACCCGAGCTGACACGTGTATTAACCCCTGTGGGCTCACTTCGCAGCATTCCTCCCCAATCGAGGATCAAAACCCAGAGGGACTTGATAACTCAGAAAAGAAAACGATTTGCGTAGGGACAACACAGGGTTAATAACTGCGTCCCATCCGAGGACAGGGAACGGATGCCGCACACAAATATCTAAAAATGCCCAGTTGATCCATTTAAACCCCAACATTTGATTCTTCAGTAAACCACCCCCACAAACAGCAATTGCAATTACCTGTACATCGGTACCGAGTAATATGGGCTACTCACATAGACCAAAGAGTAGTTTTTATCACAATGGCACAAGGTCGAATTCGTGGGGTTTCAAACGTTCTCCCCACTTCACATCCATGCGACATGTTTTCGATGGTGTGGCCATGTCAACCCATGTCTGTCCACAGACGAGGTGAACTTTGGCTTTACAGCGAGGACATTCATAAGCAAAAGCTTCGCCATGAATGTCCTCCAGACAAACACAACAATGCCCAGTTTCACCACTAGTGCACTGTTCGTAGTGCACGGTGTCTAAACGAATTTTGGGTTCGTCGAGTGCTTCTTTTACTAATTGGTATTGGGGTTGAGCCCTTTCCCACTCCAATGTTTCAAAAACATTCCAATGTTCTGAGCTCAACTCCACATACGTCATGTAACCAGCAATGAACTTCTCAACCTCGTATAGTTCAATGCTTTGGAATGGCCGTATACGGTGAGCTCCATCCATATAGTAGCGGCCAGTCCAGGACTGGTCATTCCAGTACCTGATCACCTTATCTGGGAAACTGGTTGGCTGATCGACACATCAATCACCGGTCATCCACAAACACTCGGCCTCTTCTGCAAAACGGTCATTTGACCGATGTACATGCAGATGAGGGAAGACATAGTCGTCTTCTGTTATACAATACCTGAGATGTACTTCATAGCATCGCACGCTACAACTGTTAAATGCTGTTTCGAAGTACATCTCATCCCTAGGGGACATGCAGTTGTTGTTCAAAATAGAAATGTTGTTCCTCATCAAAATTTTTGCTTTCTTTTATAATTATAGTGGGTACCGATGCCATTTTATTATCTCTTAAAACTATACTAAGTAAACTAAAACTGATAAACGTAAATTAAAAACTATTGATTTTTATAAATAATCTTACAACATTATTATACACCCCTCCTTCTTCGAAAGCACTCTCTCCCGTGGGTATGTGTGCTTGACAGTCAAGTCACACATGTACTAGTTTTAAGATTGTCTTATGTGGGGTACCGGTGAGTACTTATCTAAACCCTGCCGGATTCCCCACTTTTAGATTCCGTAAACTTCTTTCTTTTACATTGACACTGAAAAGACGTTCAGTATTTGTTTACAGAGGATCAAAAAGACAACCGCACACAACCGCTATTTCTATTGGATTTTCTCCACAGTCCGCAGAATGGTACTAACAGACCTTGGAAGAACTCCAAGAGAAATATTTTCAATGGCTATCATTATCATTCTTCTCCCTCCCCATCGAGGGCACTGCCAAATTCTATAAAATGTCTCCGGATCCACCAATTATCGGTTCCGGGAATTATGGTTAGCTGTAGACGAGGATTCACGTACGCTCGTCCCGTCCAGCAAGGATGCTTCCATTTGTACAGCAGTGTGTACGTCGGCACACCCCAGGAAGAAGCCTCTTCTTCCCGTCGATGTTCTATCGACGTACTCACTGTGGGTAGAAAGAATCTTTCACTGTAATATTGATTATAACATAGTTCAAAAAATTTGATTTCCTCTAAAATATATTTCTTTTTCCATCTGGGGATACTGCATTTGGAACACTCGATGTTCCATGGGCCATTTAACTCTGTCTGGGATGGGTTCGCCATACAATAGGCGTCGACATCCAGAGACTACTTGCTCATGATTGTCTCTGGCGTCACGAAGCTTATGTCCTAACATTCCTTCAACCTCTGCTTTGGTTAAATTACCTGAAAGGTTGGTAGTCATTGTTCGTGCATAAGACTGTCGAGCTCTCCTAGCTCGAGCATAACTATCTTCACCACTAACCTCCACTTCTGCCATCTTATAACTAAGTAATTAAGAAATAAAACACAATATACTCAAAATTAAAAATCAAAAATAAGAATTAAAATCTCAAGGAACAAATCCCTTAACTATTACGTTTTCACCATCAAAGTTCTGTAACTGGTCCTATTTACAACTCTCGCATTTGCGATGGCACGTTGTAGGATCGGTAAATGGTATTAGGTCCCATCCTAAAATTAAAAATACCACCATCAAAATCAGGATGGGTATCTTTGTATAACACATAATATTGATTATGTCTCGGGAGTCCACTGGACCTAAAACGAGCTTGTTGTCGAGCTCTCCAATTAAGAAGTCCACCCCTTGGATTACACCTTTCGATGTGTCTCGTACACCCCACATCTCATGAATTAAATGGTTTACTGTTATTCTATGACTGTGATAATGTCTTTCAAAATCTCGTCCTGAGCATACTAAATGTGGACAATTTAAGATATGCAAAATTCGAGAACGGCATTTAAACACAATGTGGGTCGGACAAGCAGAATCATACCAATATACTATATCTCGTTCAATTCCAATTGTGACTGCCATATTTTGAAAATCATAGTACACACATCCGAAGATATCCTCGGATTTAAATGCACAATGAACTTGAAAATATCTTAGTTCATAAGTATTTGGTTGACCCACACTATTCATAACTGCAGGTCTTCGGCCAGTGCAGGGACAAATGGCAGATGGAGGTTCACCATTGTTCATATATTCATAAGCAGCATATTCCCAGGGTAATGGGTACATAGTGTCTACAAAGGGAGTGACAGAAATTTCTTCCTGATCACTCAGTTGGTGTTCTGCCTCCTCATCCGTTTGACCCCTACAATGATGCTCTGTACCAATTGTTTCACTTTTGTCAGTATCTACTGTTTCACTACTACTTGAGTCACTCATTGTAATCACTGAAAACACAAATAATATTGTTCAATGTTAGTTCATGAGTTAAGTTAAATTAATAGTTGCCATAGTATTATCTCGCGTTCTTAAGTTCACACGTGCTTCTCCAGTATTTACATCATAGTTCACTGTTGAATATTATTGAGAAGGAGACGAGGACGTTTGAGGTTAGTCCTGTCTCACTATTGTCTTTGAGTCTCGATCTTTCACTAATTGTTTCATGATTGTCACTATTTCATCTGAAGGTGGTGTCAGAGGTCGTTCAGTGGTTGTTGGTTGTCTCATAGTCGTATATAGAGGATCATCATCATCATTAAATGCAACATTAGACATTCCATATACATCAGCAGAAAAATTAGAATTTCGCTTTCATTTATTCTTATAATGCAAGATAATGTTATGCAACTTAATATGGCCTTGAGCCCTGATATATCATATCAATAAGTATATCCCCAAGATAAGAAACATACATCCCACAAAATAAGCCCACTTCGGTACTTCAAATGGTTCTAACGGGATTAAATGTAGTTTATCAGGTTCTCTTAATAGGTCATCCATTTTTAATTCATCTAAATATTTAATAGATTTTGGAATCGCAAAATTTGTTATGTTCACTTTCTTGAACACAGGTTGCCAAATTTGTCGTTGAGTCAACGAGAAATTGGGCAAGACTGCCTTCGATACTAAATAATATGTGATATTATCAACAATAGTTGCCCACTTGTGGCAATACATAGTGGATTCAATGCTAAGATACCAATTGGTGGCATGATTCAACGCGGTTTTGGATTCTTACGTCTTGGACACATAATTGAGAATCGCAATGGCACGTCAGTAGCGATGTACCAAAGACCTTCCTCGATACGTGTCGCAAAAGGTAAATCCATATTTAATTTAACATCAGTCATACATAATCTCTTTATCTCGGGTTTCATATTCAAAAATAATGCCAACAAGCAACTAGAAGTTGTATGAATAGTTCTGACTGCACCTCGCAATGGACAGAACAATTTCTTATCATCTATAAAATCATCATGACCTAATTCCAGTATATATCAGGTTCTTTGTTTGTCAACAAGTAATGTATCAGCTTTAAGTCGATAAATAGCTACCATTTTATTCGCACTATGGGATGCCTTTTTGCTTACATTCATGAATGGGATAGGCAAGGCTTGTACTTTGAAAATTTCAAACTGAAAATTGGTGTCAATCAATGGAACTTTCACTAGAATGACTAATTTATCATCGACAATCACTGTTGCTGTTGTCAACAAATGATAGTACTGCCATAACTCCTTCTGAAGTTTCAACAGAAGTTGGGTGTGTTGTCAAGCCTATCCTGAATGCTCGTTAATACCGAAGTCAATAAGGTAGGATTGACGACCCTAGGCAATACTTTTTCATATGCAAGCACATCCATTTGCTCATGCAGATCGTCCATATAATTTTCTGCAGTGGTTCACATTTATTCAATTTGTATTAATACTGTTTCCAGTTGATGAAAGGACTGTACATAATGCTCTAAAAGAGTTAATCAATTTTCAAGTCCTTGTAATACCAATTCCACTTGGTCACGAAAAAGCGATACTACTCGCGATAAATTTACCATAAATTTTCTGTTCTCTTGTATGGCATGATATGTTAATTTTATTAAACTTAAACTTACTTCTGAACATGTTGTATCATTGCCTGATTTACCGCCAAACATTTTAAATTTTCTTTCATCCCCTTTAAATAAGATTCAGTGGCTGTGCCAAATAAGAAACTCATTCCTTCACCTATGAAATTTGGTAAACCTCGCTTATTTCGAGATGAGGGTGTATGCCCTTTTAACTTGCGATAATCATCCAGGTTCCCTTTTACTCATTTGAAATGATTATTTATAAACATGATCCACAAATATCGAACGTAACACAAGATTAAAAGTATCATTGTCAGTCATGTTTCTATTTTGTTGATAGATTTTTCTGAAATTTACATCGAGTTCCTGATAAAATTGATTCACAAAGCGTGTGTTATTGTCCACTCTCTACATGTAGTGGATAAATGGCGCCACCTCTGCCACAAACATGGTTGTCCATTCTCTGTTAACCATATAAATTTCTTTTACCTTTGTAAAGATGACGTTATTTTGTTTTATGATATTTCCGCTAACTCTTAATGTCAGTGTCAATAAACTTCCCATAAACCAAGTCAATAACATCAACATCACAGGAATATGTCCTCCATTGTTATTCACCACACTATTACTAACAAGTAAACCTGGTTGTTCAGCTATGTACCCTTGCTTTAAACCATGATGTTCTAAATAATCAAAAGTTAAAAGTTGAGTGGGTCCCTATGTCATTCGATGTACAGACACAAGTGGGCTGAGGTTTAAGTTCAATTTGATTTACAAATTGAGTCAAACAACTAACATGTAAGTCTTTCACTATAGGTATAAGCTGTCCCTGTAATTTCAATTTTCTAAGTTCAAAGTAAATGTTCACTCCATTATCATTGATCCAATCTAAACCAAGTAATACGCTTCAATTAAGTTCATCTAAGACTAAGAATTCATGCACCTGAGAAATTCCATTAATCAAAAAATAAAGTTTCACTAGACCCCTGGGTCTAAAATCATTTCCTGTTACTCCCACAATTCGAGGTAAAGTATTTCTATCTCCCAATAACCTTGGCCTATGCCTCAAATGTTTCCAAACTTTTGTGCTAATGCAAGAAGTTTGAGCTCCTGAATCTAATAAAGCTCTCACTCATTGTTTCCCTATATTAATCATGACACTATCCAAAGAGGCTGGTCCATAATTAACAGTTACTGTTTGTGAAGTCTGTTTTTGGGTGTTTAATTCTACTTCCTGTTGTAGTAGGAAGTTGTTTTGATTGACTTCCTGTTCCATTTTTAGAAATTTCAAACTTTTGATGAAGTTTTGGTTTCACTTCCTGTTTACCATTAAATTCCCCATCTAATTTTGGTTTTGCATTCTGCTGAATTTTTTTCTCTGTTTTGGTTTCGGTTTAGTCTGAATGTTTACTTCCTGTTTCTGTTTCTGATTTCCAGGGGTATTCCCCCTGAGATTTTATCTCTGTTACTGGTTTTTGATTTTTTTTAACAATTTCTGTTTTTGATTTTCCATGTTCAGTGGATGATTCCTGGGATATCTTTCATAATGATAATTATTTTTCCTCATATTTGCCAATTCTATTGGACTGAAATGTTTTTCCGGTAAAATTCAAGTACAATCTTTTGTAAAATGTGTGCCCTGCCCCCATTGTGGGCACCTGTCACACATTTTAATCCCTTCACAACTCCGGGTATAGTGATTCTCTCTTCCACATTTTTTACACTCACAGTCTTCCCTTTGGGGACACATTTCAATTGGATCTATCTTTACACTTGGGGTGGGGCCCTTCTTGTTCTAGCAATTGGCTTAGCAATTGCTTCTAGAACAGGGTTAACTGTTTTTTGTGTTACTAGGTTTTGGGTTAACATTTACACTAGAGTTGGAAACTTTCTTTGTTTTACTGCTAGGCTTAGTTTCCTTCTTTTTAGCTTGTTGTCTGTTAGTTAAAGGAATAGTACCTAATTTCACTTTACAAGTGTTAATATTATGTCCCTCAGTATTACACCTTTTACAGTATACCAATTTTCCTTGCTTTACAGTAGGGTTTACTATTTGTTGAACATCGAGTCCCTGTTTTATAGGTTGCCTATTTCTAGGTCCTGAGTTTCTAACATGCCTCTTTCCATTAATTTCACTATTTTGTATATTAGTATATGTTAATTTATCATGTTTTACAGTTGGTGAACTCGAGTGTCCTGAAGTTGACACTGGTTTTAAACTTTTTACCCCCGGTGAATTATGTTTCTGTCCCTTTTTTCTATTATTTCTACTATAAGCTCTGTTATGTAACTCATTACATGTAATAGTTTGTGTTAATTGTATTTTATTCCAATTCTGATTTCTATGAAAATTATTTTCTGACTGTTTCACAGAACTGGATTTTTCCAAATATGGATTATAAATAACACTGGGATAAGTATTTGAATACTGTCTTTTGCAGTTATGAACAGAATAATTTAAATCCGATTTTATTATTTCCTTACACTTTTGACATTTCCTTAGGGTGACTGTATTGATTGAGACTCGACCCTTTACCCTACAAGGATCGAGTTTTACTCGTTTAAATTAACCCTGCAAGAGGCAGTGTAGTGCCCTACCTGACCATAGTGAAAACAAGCTCCTGGACTTAAGCTAATCTGTCCCGCGCTGTCGGTATGCGTTTGTTGTTGTTGAGGTGGGGCCTGTACCTCTAACGTTCTCACTTGTCCCACGATTTTCACCCTACAATCGCGTTTGTAGTGCCCTGGTCTCCCACAGAGATTGCAAATGGGTCTGGGGTATCTGGGGTATTGATTAACCTTTTGCTGAACAAACTTATTGTTTGAATACTGTTGATTTTGATATCTTGGATGACCTTGCCTATAATGTTGACCCTGCCTATACGGCTTTTGAATTTGATAATTTTGCCTCCCTGTAGTCGCTAAATGCACGCAATTTTTCCGTCACATCGCGTCAACCTCCATGGGGACACCTACATTCTCCGGGCTGTCATCCTTTTTTGGATACTCATAGTTTTGTAGGCCTCCTGCCTCTCCCCGGGCTTTATGCTTATGTTTTACTCCTGCTTCAAATATTGCCATCGACATGGCTTTGCCGAGCATCGAGGGCTCCTTTCTAATTAATTTTAACTGCATGTCAGGCTGACACAGCCCGTCAGTAAAGTAATCTGCCAATATTTTCTGTTCAGATTCCCCGTCAATTTGTTTTCCATTGACGTCCTTGGCGAGATCGAGTAATCGTTCGCCATAGGACACTATGGTCTCATTTTTCTCTTGTTTCGTATGGCGCAAATAACTTCTCGCCATACTTTTGTCAATAATTTCAGAATATCCCCCTTGAGTTCCTTCCGGAGCTCTTCCCACCGTATCTCGGGATTTCGTTCAATTTGCCTCAATATAAAGTCACTGACTACATAGTCGCTTGTTTGGGCAGCAATAAATTTTCTTTGTGACGGCGGAATGTTATTAGTTGTCCAATACAGGTTCAAGCTTTTAATCCACGCACGATAATTCTTTGGGTTACCGTCAAATCTGCGGATATGGGCTTGGCGGGCTTGAATTTGTGTCACGTGAGCTGTGGTAGCAGCATTTCTGCTAGTAGCCAAAATGGTTTTGTGCATTTTAGTGATAGCCTGAGTGGCCGTGTCACTGTTTGCTTGGCCTAAATCGAGCTCAGTAATCTCGCGTTCACTGTCCTCTCGCGTTTTCATGTTTGCAAACTGAATTTGTAATTCAACGATCTGGTGATTCAGGACTTGAGTTTGTTCCTGAAAAACTTTTGCCTGGTTCGCGTTTTGCTCATGTAAATCACGTTCATGTTTTTTCATTTGTTCTTGCAAGGAAGCCCTTCAGCATGCCTCTGGTGACGTGAGCTCACGTCGTCCAGTTGCTGCTGCATTTCCTGAAGTTGCTGGCTTGCAATAGCCTCATCCCTTTGCCTAATTGCTACCTCATCCATTTTTCTGCTGATAATATATGTAAAATATCAAAAATGTTACACTTACAGTTTTTGCTGGCTGTTTGTCGTATGTGTTCCACCACGTTCCTCCTTCCAGAAATCTGCACTTTTTCACGAGTACTACACAGATCGTACTATCGCGCACTATTACTTATGACGCGTTTTCGTTTTTCCACCACTGTGTGTTTTTTGTTTTAACACTGTATTTGCTTCCACCACTGCCCTTTGTCTGTTACCTGTACAGTTGTCGGTACTGGTGAGCTCTTGGAGCTCAGTTGAGTCGCTGGCTACTGGTACGTCGTTGCCCACAGGTACTGGACGGGTTATGGTCACTGATGTTCGCAAAATCTGCAGACACGGCACCAATATAAATATTCGTCTGTTGCGGAATAGAAGGAAAAGTTTATCGATCTATGATCATCAAGTTTGATTTTTTTTCCACGTTGTGTTTACTGGGGGTTCTGTGAGGATCCACCAGCCCATAGCATTTTGAGTTTCCTAATTAGACGATATCAGACACAGGCTCCAGATTCTGGGTTCAATATCTTCACGAACTTGTCGCGTATAACATAACGGAGACCAGTTCCAAATTATCTATTACTTTATTTAATCTAATCAAATATAAATCTTCACGACTAAGTGTCGTTGTCTCTGGCAATAAGTATACAATTTACCAAAGTTCGTACCTTAACACTGTGGCGGCATCCAGGTTTCTTCTGGTAGAGTAGTTCAGCATCCGTCAGGAGCCAGGAGACAACTTGTCTAAATAGTCAGAAATTGGTGCTTATATTCACCAAATTCTGATGCAATACTTGGGGTACGCGACGACCGTCAGCAGTTTCTCCCTGACCTCATGGAAACCAAGGGAAAGTCCCCTGACGTGGCGGTCGCCATTTTGTAGACTCTTATACTTCCATGCAGACTGTCGGTCAGTCTGCATGCAGTCCATGGAATCTCGGCTCTTAAATATGATTCCGCCGGGCGCCAGTTAACCGGCGGAATGTCCCGGTGACTGATGCAAAAATGCAACTCAGCGTGCCCAGTTCAATGGGGAGTTTTACCAGGTACAAGTTATGATTTGTTAGACAGTTCGAACACCAACATCCCAGTAATACTGCCGAATGTTATTGTCCCATCTGTCAACAAATCCTCAAATGTTATTGCTTGTTGACAATATTGGCTCGCAAAGGTATGCCTGATATTGTCAACAGAACATCTGGCGTGTACCTACGGAGTACGCCTGTACCCTGGTCGCCAGTTTCATACAATTCCATGTAATTTCATTATAGTGTTTAAATCTATTCCAAAGCTATGGAAATCAGATACAAAGTTAAATAAACTCGAGTCTACTGAATTCCCCCAACAAAGACCCCAAGAGCTCGAGCTCTTACCCGAGCTGACAAGTGTATTTAACCCCTGTGGGCTCACTTCGCAACAATATGTGTAATTAGAGCCATTAAGATACTGCATATTGTGTTGTTTTCCAATTGTTAATACATCATTCTTTCCGCAAACAATCACTTTTGGCCATCTTAAAGATGGCATGAAAGTAATGGCAGTTTCTAATATCACTATTGCGAAAAAATACAGAGGGTGCTTAGTTAAGTTCCAGATGTATATTAGGTATACAGGTCTTTGGCAGTATACCCAGTCCCATGTACCATGTCAGAATGTTATGTAACCAGAGCCACAGGCGAAGGGTACATAAAATTCTTACAGGGTACACGAGGCTGGGTACCCCGCCTAACATATCTATAGCGAATCGTTCATACCTTAAAGCTATCGTAATATTTTCCCTCCGCAGTGATTTTCCATTTTCATTCCTACCATCTAAGCCCAAAGTATAATATTGGTTTATGTTTCAATAACACTAAAATCCTCGTCCTTTGATTGGGCGAGCGTCCGCTAAGTTTTTATGTGTGCGTATTGCTCCAGGACCACATGTTAACGTCTGGCGTAACCACGCGAACTATTTGAAATGAGGTTGCCCATTTCGAAATTATTCCGTCAGCAGAATGACTTGGAAACCGTTTTCATTTTCCTAGATTTGTTCACACGCGCAGCATAGAATATTGCGAATGAAGTGTTGTTTAAATTACAAATCAGTTTACGATTTCAACTAAAATGGACTGACCTCAACCTTTATCTGGTTTATTGTTTATTTTTCCAGTGAAGTCATTATTTAAACGAGATGTTTGTTTACTAAACTTGTTATCACTAAAATTGTCGTGTTCATTTCGTGATGTGAGTTTGCGGTGAACGGTAGAGTCTCATTGGGACATATACGTTATTGTGAAGGATTGACAGTAACATGGTCTATTTGTGGCTGGGGGTTTATGTTCAACCGAGACGCAGAACATCTAGGTTGAACATAAACTCCGAGCCGCAAACCTCAGATCATGTTATCGTCAATTCATCACATTGACTAAAAATGTATCACTCCGCTCTGCTGAATAGCATTCAAAGATTCAAAGATGGTGACCGGCTTTCAGTCACTCAAATGTTCCCAAAAAGTTTCAGCTGCCGAGTTATAATTATTCATTGTAGGAGCTAGCACCAATTTCAGGCTATATGGTTCGCAAATCTGTTCATGTTACTTGATTTTGTGGATTCCAATCCACACTTATCTTTACTTCTGTAGTTAATCATCTTCTCATGCGGGATTTATTTAAAAAATAAATGAGTTTTGAAAAAGTAATAAGCTATCCCTCGTATGATCATGGAATATCCGGCGACTTCCCACCTAGCCTATCTTTAGAATTTTCTCCCCCACTATACGTGAGACATACGCTTGTCCCGGGTGAAACAGCAGGGTGGGATATTTCTATCCCATCCACCCCACGTGACATACTCATTTGCATATTTTATTAGGTCGCCGGAACTATTTCATCATCGTCTGCACAATTGTAAATAAACTGTAAATTGTGTTCGTTTATTACCTATTTATCTGTTCCTTGTTGAAATAGACAAATATAATATTAAACTTGATTTGTTTCAACCCCATGTTTCTCTGCAGATTTAATAATATCACTGCGCGAATTTATCGATCGATCAATAATCTCACAATGCTCTTTACACTAGAGTTTAACACGCGCAAATTCATTATTCCCTTAACGGACAGTGTTACAAATCAATTGTTTAGTATATAACTATGGTATATACCTACCTTTTGTGCGATCTTTCCGATGAAATCGTTCTTTTTTCGAAAGGACTGTGACTTGATAAATTGGGTATGTCAGCACGTGACAGCCAATTATCTATAATGACGTAATATCCTCATGTGTGGGGAGAAAAATCATCCTCGATGAGTCAAGAGGTGGGAATGGGGAAATCTCACCCTCGGGGCAAGATATTGGAACCAGACCCGAGGCTTGCCGAGGGTCTGGTTCAAGCTTGCCGAGGGTCTGGTTCAAATATCTTGCTCCGAGGGTGAGATGTCTCCATCCCACCTCGACTCATCGGGTATCATAATAATCCTATCATCAGATAAGATTTGAACTGTTGGATGAGTGCAACTTGGTGTAGAAAAGAATAATAGGTGTTAGTCCCGAAGTATGGCGTAGTGCGTGTCAGATATTATACCACGAACAACCTTAAAAACACATACAAAATTGGAAATAATTCCTTTATGGGATACGGACAAAACCCGAACGGGCTAAACCCACCCAGACATAACAGTTTTTATCTATCACGGTTTTTAAAAAAAAATAATGTGAATAAATTTTCAAGGACAGATTAGTAAAAATACAATACTAATCACCGTAATGTGAATTACAATGTACAGAATAAACGTTGATTTGGAAGCAATACAGACACTTTTAATCAAGAGAAAAATAATTATCTAATTAGTGAAAATGTAGATGAGAATTATATTTATCTTACTAACAATCGATTTATTCTCTGATACAAACTAACATGTCAAGACTGATGCAAATTTGTCTCAATTCCAGTAACTTCTGAGAGCACGTGGGATCATCCGTCCCTGAAAGAGAACCCTTTTACCTCCACTCATCGAAAACTGATTCCAATGTGGAGGTCATCGTTTTGATAACAGCAATTACATAACAAATAAATCACCAACTCAGCAAAATAAATTAGACTAGATCAAGTTTTCTCCATGATGATATTTTTAAAAAGACCTGCCATTCATTAAAGCTAAAAAATAAAACACTGCTATAAACTTCAGAGGTTAAAATACAATTCGAACAAATAAATGGGCATTCCTTCGTGCACAGCTCAAGAACGCAATATCATGACGTCATCGTGATTTTCAGTCCTAAAAAAATCAATTCATAGACGCTGAATGCTTGTCAAAATATATGCGACCAAATCAAGAAAAGTATGAATATTGTAAGATAAATTTATTACCACCAAGTGGGTTTCCGACATGGTAGATTCATTTGTCATCACCACGATGTGTCGATCGATAAACTTGTATCAAACCTCGATGGTGTTCCTATTATGTATCACGATTCGCGATAATGGGATCGCCGCGATACCTAATCTGAACACCATCTCAGATTGACACAAATTTATTGATAGCATATATGAATCTGAAACAGACCATATGCACATTTTCTGAAGGTGTAAAATCAAGGATGTTGGCTGGACACATCGGGAAAAAATCAAAAGGCTGGTTGAGTGGGAACGAACCGAACATCCGCATCTATTAGGGACTGAGTTGTGCCTTTATGTGACACAATTTGTTCTGAAAAGATATGAATACACAAAAAGTACCTTATGTGCCCGTGATGTCTCACGAGGCATCATTGGGGAATGATTTGCCGCGTTAACGAAGCTTTTGCAAATATTGTTGAAGTAAGGCACGTGTAGGTATGCGTACCAGAAATTAGTGCGGTAGGGTTGAGTGGGGAGGCTGGGATAGAGGGGAGAGATGGCATATACAGGTGAGACGTGTGAGGGGGAAGGTGTACAGAGTTGGTCAACACCAGTAATATACAATTTAGTTTTTATACCATATGTGCCACTTTTTGGTTTGTTTAACTGGTAGAGTGCTGGAAGCCCATATTTGGGCTTTATTCTGAAGTGCAGGAACCACAGCTTGAAGGCTCATGTTCAGTGGATGCGCTTTGTATTATCTTTGAAGTGATATTATTTAGTTTGTAGGCACTTTCCCATAAAATGTAACAAAGCAAAGACATGTGTACAAGATTTGATGGCCAAAAATAATTTAGCACTCTACCAGTTTATAATAAAGTCCTTTGTATGTACTCAACACTAAACACGTTCAGGGGCATATAGTGCTTGTCGATTTGGATATGGTGGAGCTTACAAGTTTGAAATTACAGGACAGAGGAAATTATAAGGGGAAGTTATCCTTCGAGTCGCCTTTTCCAGGTTTGGTGCCGGGACTCTCACGAAGCGGTTACTATGATCCCCGACAGGAGGGCTAGAGAGGCCCCGAATTAAAACATTTCCCCGACATTTCAAACAGCATGGTCCATCCTTTATGAAAGCGTATTTTACAATTGTGGGAAAAGACGGTTCAAATAAGATAACGCTTGAAGCCGAATCATGGTAATCTAAGAAATCTATTTAATTGTTTTGCATGCATTTTTTGTTGACTAAAATGTGAATCCATTAACCCTTTAAACTCTGATGGGATCTCCTATGTTAGTACAGTGGAATCAAATTGACAAGTCCATATTCATTGTTTGGAGGTAGACCAGTTAATATTTCGGCTGCACGGTGTCATAGCATAACCCCGGACTGCAAGAACGGTCTTTTGTGTTCAAAGGGTTAAACGGGAGGTAGAAATCAAAATATTTCAATTATCGACATTTCCCGAGTTAAATGACCGTTGTCAAGATAAGCGATTGGGTGGGAAACAAACATTTGCCCCGACTATGATGGCACACGTTCTGACTGATAAAATGTTCCAACTTCATCACCTTTGCGGGAAACATGCCTTGATGATGTCTTTGGAATATTAATCAGTCCAAAGAGTGAATCCAGATGGAAATGCCTCGATCGAAAAAATTAATAAGGTGGGGAGACATACCACCCACGGCCCACTTTATTTACGCCACTATAAATTCGCGTCTGTGCATGCACATGCTGTACGGGTACTTTAGTCACACCACGTTCAGAAAATTTATTTCTGCGAATTTTAGCGTGGGAAAATAGTGCTGTCGACTGCATATTTCTTGCTCAATTGCTTTTTTGCTGAACTGATAAAGTACATCTACACCTCATAGGGAGTTATTTGCTTATATTGCACTCACAAATTTGAGTTTTAACTCCGATAATCACTTTAGTTATCTGATACACCATATCAAGCACAGCTAATCTGAACCAATGGACGTCCGAGTTAAATACAGGGGACGATTGATGGAAAATGTCGGAAGTCTCGTGCTTCTTCATAGATTATTACACGCCTTTTCGGTGTTATCCCCACTTACAGCAACACTAAACCATGCGGAAAATAAAAATCTATTCCGCACCTATGTGCGAAACGGAAATCGTTGACGGGTTATTTTTATAAAGAAGCGAAATGTCACAGGAATTTTCCACAAATCGTGCACCGCAATTACAATATGAATCGCTAGCGACAGCTAAAAATCGTCCCCTGAGTTCCACTGTGTTCCAATGTGTTCTATGTACCAATATGCACGTAGAACACATTGGAACCCAGGGGACTAAATAGCAACACGGGTTCCCTTCGCAAATTTGGTTTGCGATAAAATGCCTTCTTTTTGTTAATGGTTGTCAAATGATTTGCTGGGTGTCCTTCTAATAATGTTTTTTTTTATAAATGTGAAGGCATGTAATAAACACAGAACGACACGCGTGTGAATGGATTAATCAATATGGCACTTGTGTCATCGCGGAAGTATAAAACTCGAGGTCTGCGACCTCTCGTTTTATCATTCGCGCGCTGGCACTTGTGCCATAACGGTTACTCCATTTACATGCGTGTGGCGTTCTGTGTGTATGTGTATATAGGATGAACTGGAAGAAACCAAGTCCTCTTGGCCGACACAAGGCAAACTAATACGTTATTTATAAATCTTATTTTTCGCTGTAGGGAGAACCAACAAATCACAGTGCAAATGTTCCCAACAATCACCGAATAAACTCGTGGAGAGCATATAGCTGGTAATAACAAGGCCATTTTTCCCGATACGACTCCAGAACAGTGTGCCCATAAATGCATTGAAGCGACAGAATATACATGTAGAACATTCGAGATAAGACTGTCTGAGAATAGATGCACTTTACAGGCAGTGGGCGCTTCTGATGGCCCAGCAGATTACATGTCTCACCCTAATTATGTCCATTACCAACGCAATTGTACTTACGTACAACCCTGGGATTTTTGTTTTATTCTTTTCTTTAATTGCTCAAGAAACATATGTGAAGAACCTTACAAAATTTATTGTCATATATTCCCAGAAAGAACACAGACAACATTTCCAATCTAAATCAATATAAGGCAGACGACACTTGAAAACAAAATTCTTGAATAGTTAATTTGTTCATGTTTTGCGACAAAACATACCTTATGTCCCCTCATGGAAAGAGGGCAACTATCTCGTTCCAATGAGGCCTCACGGGCTATGTTTATGAGACAAAAAATGAAAGAATTAATTAAAATTGAATTGTGAAGAGCACCGATTGTTTTGCCGCTACTTTGGGTAAAGGCTAAATGTGCAAACCAGAGGCAACAATTCAATATTTAAATACTACAGGATTTTGTGACATGGGAGTACCTACCAATCCTCACAGAACCCCCAATGATGTGTGTTATAAGCACAAAAATGCTGTCTGGTGTTGACGAATTGGTTATTTTGGAAGAGATGAAACAACAACCAGTGACAATTAGGAACAGTGGAAAAAGAGTTAAAACAAATACGTATACTTTGTGGGTCAACACTCAGCAGCCTACAGAATCAGCTAAAATTGGCAGCATGAACCTCAGGGTGGATCTCCAATCTACTCCGATGCTCCAGACGCTAAAATGTTGACAACAACAAAAAGTCGTGTAGAGGCTAAATATCCCGCTTTAAATATAGCCAAAGGCATGTAGAATCATGCATAATTAATATAATAAAATGTATAATCTGTCACGGTAATCATATGTCATCATTCTTCAAAGGATTGCCCCGTCTGGGAGAAGGAAAACACACAAGCAATTACGTGCGAAAGCACATCGAGGTTAAAGAGACAAGCTAAACAGTTTTGTCGATGCCTGACATGCATATAACAAAGACAACACGATCTAAAGCGATAAAACAAAGTGCAGCAACAACAGCAAGGCCAGACAGCGCACACACGCCTCACAGGCAGGGAAGGCACCGGGAGTCTTCCCGTCGGGGGAAATTGGCCAAATTCGTCGGGGTAATAAAATTATGCAAACGCCATGAATAATAGAGATAATACTCCTGAAGACCTGATACACGAGCATGATAGGAAAGGCGCGATGGGCATTTAATCACTGTGGCATAGGCAGAGTCAATAACATTGCGAGTGTTTTGTTTTAGTCCGATACCAGAAACTTTCTACATAATCGCTTATCGACATTCTGCTAGTTATCTGTGAGTTATATCGTACTTATTAATTTTGTGGCTTGTGGAAGTAGGGTGTCCAAAAACATGGCGATTTGCCATGACACTTGTTTTTAATGCCTTAGTTTCACAAGCCACAAAACATTTTGCGTTTCCTTTTGATTCTTCAAGCATCTAGAATCACGAATATTAAGACTTTTTCCAAATTAAAACAAACATATTTCCACTGGGCGGAATCACAATTGGCCCAGTAGGTCCGGGAAGTCTCTAACCCCCTTGGCGGGGATCATAACCCCGCGTCGGGGGGGGGGGGGGGGGGGGGGGCTTGCGCCACCCCGGCTCACAGGTACAGTAGCGTCCTTAGTGCAGGCCTTTACAATAAACACACAGATGAAAATGAATCGAAATCAACCCAAACAAACAAATCCATCTGTTCCAAAACAACAGTAGAAAAAGAAAGAGGAAGGAAAAGATTCTCCTAAATCTGAGGGGAATAAGAAACTAATAACTATATCCGGCCGGATAAATCAGAAAATCAAACCGAAGCGCAACCCACAGCAGACGTAAAGGCAACAGTAAGAAATTTATGTCAGAGTCAGTTTAGGAAATTAAAAAAATAAATGAAGAAAAAAAAAAAGGAACAACAAAAACTAATTTCAAGTTACACACCCAAATATTTGCAAAATGTGTTTAAAGAGAAGGAGGATTTGTGAGTCGATAGATGCATCGATGACAAGTTCTCCAATCAACTACGCCTGAATTCGTGATCAGCGTTGGTTCCCGTAAGAAATCGCTAAAGGAATCTCCCACACGACCACAGCCTAGATCACAATTCAAATACGAATCACAACACTAATAACATAATACAAGGGAAGTGTCGAGGCGTTGGAGCAAATTTTAAAGAATTGGGCAATCTATAAAAAATATGTAAGGCTGTTGATTTTTGATTGCGGGAAACACTTTTAACGATAAATAATTACATTGTTAATGTTGTTATATGTTTTGGGTCCAAATACCCAATTATCATTGGTCAGATGGATGAAAACGTCATGACCAAATGTAATTCATTTTCCAATGAATACATTTGGTCGAACTTTGACCCGCATTTACGGTAGAGCGCAGTTGACAGAATGTAATTCGGGCGGTGTTCGGGCGGGTTTTTAACTTTTAACGCCTCTCGCAGTGATCAACTCCGCTGCTGTTTTTTTTGTGACATTTCCCAGCTGTGGCATAAAGCCCGTTAAAATTGTTTTGAACATTTCAAGTTTCTTTACGAAAGACGACAATTTGACAAATTTGGGTCAATGCCGAAAAACAGGGCTCAACTTTTGTGCGCTTTGTCTTTTGTGCGTGGGTGGTTTTTCGCCTCGTTCGTTCGTACATGTTTTATTTCGCCTTTCTGCTTTGTTGTTTGGTAAAAAGTAGTTTACACAGTTACGGAATGTAATTATAAGGATTGAATGTAATTTTTATAATCTTTATTGGAGTATGAACGCGTGGGAATGGGTACAAATTATGTATGAATCCCTTCGATTCATACATAATTTGTACCCATTCCCACACGTTCATACTCCAATAAAGATTATAAAAATTGCATTCAATCCTTAAATGAATGCCACCATCATTCAGTCGTTAAAGATTATGCTTTGTCTACTGCCTGAGTAGATGACAATAATCTTCATTATCAAGGAATCGCCATCTTAGATAGAAACTAATCCACGGTTCTGTACGTTAACAGGCAAACTTACAGCCTGTGCCTGTACGACTAACTTTAGACAAGACAGTTGCATTATATTTATATTTGCATGATAGATTAAAGTTTAATCCATTTAAGAATTGAATGCAATTTTTATAATCTTTATTGGAGTACGGAAGTGTGGGAATGGGTACAAATTATGTATGAATCCCGAAGGGATTCATACAATTTGTACCCATTCCCACACGTCCATAATCCAATAAAGATTATAAAAATTGCATTCAATTCTTATAATTACATTCCGTAACTGTTTAAACTACTTTTTACCAAACAACAAAGCAGAAAGACGAAATAAAACATGTACGAACGAACGAGGCGAAAAACCACCCTCACACAAAATACAAAGCGCACAACTCTGATTTTTAATTTTCACAACTTTAGAAATGGATACGAGTATTTTAGTAACGGGCTTTATGCCACAGTTGGGAAATGTCACCAAGGAAATAGCAGCGGGTTTGATCACTGCGAGAGGCGCTAAAAGTTAAAAACCCGCCCAAACACCGCCCGAATTACATTCTGTCAACTGCGCTCTACCGTAAATGCGGGTCAAAGTTCGACCAAATGTATTCATTGGAAAATGAATTACATTTGGTCATGACGTTTTCACTCAGCTGACCAATGGGAATTGAGCATTTGGACCCAAAACGTATAACTACATTAACAATGTAATTATATGCATGCAAATATTAAACCTTTGAAAGCATTCTCTGCCAGTGGAAATAAGGGAAATGTATTTTTCCATTGAGAATGTTGAAATGTTGACCAGTGTTACAATTCAAAATTTGTAAAGCTTATAAAACTCGAGAGGCTCTGTCCAACAGGATATAATAGATTAAATTTAAAGCCATCCAGATATCAAACTTTAGTACATATACTCTGACAGTGAATATATAGATTGTCAGTAAAATTTATTTATTTATTGGTCTTTAAAGTCACATACTTATGCACAATGGCTAATAATGACCGTGACAGTTTTACGGGTGGAGGAAGCCGGAGTACCCGGAGAGAACCACCGAGCAACGACGAGCAGCTGCCAGCTCCCCAACATCGTAACTCCACACTGCAGCACAGGCAGGGTTAGATTGGTTGAAGACATGCACACCATCTACGTGCAGTACGCCTTAGTACACGGCGTCATCGTGCCCCCATGTGGACAGTCGGTGTTAAGTGCCTTGCTCAAGGACACAACGCGGGAGTCCGAATCGATCGCTCAGACGGTCACCCATCCGAGGACTAGCCGGGCTCGACGTTGCTTAACTTCGGTGATCTGACGAGAACCGGTTACCGCCACGCCACCGCGCCCACTGTCGGTGAAACGATGACAAACAGATTCCCAATGAGAATGTTGAAATTATCATCTTTTATGTTATAGTACAAAATTTGTAAAACCTCAAGGTGCACGTTTATTCGTAATATTTTGTTTGGTAGAGCTCCTGGGGATCTGTCGGATAGGATATGACAGATTAAATTCACGAAAATATTGACACTTTTATTATTTTGTTTTTTTAAATCGAACCTCAGTCAGTGAAATGAGGCAAACTGTTGTTCAGTGAGGATATTGATATTATTTTGTGTGGTCAGGTTGAAGACAAGTATCAGAGTTCGGGATATTGACCTATGAGGCCAAACTCATCTTAATGAGAGTGCTGGATTTACCACATAATGTCCCGTTGTTGACCCGTATCATTGTTCTTAGTTCATATAAATCATCTAACGAATGGTTGAATTGGCTGACCTGTGAAATCTAATAAGCGTTGGTAGTGCACCCATAAATAAAGAACTACCCTGTTGTATCTGTCTACCAAGTAGCTACGGGTGAATGGTTCTGCTCGTGATTCTCACCTCGCCGTCTGAATGTTTTCTTTTCAACTCATGTTTAACTCTCAGCAAACTGACTGTGTTATTGAAGCTCTGCTCATGAAAAAGTAATTTTGGATAAGAAAGACTCATAAATCGAGTGGCTAGATTGTTTTCGGTTCCGCATATTTGAGCTCTGTTAAAGTAAATGTATTTCCAAAATACAGCTTGGCTCTCATGGGAACCACAGGAAGATAACAGAGCTTGTTTAATGAAGTAAACAACATCGGTTGTACGATTATAATAGGACCCGATTTCTGGAAATCCTCTGAAATGTGCAAATTAGGTATAAACGATTGGCTAAACTTGATTTCAAACCGATGTTAGCCTCATATTTAGACAAATGTACAGACAAATGTGACCTTAGGCCCCAATAAATAAAGAAATAACTGCAGTCAGGAGACTTTTTGTGTGCTGATTATTTATTATCAATCAGCACAAATGTATCTGCTAAACTACTTCGAGCGTTTGGAGCGTTTGAATAGGGCTGTCAAAATTTTTGAATTTAGGAATCGATTAATCGTCGCAAATAATGGATAATAATCGATTAATCGTACCCAGATGATCCCCCCCCCCCTTCCCTCTCTTTGAAGTCGTTAAAAATTAAGTTCAAGTCAGCTGACCTACCTCAAGTAAATAACGAAGACGATCCTCTTTTAGGTACATTCAAAGCTTTGATGTTCTGAACTTTTGAACCGTCAGTGCAATAATCAAGACCGGTCGTCAGTTGCGAACTTCGCAAGTTCGCAACTGCCGACCGGTCTTGGTTATTACATTGACGGTTCAAAAGTTCAGAATATCAAAGCTTTGAATTTACCTAAAAGGCAAATTCTTCTAACGTCTTCTTGTGGGTTAGAGTCGACGATCTTGGCCTTTCACCTTTAAAAACAATAGTTTTTCATCAAATTTGTTTTTAATTATTAAACGTCTAAAACGGAGTAAAATTTATCGTTTCTTCGACAACGAAAAATATTAATCGATTTCAGCGTGACCGATCGACAATCAATTAATCGATTATTCGTGACAACCCTACGTGTGAATATACATATAGCATTTTTCCACAAAATGGCCATTCAACAGCCAAAGCTCATATCCACTTCATATCAATTTATATTACACAATTTTTATTTTTGAAATAACATGCACATTTTTAATTGTACGTTTGGATGTTGTTGTTTTTTTGTTTGTTTTTTTTTAAACATAATTTTATTTCTCAAAATGGAAATATGGTTTGAAGAACAGGCATAGCCTATATCAACGTCTCTCCCAATACATTTAACAAATTACAAAAAATAATAAATGGGTGCAAGTGCGTGTGCAATGCAGGGCAACACATAATTCTGATTTCATTTAATTTTACGAAGCCCTTAATTACGTTCTATGCGTGTTGCCTCCAAAAAAGGGAAACCCATTCTTCAGCAAATAACATTTCTTTCATTTTGTATTGTTCCTGTGAATGAAAAGGCAGCCAAGTGCAGAACACTCCCCGAGACTGGATGCGAGGGATTACCTCACTCCAACGAAAATCGTGATATTTGGCTTAATGGCGATCGATATAGATGCATATCGTGGGAGGATCAGTCGCTTCCGTTTCGGAAGGGTTGCGTGCTAAATTAATAGGTCGCCAAGATTTGAGAAAATAATGACCTGCAGTTTTGGACAGCTAAGTTCTGAGTTGATGGTTTATTTGATTTTACTCTTGGGTGGCGATGTCAAACTCAACCTAGGTGGAGTAAATCCTCTCTCTATTGTCCATTTAAACGTCAGAGGGTTACGTAATAAAGTTGACATTATGAATGCCGAGCTCGATGAATTTGACATTATTTCTCTGACAGAAACGTTACTCTCACCAGAGGTGCCTGTGACGAATATTGCCATTCCTGGTTTCCATTTTCCACCTATTCGGCACGATCGTGAAAACGGCGCTGGAGATGGTATAGTTGTCTATATTAAAATTGATATAATTTTTAAAACCCGTAGTGATTTGTATGTTCCGGGGTTAGAGGCAGTATGGACTGAAATACGCAGCAGCAACCAGAAATATTTGCTCGGAGTTTCTATCGTCCCCCGTCAGCAACACATTTTTACTTGCAATTAATCAATGACTCCATAGGAGCAGCAAGAAGTCATCAGATACTCAATTGTATCATTGTAGGAGACTCCACTAGCAATTGCTTACCAACTACGCATCCAAAAATAAGAAATTTAGAAAATATTCATGGTGTGGCTCAAATCGTAAAATCTCATACGAGAATTACCGAGCAACATAGTAGCTTGAATGATCTTGTTTTAACATCCTGCCCCAACCTTTAGCCGCTTGATTTGGAATTATGATAGTATGGATATCGCCGGAATGCGTTCGGCCCTGTTCAATTCTGAATGGGATTCTATTTTCGAATGTGAAAATGTAAATAACGTGGCCGAAAGCATTTCAAAGCGCATAATGAATGTTGCTCAACAGTTTATTCCTTACAAAGCCATCCAAGTTAGGATGAGGGACAAACCTTGGATGTCTGCCGCCACTAGGAGACAAATGAGAGTTCGGAGCAAAGCTCATAGGAAAGCCAAATTAACCAATAGCCCAAATGACTGGAGAGCCTTTCGGCAAGCTTGGAATGAGACAATTTCTAGCATTCGAGCGACTAAAAAAGAATATGACGACCGAATGGACGTATCAGTCTGTAGTTGTGATTTCAGCTCGAGGAACTGGTGGAAAACTTTAAAAAACTTCTCAAAACAACAATGCACCGAAAGTCACGTATTTCCACCACTTCTTGAAGGAAATGGAGTTATAAGCGACCCAAAGTAATATCCGATACCTTAAAACAAATATTTTATTAGCCAAAGCAACACTATAATCGATAAAGAATTACCTCAAATCCCCTTTACTGAACACCAATTAAACTTTGTTGAGGTTAGTCCAACCGAAGTAGAAAATCTGTTTTTAAATCTTGACCCCCAAAAAGCTAGTGGTAAAGACAAAATTAGCAATAGTATCTTGAAAACGTTATCGGCACAATTAGCAACACCTTTTAGTAAGTTGTTCAACTTGTCTATGTCTCAAGGAAACTTTCCGTCTGTTTGGAAGCACGCCAATGTCATTCCGATTCACAAAAGGTCCTTTGTCAATTTAAAGGAAAACTATTGACCCGTATCTTTAACTAGTAGTGTAAGTAAAGTGTTTGAGAAAATAATTTTAAACACGTTTTTAAATTTCTCGTAGATAATAAATTGTTCAACGAGTGAGGCATGCCGGGCTTATTTGCAAATTTAGTGCTACGGGAATAAGGGGTCACTTATTATCCTGGTTTGAGGAATATCTAAAAGATCGAAGTCAGGTGGTAGTTGTTAATGAGCAAAATTCAAGTATCGAAGCAATCCAAGCAGGGGTTCCACAGGGATCAGTCCTCGTTCCTCTAATATTTATATAAACGACATTATTGAAAACATCCGTCTATACGCTGACGATACGTCTCTGTCGCTGATCGTAGAAGACCCGTACATGGCAAGTAGGATTATTAATTTAGATCTTGTCGAAATCGGGAATTGGTCTAAAAAATGGCAGGTATTTTTTAGTCCTGAAAAAAACAGTTGCCTGAAGAATTTCACGAAAAACTAATCCCAATCCCCAACCCCAGCTATATATACTGGATAAAGTCATTAAAGAAGTTACCCGTCATAAGCACCTTTCTTTTTTATACTTTTCAATGTTCGGGTTCATGGGACATACATATTGATAGCATGGTAAGTAAGGAAAGTCCAATGATTAACTGCTTTCGAAGCTCAAAATATAGACTATCGCTTGCATCACTAATTGCACTGTATAGCCACTTTATACTTCCTTTATTTGACTATGCTGATGGTATATGGGATAACTGTACAGAGGAGAAAGCATACGTTTTAGAAAATCTTCAATTAGATGCTCTACGTACAATTTGTGGTGCACCTCGCGGTACAAGTCATGAACCTCTTTATAGAGAAACCAGTTTTGTCTCCCTGAAAACACTCCGAATCGGACATAAGTTAAAGCACTTTTTCAAAATGAAAAATGGACTAGCACAAAATTATGTATCGCTAGTTTCCCCGAACAGTTGGACAACGGTCTGCATATTCTCTTTGAAATGATGAACAACTTCGTACTGCGTTCTGCAGAACAAAACATTATGCAGACTCATTTTTACCATTGGTAATTAGGTTTAGAATGAGCTGGATTCTGAAACGCGCATCTGTATTACAGTACAAGCTTTCAAATGTATGATAAAACGCGATGACTGGAGTGTCCCTAAGTACTACTTTTCGAGCTCTCGAACAGGTCAAGTTCTACACGCGAAATTGCGCATGGGATGTAGTAATCTAAACACGCACATAAATTTGGCATTTTTCTTGTGGATGATCCAAAATGTGATTGTGGTTTCAGGTATGAAAGCATTGAAAGCTATGTCCTAAATTGTCAGCTGTATATGACACAGAGAAATACCTTTGTAAACAAACTGGATAATGCTGATGTATCACTAAATACTCTGACATGTATGTTTGGAGACCCCCAATTTTCAGATGAGGCTAATATTGAGCTGTGTTGGCGTTCCAGCAATATATAATCGACCGATGTAACTCCTTGTTCACTTACAATTTTGACAATTTTGAAATCGCTGACTTCTCGTGCGTAGCAGGCTGTCGAAAATAGACATAAATGGTTTGCTTACACGTTCAAAAATCTTGCCAGACGTTAAAATGCCCACCAATCACTCTACAAAGAAGTTGCAGCTAGTTTCTCTCCAAACGTACAATTTATTTCAAGGCGTTGACTTTCAAATACTTACATTTTATTGTACAATCATATTAACCCTTTACCCAACGCAGACGATATGAAAATTTATTATTTTAAATATCAATTCTTCAAATTTTTCAAAAAAATTCAACAAAACCATATCATGTGACCCCTCGTTGGAACGAGCTCGACGAGCTCGTTCCAACGAGGGGTCACATGATACGGTTTTGTTGAAATTTTTTGAAAAATAATATTTTTTTAAGTACTGAATTTGCATATTACGCGGGCGGATGCGGCCGATTCGTTGGGTAAAGGGTTAATGTACTACGATGTGAAATATCACTTCAATCTATGTGTATACCACTCCTTGTCGGCACCTGCATCCGTATCAGTATTAGAACTGAATATTGTTGTAGGGGGGAGGGGGTTAAATAGGCTCAGCCTGTTCGCCAAACGCTATTTCATATTTTGAATGAAATAAATTACTGTTTAAAAAAAATGTTTCAGTTCTACTATTGTCATAAGTAAACATGCTTAAGGCACAACAATGTAGATTTTCTGTCCATGGTTTGTAAATTGCACGTGGACGAGCGGGCGGTTTTGTATTTTACTTTTGGAATTATATTATTTCTTTGCCATCAGAAGAACATGTTCTTGGTTTGTTTTATGTTTTGGGCCTAATATTCCACAAACTAGCATGGGTAGTGGTGTATTTTGTCCTCTGAGTTCAAGAAGGCATTGCAATGCTAAAACAAGCATTGCAATACCTTGTTGCACTCAATGGACAAGGGACAAATTTATCAATTTTATTGACTTGAGTAAAATATCAGACATAAACCATTTAAATTTTTTTTAAAAATTTGCATTGGTTGTAAAAAGGAGAGCATGAGGCAGCCATAAGTATTGTGCGGGACTGCCAGAGAAACGGATTTTTAACTTTTTATGCATAATCTGTGGATTATTGTTGTGCCTAAGATCGCATTTTTCTGAGATTTCCAGCGCAGTTTGTTTGTTAGTTTATTGCATGGTATCTTTGTTCTTCCTAATTTCTTTGCTGGGAGTTTTGGTGATTTCCACGTTTTCTGCAAGGACATGCCAAAATGTGACAGAGGACGACATAAAACCAACAAATAACCAACAATTCTTCAACTTATAGAGATCCAATTCTATCACATTTTTACTTGGCAGTGTTCTTCGTTCATTTTCAAACAAAACTCTGGCCGCAAATATTGTCAGTGTCCTGGACATGTGCACGGGTGTGGCGACGTTCCGGTTTTCTAATACTGGTGGAGATTTAGGTGATCTGGTTGTCTTCTGTATTTTGTTGATGACTTTTTCCGAGTATTGTCAATCATGTACCATAAATGCTATCTCTTAACAGATTACTTGTATTGATATTCGAAGATGGAAGATCTGTTCATAAGCTTTTTGACACGGAACCTACAAATACATTTTGCTGACATTTAATGCAAGTGCTTCTTACGTGCCAGTAAACACTACTTTGATAAATATTCTATACCACAATGATCACGTACGAACAAAATGATTTTGAACCACCCCAGTTTCCCCGACGTTTTCGAAGGTATATCTGTCCGAATACTATATGCAATATTAGACATGAATCTCAATATAAAATGTTAATTTTGAAGTTGGTCTACAATGCAGTCGTCGTAGACTGATCGAAGTCCACGCGTGTGCGGTGATTTCCACGCATTCATTCACCAGGTAATGAAAATCAACAGCAAAATTTTAATTAATGAAGCACCGGGTTGTTCCCGGTGCATCATTAATTATATTTTTGATGCTTATTCCTGTAGTGTTTGGAATCTTATTTTATTGCGTGCGTGGATGCTGAGCAGTACAGTTGAAAGTCTCCAATGGACAAGCAACTCGTATTGCACAAGGTTTGTGTCCAATCCAACATCAGATCTGTTACTTACGAGACATTTATGCACATTATACACGCCTGTCCATTGTCCCAGGGAAGAGGTAGAATCTGCTCATGAGAAAGATCTTGTCATCGGGCAATATCAAGCTGGTATTTTTAGTCCACTAATGTTTGGGTTGTATTTAAGCGAAGCACTAAGTATTTCGACACTCCAGATAAAAGGTTGGGGGGGGGAGTGGGCCGCCCTGTCGGACCCCTCTTTGCAAATTATTTTTCTGAGCAGTGTACATCGTTTATAACGTAACTAAATCTATTATTGGAAAATGTACTAAACCACTATATAATGGATGGACCAACTTTGAAGAACTTTAGCATTTTTCCTATGAATACCCATTCCAAAGAATTGTAAGCTTTTTCAAAATCTAATAGAACAAGAAGTCCCAATTTATTTCCTTTCTCGCACTTTTTCAATTAAATCTAATGTTAATCGAGGTAGATTCCCCAATGTATCTTCCTTTCATAAAACCTAACTGCGTTTCAGATATTAATTTTGGCAGGATTTTTTTTATATTCGATTAGTAATAACTGCAAAAGCCATTTTTGTATCGACATTAATTAATGATATGGCTCTCCAATTTTTTTTATAAATTATTTTGGTTTATTCGGATTTTGGATGCGGTTAATAACACCTGTATACTGTGGATTTGATAATTTGTTTAATGTATAGCCATGATTTACGGAATTAAGTTCGAAACAGCCAAGATCGTCCCAGAAGAATAAAAAAAAAAAAAACAACGGTGAAATCCTCATAACCTGGGCTTTTATTATTGTTCATGTTTTTCACGGCCACTAGGCATTCATAGTAAGTTAGTGGTCCCTCCAATGAATGACTTTCTTCTTCATCTAAAACGTCTAACAAGGGTTACTTTCATCAAAGAACGCATTCTCGTGTTCGTGTATTATTTTTGAAGGGTGAATTTTGGAAGAGAGGAGATTTTGGTAAAAGGATTTTTGTTCATTTAATATTTCTGTCACGTTTTCTGTTTTGTGCCCGTTAGCTGTTAGCACTTTTAAGATTACTTTTTCCGTATAACGCCTTGTTTCGAGGTTGCCAAAGTAACTGGTCGGCTTTTCACCTTCTGTCGTCCATTTCGATTGGCTCTTAAAATCATACCGTTATTTTTTTTTGTTTCTTGTGGTCCGAAGTTCGGTTTCCAAAGTTTCAATTTCGTGGGTAACTGAAGTATCATCATCGTCCATTTACAGTTCAGTTCATTTAATTTATTTTCAATATCAGTGAGACGATTGTTTGTTCACGCTTCAGATACGAAGTGCACAAAATTGTCTTTCCACGTATCATGAATTTTAGTGTTTCCCCAAAACGTTGGTCATTAATAGTGAGCGGCCGGTTATTATTATTATTATTATTATTGAACCTTTGCCTCTGGGTTGCTTAATGAAAGAGGAAGTTATGGCAACTGGGTTATGGTCAGATCTATAGTGCAGAAGAATATCTCCGCTTTCTAAAAAAAATTTGCAAGTCAGTTGATGTCAAAAATAATCTAGAAGGGCCATTTTATTCCCCGGCTCTTTCCCCATACATCGCACATATCAAATTTGCCCATATAAAAAAGGATTTTTTCATTAGCTTTGACACTATTTGTATTCAGGTAATTTAGTGTGTCATCTCTATGGTTTTGTGGGACATTTCAATCACCACCAGTCTTCCTTCCGACTTCGTGTGTTTCCTCCGTTTCTTCTTTGGAGGTGGGGGTGGAGGAGGCGATTCCTTGATTATTGGTGATGGCGATGGAGGTTGCGGTATCATCCTTTCTTGTACCAGTGCGTACGCAAAAACGACGTTTGCTTTTAGTTCTGCTAGCTCTTTATCCAAGGACTCTTTTGTTGGTGGTGGGTCTTCTTCTTCTTCAGTGCCCACGATCTGCTTCTCCAGTTCGTGGACTAGCTTGCTTATTTCTTCGTCGTCTTCCGCCTCAGCGTGGGGGTCCAAGCTTGAGGTGAAATTGGAGGTGGAGGCATTTGATGACTGGGTGGTGTCTGGTGTTGCTTTTTCCTTCTGGACGGGGGAGTGGACTCCTATTTCCTCTTCCTTCTCTTTGCGGCTTTCTTCAAACTTTCTTCTCCAGGCCTCTAGGCGCTTGGCGTCCCGGCGTTTAGTGAATGGGCTTTTCTTCTTCCTCTTGCACTTGGCCTTTTCATGGTCCTCTGGGTGTGGACCAGAGCCGGATTGGGCTAAGGTACTACCACTCCCCAGAGGGGCCGATGGTCTGGCTGCTGTCTTCTTTTGTCTCCTTGTTGGAGTCATTCCAGGTGGTATTGGAAAGTCCAATATCACCTGGCAGGTATCACCAGAAACATGGATGGTCCAGTTTCTGGTGTTACTCACATTCAGACATGTTAGCATGTCAGATAGCTTCTGTAGTAGTTTAATTTTGCTGTGATTAGTGGTACGAACGGAGAAACCAGCTGAGCGTCCGAACAGTCGATGTGCCGTCCCGTCGTCGTGTAAATGGCAATTTTTCACGAAGTCATGTGACCTTTATCGCTACGGCAACAGTGATACAAGATCTTTTATTGCCGAATTGTTATCGCTACTGATACTGTGGTTTGCGAATGCGTTTTTACATAAATAGTAGATTAAACTTAATAACCGAAAGACTTTAAGCACAATTTCCTGAAAATATATATATTTTTTTAAAACGTTGATCGAACTGTCACTTTTAATACCCAGCCTTGATAACTTACAACACTTTATAAATATAGTTAACCCTTTACCTAACATGAACAGCAGACGACATTTGCAAACAAAATTCTTGAATAACTGATGCTTTTCATTTTTTGTCTCAAAAACATTGGTTATGACCCCTTATTGGAACGAGCTTGACGAGGTCGTTCCAGCGATGGGTCATAACCTATGTTTTAGAGAGAAAAAATGAAAAAATAATGAAAATTAATTGGCGATTTTTGAGAATAGTGTTGGACGGTTTTGGCCATTACGTTGGGTAAAGGGTTAAAAAATAATCTTCGTCTGTCTTGCCCATTAAATTGACAAAATGAGAATTGATCATCCGGGAGGTGAGGAGTCGACTACCGCCAAACTGACCAGTGACAGGTGGCGATGTTTTTTAAAGCGGGTGCCGAGTGGACCATATCAACTGACGACGAATTGACTGGGTGCTTAATTTTTCAGATCCCGTACTGTATGTTAACTGAATGACCAGAATCTGTTCGCTGTTTACCAACAATTCACTTAACACTGTCACATGGAAAACGTGTATGAAAGTTACATAAATCGGTAAAAATGGAAAGTGTGTTTGTTTGTTTGTTTGTTTATCAGAATCTGATAACAACTTCAATAACCAGGGTCACATTGTGTCAGGAAGTTTTGAAGGTGGAGAAAGTCAGAGTACACGCAGAGAAAACCAGCGAGAAGCTGCTGGACTCTCAAACTAACTAACCGACACAAGCAGAATAACCAGCGGCTGAAGGCAAGTGCCCCATCGACGACCGAATGAGTAGTACGCCTCAGTACAAAGTGCCACCGTGCTACAGAATAGGGAATGGGGATTAAGTGCCTTGCATAAGGACACAACGCTGATGTCGCCGCTGGTCAAAATCGAGCCCTCAATCCTTCGGTTAAAAGCCCTATACTCTAATCGATGAGCTACCGCGCCACCAGAAATGAAAAATAGCTATTCTCATGGGAAGGGAACACGAAAATTTACCAGTACCTAATCTCTGGATTGTGGAAACAGACAACAACTCTTAAAACTGTATTTTACACAATTAGAATAAAATGATCAAACAAACTTTTCGACAATATAACACCAGAAACATCACTTGCCTCTGCTTTTTAATAGCAAATACAGTACAGTCGGCGTGGACTGATCGCAATACCAGGTAATAAAAATCAGCACTTTGTACCCGGTGCTTCATTAATTAATTGTTTGATGATTATTCCTTTAATTAGTCAAAGAAGTAATCTTATTATGTCCGTGGAAATATTTACCATCTGTGACCAGGCCACGCCGGACGTACTTTATGTTGATAATAAAAATGAGAATTTTGTTTTTAAATAAGAACCATTGAAAATAGTATCAGTGTATCCTATGCTATACTGCCTACAGGAGTATCTAAATATGGAACGCTTAACTGAGTGAAGTAACAGTTGACTGTCTGTTTCTGCGTAACTGAGCGTAGGTACCCATTCTATATCATGTTCTTGAAAATACGCATACTCCTGAAATGAGAATGATGATGTTGCATCTTCACTAAAGTCTTTAATATAATATAGTTCTGAAACCACCCCAGCCCCATCTCCCACCCCTATTCTCAATATAAGGTGTAGCCCTTTCAAACTGGTGTGCATGAATCAGTGAACAAAAAAAATGACAATGGACGAGCAGACGATTTAAGGAGCAAACAACCTGGAGCGAAGCTCGGTAATAATTTAATCCAACAGTTCGACAGAGCTGTTGGATTAAATTATTACTGAACCTCGTAACAAACCAGGGTGGCTTCACCCATTTCGTCGTTGACAGTACTGACTGAAATGATACCTTCCAGTGCGCCAGTGTTGAAAGGGTTAAAGATACTATTATGTGCCTTTTTCGTTAACAATAAGGCTTATGTTCCTACAGATCCAAATGGTTCTTTTTATGTCCTCATTTAAAACCGTGCAATGTATACATTGCGAACAGAACCCATAAAACAAGGTACACAATAGAAATAAGGTGCCTGAATGTTTGTCAAAGCCTCATTAACGCGATTTTTTTTCAAAGTCGTTTATATCAAATTTTATTATATATTTTATAAATAACCACATTTCTATTGGCTGGATCGTATACACATGACTGGTACTCAAAAATCCACGTCCATCGGTTTTCCAGTGAATATCAACATTCTAAATATACGACGTAATCTCTTTTACATTGTTTTTTATGCTATTCTGCAGATAATAACCGTTGTATTGTTAAATAAAAGTATTTCTGGTTAATATAATTGAACTTTTAATTGACAAATAGAAGATTGTTTTTTAGAATGGTTTATATAATAAAACAGTTAGGGACTTTTGTGGTAATAAGTATGATGTGATATGAACCTAACAAACTTATATTGATGTCGGATAACGCTCGTGTGAATATATGTCTTTTAAGAGTTCATATCACATCATACTGACCACCACAAAAGTCACTAATTGTATAATATTTACACCAGAACTGACATTTTCTTCATTGAACACTATATTTTGAGTGGATTTTCGGGTAATATTATTTTCCCGTGAAGACCAGTTGGTCATGTGATTTATCCCATGAATATCAGTTGATCATGTGACATTTGAACATCGCGCATTGATATGACGCACTACATTCGATTTTCCAGAGTCTATATTAAATTTTACATTCTATAATATATGTTTGTTTACATTCTATAACTGTTGTCGCGATGACACTATTTTAGACAAAGCTTAATTAAACAAAGCACATTTTTATCTTTTGTTTTTACTGGTTGCTGGTGAACGAACCAAACAAACAAACTAAAAACGCAGTTTAATGATACTTGATATTCGGAACGTGGTGTGTACAAATTATCAATAAACAACAAACAATAATACAAGTCACCTCCAACCGACCTACTGCAAACAGTCATCTGTCCACATTTATGAATACAGTTATAGTACAGACGCCTTGGATTGGTCTATATCCAAACGTGGACAGTGGTGTCCACGCATGCGGTTTACCGGGTAATAAAAATCATTATCAGCAAAAATTTCATTAATGAAGCGCCTGATTGTACTCGGTGCTTCATTAATTATTTTTTCTTGATTATTGCTATAATTAGTGATTGGAATCTAACATTATTGCTTCCGTGGAAATATTTCCCACCCGTGGAAAGTGACCAGTCAACCGCACTGCACTGCTGTTGTTCCGACATCTCATAGAGTTCCGGATCTAGATTGAGTTTGAGTACAATGTGCATGTAGACTCTTTCCGAATGTATCAAAATGATTAAAACACAAGGAACGGGGATGATGCTTTGGTGAGTTTATTAGCATGTTTTGGAGAAGGTCTTACACACACATTTTGTCCAGGTGATTCTCCTTCTCACAAGTGCTCGGGTGAACTGAATGAGAACTTAATTTGATGACCGCAGAAGAGCAGAGATATTAATTTTCATCCACGTCTCAGGAGGCTATACATAGTACCTGCTTGTCAAGTGTGTCTCGTTTAAACTACTATGAACTAGGACAAAATCTTTCTCATCATTATTAAACGCTAAAAAGTCTACAGGATAAAAATTTCAAATACCCCAGAAACACGTTTTTCTCCGCACCCAAGACACAACCCACCCCGTCTAGTGTTCGGATTCCCCCGTAGGTATAACGACCCTTAAAATGCTAAAGAAAAAAAATCGATCTATTGGAATTATCTTAACCCTTTACCCAACGTAACGGCCAAAAATGAAAAAAAATTAGTTATTCAAGAATTTTTTTTGCAAGTGTCGTCTGCTTTTCATGTTAGGTAAAGGAAAGAAATAAATCGTAAATAACAACTGCAAAAAGAACAAAACAAAAATAAAAGTACTAAGTGATAATCGTTAAAAGCTAACTCTACCTGTTGTTTGCTAATAAGAAAAGCCCTTTGGTAGGCGCATGTGTCGGAGAGAGAACAGGAAATGAAAGCAACGGAATCAGATGGAACACAGTGAATTGCCATTTGGAAACAATGAAACAAAACCACAAAAATACCAGTTTCTCTAGTCTAGGCCACACAAAGTGGATCTTCTGTTTCTCAAGCCATTATTCGTAAAATTGCATGCGGACGAGCGAAGTTTTCTATTTTATTTTGTATTTCTGTAATTATTTCATTGCCGTCAAAAGTTAGTGTTGTTTGTTTATGATTTAGGCCTCATAATCTACGAAATAACATGGGCGGTGGTGTATTTCATCCCTTGAGATCAAGAAAGCTTTGCAATGCTGAAGCATTGCAAAGCCTTCTTGCACTCAGGGGACAAATTTATCAATTTTTCAACTTCGGCAAAACATCAGACTTAAACCATTTAATTTTGTTTTCAAGTTTACTGTGGTTATAAAAAGAGAGCATGCGGCAGCCAAAAGGACCATGCGAAGGCCTGAGGAACATATTCATATTGTTTCAAGGCCTTAAGGACTTTGCATGCCAACTTGTCACTGGTATTCAAAATCAGTTTTTCAATCCGCAAAGGCTTATGTTTGTAAGTCCTCTAGCTTAACGCCAATAATATGTATACTGTTCACCTCAAATCTATAATTTTCTCAGTTTATCTGTATAAAGATAGCTCAATGGAATCTATCTTCACTTTTACGGCAGGCAGGCCGTATTCGGGCCAGAACATATCCACTGCGCCCCCAAGCGGCACATGCAGATTTATCTCTGAGCACGCTGTGTTGAACCACCAACCAGATTCGGAGGTTTTAGCGCATGTTCCACAATCTCTATCTGGCGTACAGAAGGGTGCGTTTTTTACTGTTTTGTCTGCTGCACCGAATCCAAACCCGTCTCCAGCAGGGGAGTCGCCTGACGTGCCCGGATAATCATAACGTAAAGTATAGTTGTTCATTTCCTCATCGATAACCAGGCCCCCGTAGTAGACTTCAGTGTAAAAAGAAGCAATCCATGGCTGGACCTTCATCGAGTTGTACATCTGTGTTGTCATAATGTGTAACTTTTCTAATCCAATGAAGAATTCACAATTAAGATCGCCAAATCCTTCTTTATATTCCAGCCATGTGCGATTGAAGTTTTCATGCTCATTGCACTTGTAGCGATCCCCTCTTTTTAAAACGGACGTAAATCCCCAATCAAACGCACATTTAACGAGAAACGAACTGGGTGAGTTCTTGGGCTGGATCAATATGATTTCTTCCCCGGTATAGCCAAGCTCTTTTCCCTCAGAACAGTCTGCAAGAACAGAAAGTAAATATATAGGAGTAACTCTCGACACAAGGATGTAAAATAAACGAAGGATACTGGAAAAAAGAATGAGGTAAGTTTAACAATTTCTTCATTTTAGCGATGATCTTTAAGCCTGCATTTTTTTTAGGTGAGGATAATCAGACATTTCAATGTTCCACTGCATTATGCAATAGTGCCGAATTATGCATCGAAAACAACACGTCAGGAAAAAACGCCTTATTATGGGATAAAGGACACATGGAACTTAATTAAGGGGTCATCCAACCTAACTTTGGTCAAGTTTTTGACATTTTTCCCAATGCCTCAGAAACAGATAAGAGAAGTAAGGAAAGGCAAATTATATATGAAAATAATGAGTAAAGTGCATAGAAAAGCTACATATAATTTTTTTCAGGAAAAAAGTGAATTTTATGATTTTGAAGAAGATTAATTTGCCAATGGCATAAGTAACGAACCGGTAAAACCACAAAATAATCAGTAATTCGAAAGCCTTGTCCTCAATATAATGATAACATACTACAGACTCGGAGAAAGCATTTTTATGACACACACTCGGGTGGGTTTTGATGTTTGAATGTAATAACACCAACACAAATTTTGGATGTTCCGGATGTGGCCATGTTTCAATGATGTTTATTCCGGTCATGTGATTATGATGTGGTTCTTGCAGAAATACTCAATTTGAGAAATCGTAAGAATGCAAGGACGTGATCACGCCCTTTATTTGTTCGAGACAATGTATGAGCGGATTTGCAAACAGGTGACAGCAAATACTTGAGCTGTTAATGTCATAACTGCAAAATATGGTTCGAAATTCCCTCTCGTGTTTACAGGCCGTCTGAACATTTTTGTTGACAAAACATCCGAATTATTGCGCACTAGAAAGACAGCATGAACTACTTGTAAAAAAAAAATAACCGAGTGTATAAAATCGGGACGATACACATAAAATAAGGCAATATTCATAACAAAGTAAGCAGAATGCTTCAGAAATCACTTTTTCACGAAGTATATTCCAAGTGACCTGGAACTATATTGAGCGTGTTGATTTCCCCCAGATGTTGTGAAGTTATTTACTTCCTAGTAACCATGGAATTTGAGGCGGTGTGTTTGATGTCTGCAAAGGACCGATTGAAGATGGGTTGAAAATGATGCATTCGTGCTTTGAAATAAGGTGCGCTTGGACGATGCTGAGAATTTAGTTTTTTCTTGCAACCAACCATACTAACACAAGCGTCGATCAGTGTCTTTTGTGATCGATTTACACTGACAAATGTGACAAATCTCCTTCACCGGAAACCATCCCCCAATTTGCATATCACAATAAACATAACCGCTCTCACTGAGTGTCAGCGTGGCCGTGTGGTCAAAACCGAAACGAATTATCGAATGCACGGTCAATATTAGCTGCAATTGGCTTTTAAACAAATGAAATATTCGCAATTTCTTCATTATTCATGCCGAGTTACTTTTTAACCAGACCACATGCGTTCAGTTTCGTTTGTCGGCATCAAACTGATATTGTTTGTGGTAATTAAATAGTACGAGAAGGCGAAGGAAGCCAAATATTTTCCATCATCTATCAATTAATTCAAATTGATAATTTCTTTTATTTTACTGAAATTATGAACTGATAAGGTGGGTGTGTTGCGATTATTATGCCCCAGACCTGGAAGGTGGACAATCAAAGGTGCATCTAGGGCCGTGCAGTGGTGACCCCTGTCCTCTTAATCTTAGTCTTACCCATTCATCATTACATGTACCAACATTCTCCCTTGTATCTCAACCATTGCTACTCCAATTTGAAGGATATTTGGTTTTGTGATCGAGCATCATGGGGAAACAATGCCTGTGTAGCTGCTGTAGCATGTGTTTCTTCCCACATTTGTTCAGAGTTGTGGTACTTTTTCACTCTTTTGAGTTAGAAAATTTTGTTTATAACTAGTTGATTTGTTACAATTTGTTGCAAAGTGCCTGCTAATACCCTCAATTGTATTGCTACAGAATTTTCTGGTGAAGATTTTGTTCCTATTACTTATCAAGCAACAACCTAATGAATATTCTGTATAAAGCCACCAATCTGATGTTTGCCACTTTTATCGGAGCTGTTTTGAAGGCTTATGGAACTCAAAATGTTGATTATGGCAGGACTTTATTATTCACCCATTAATCGATAAATTAAGTGTTATAGTTGGAAGTAAGAAGCATGAAAGGTCCATAACTAAAAGTCTAAAAAGAATGTTTTGCAATGTAACATGATTTTTGCAGATACACTTATTTGGAGGGTTACCTGTCTGATAGTGTTTGGAACATGTGTGGCCAGGATCTTCAAAAAGAAAAAAGAGTTTGAGAAAACAGGCATATGCCTTGAGTGCCGGAGGTAGAGTCGTACAAGGAAGAGAGCCCCCCCCCCCCCCCTTCGGCAATGTTTTTGTGTCAAATGGAGCTCACCTGTCACCTTTTGGGGATTGCTTTGTGTACTGCGTTCTTGAAAAAAATATGTGAGACCCTCTGGATGTGCCCTTCTGATCTCAATATGCCAATAAGCCTCCTTGGGGAAAGTACATGCAATAATGGTTATGTAAGGTTCATTTGATGTGTTTTGAATAACAGTGTACTTTTAAGTACATTAGATGGTTTATTGCAGTGACAGGTTACAGTTACCCTTATTTCTTCCCCAACAGATATCATGAGTGTATTGGTGTCCAAGAGTAAACAAAGCTATTATACTTATTGATAAAAGTGACAAATTTAACAATTTAATCACTATCAAATTGATGCATGGGATAAAAGGGGTTACAGTGCAAGGGGTTTGTAAATGTATTTATTCAACTACAATGTATGACTTAAAGTCTTTGCAGTGCATTCTACACAGGAGAATATCATAGTTTCTTTCCAAACTACCACAGTAACACATGCATCTTTATATTGGGAGACACTCTTTTGTCCTTCCATACTTCTTCTGCTGGACTCCTTCAAGTTGACCTTTGATGAACACCCCAAATCAAAACATAAACAAAAGAAAATCTCTGCCTTCAATCAGTGAGCACACCACTTATAACATTTTGTCTCAATCTTTATTACTTTCATGAATTAGGAAAATATTTCTTCGAGTATGTACTTCAATGTTTATAGAATGCAGCTGTTATTTTATTTTGAGGTATTTTATTGTGAAAATTTTGTTCTCTTACTTATGCCATAGCAGACTTTCAGGTGGTGCTATTTACACATGGCAGCAGTTCCATGGCAAATTTCAGTTTCCACATGTTCTATGTTTCATTCCGAGCATTTTGGTATATAATTTATTGGGGTTATTCATTTTGGGCCTTTTTTAGACTTGAAAGAAAATTGCATGAAATTTGACCAAAGTTAGGTTGGACGTCCCCTTAAGCAGCCACTGAAATGTCTCATGATAGTGATAATAATAAATCTTTGGCCAGCCGCTGATTTGTCGCGGTCCTCATAAGAGAAGGCCATCATTCCCCCTGCACCCCACCCCCTCTTCCCCTCCTCTCCTCCCAGCATTCAGATATAAACTGCTTAATAGTGTCCCTCACATCCTCTTTTTCAATTTCTTCAATAAGCATTCCTACCCTCTCCCTCGTGTCCCCCTTCAGCCATCTATTCTTTGTTTCTTCACCCCACTTCTGCATTATTCTTCCAGTAAATTTTATTCTATGAGGTATATACTGTGGGCATTCCAAGAGAAAATGTTCCAGGGTCTCCACTACTCCAGAGTGGCACATTTGGCTTCCCTTTTCTCCATCTCTCCCAATTTTCCCCCGAAGCTCCAGTGATCTTGATCTCAGTTTGAACAGCAGTGACCCTCCAAAGGTGCCATCTAGGTACTTCTCAAAAGCTGGCTTTTCTTTATATTGTAACCCCTGCAGTGATCTTTTCACGCTAACCCCTGCTCGCCAGTTTCGATTGCAATCTTCCATGACTCTCTCTTTGACAAACCTTTTGCCTTCTTTCATTCCTACTTCTATGTTTGTGACCTCTATAGAGTAATTGTCCATTAGTTCCCTCACATGTTTTGACCACCCCGTATCTATATTAGAATTCCAAATGGTATCGAGCATCAGTTTGCACCACCGGTTGTCAGGCAGGATTCTCAAGTAGTTAAAGTAACACAGTTTTCCCAAATCTACCCTGTCCTTGATTTTCATCCACCCAAGCTCCCCCCTTACTGCTTCCAAAGCTGCAGCATTACTCGACCCTGTTATCCATCTGCCGGCATCATTCTGAGTACTTTCCAACTTCTTAATAACGGTTTGGTTTAATGGAATCACGTCCGTGCCATACGTTATACTTGGTAAACCCACCCTCTCCCACAGTGTTTTCCCCACAAAGACCTTGTTGAAACTATTTTTCCCTAAAAGTGTTAGTTGGTTCAGAATTATTTTCCCCTTCAGAATCAGTTTGGCTGAGTAATTTCTGTACACCCCTCTTCCCGTTATATTTATGCTTACCCCTAGATACTCATACTCTCCCGTTTCTCCTACAGTGATTTGTTTGCTTCCCCTTCGGGGATTGAGAACTCCCCCACTCTCCATCTCTTCGTCATATCTACCTTGCGTCCAGCGGGTATTACCTTGCTTTTATTTTCATTTAGTTCGAGACGCCAAGTGTTCCCATATCTACCAACAATTTCCAGCAATTTCTCTAGCCCCTGTTCAGTTCTAGACATTAACACCATGTCGTCCGCAAAGAATAAGCCTGGTACCTTTATGTCTCCAACATTTACCCCTCCGTACTCTGAATTAGTTCGTCCCCTAAATCTTTAACATACAATGCAAACAAAATCGGTGAAAAGATACACCCCTGCTTGAGGCCTATATCCATAGGGACTCGTTTTGTAGTGATACTCCCTAGACTGAGTTGGCTTTGCACATCTGTATACAGTGCTTTCATGATTCCCACAAAGTCACCCCCCAGTCCGATGCCCTCGAGCTTTCGCCACATACCTTCCCTCCACACTCGGTCGTACGCTTTTTTCACATCTAGAAATGCCAGAAACATCTTTTTCTTTTCAGCCTTTGTTGATTCTATCAGTTGGGTGAGTGTAAATAGGTGATCAGTGACTCTTCGACCTTTCCTGAAACCATTTTGAATTTCTCCTAAAAAACCTTTCTCTTCAATAACTTCCTCAAGTCTACCGTATATGACCTTACAGAATACTTTTCCGATGTTACTACTAACTGATATCCCCCTATAGTTATCTAGAACTTCCTTATCCCCCTTTTTGTGTATGAACGACACCTTACTTTCCCTCCACTCTCTGGGGACCTTTTGCTTTCGCAGAGCCAGGTTGAAAAGGTTTGTCAGGACTTCAATAAGTGCCTCCCCTCCATTTTTGAGGAATTCGTTCGGAATTTCATCAGTCCCTCCCGCTTTACCATTTTTTAATTTCGAGACCACGTTCCGCACTTCTTCTGCCGTTATTTCGCTACATACACGATTGGATAGGTTCTCCTCCACCAGTGTATTTCTTTTTGGTGGGGACCCACTGCCCCATCGCCTATCGTTTATCTTTTCCCAGTGCTTGACTAACTCTGAAGCGATACGGCCTTTATCTTCTGTACTTTCCCCATCCACTTTGATGCTCTGCACACTACTTTTCCCCCGTTTATTTACCCAGTTCCAAAATACGTTTGAGCTCGAACCCCCCGTTTTCTTTATTGTTCTGGCAAGACTGCAATTGCGCTCCTTCCTATTATTATTCTTTATCTCATTCACCTTTTTCCGTGCCAGTTCATATTCTCCTTTCATTAGTCTCGTGTCATTGTTATCCACCCCTTTAAGCTTCCTACTTCTTCTGTAAGCAGCGCATTTTACCTTCCTTTCTTTTATAGCCTTTTTCAGTCCCTCGTTAACCCTGTATCCGAGCTCTCTCGTTGGAACCCTCACCCTTCCTCTACAATCCTTCCCTGCCTCTGTTAGGCTATTTACTATGCCATCTGAAATACTCTGGACATTTGCATCCCTAGGTATACATTCAAGACTTGGTTTTAGTTTTTCCCGAAACTGCTTCCAGTCGGCTCCTTGTTTTAGTCCCCAAACTTCCTTGAAGGTATTTCTGTCTCTATTCGTCTTTTTGCCCATAATCTTAATTGTTATCAGGTTGTGATCACTACCCAAGTCATTTTTTCCCTCGTCATCTATTTCTACATCTATAACCTCCCTCCATACGCTAACGTCAGTGAGTATATAATCAATTATTGTTTTCTTATCGTTCCTCTCCCAGGTCCATTTACCCTTACATTTCGCATCCCTGTTCAGGATCTTTAAACCAAGCTCTTTTGATAGGTCCAACATCTTCCTCCCATTCGTGTTCCTATCACCTCCCTGTATGCCCTCCTCCTTATCCCCGATGTGCCCATTGAAGTCCCCCATTAGGACAATACTGAACCCTCTGCTTTCAAGCTCTGTGATATTCGATCTAAGAGTTGTATATATTGAATCATTCCACTCGGGCTTACTTCCCTCCACTGCTAAGTATACAACACCAACGGCAACACTCCTGCTTCCTAACTTGATTTTTGCCCAGACTATTTCGTTGGATACTGGAATCTGAGTCCTTGCGTCTGTGAGATCTGTAATCAATGAGGGCTGTAATTCCTCTTTAGCGTAGATGCCAACACCCCCACCCCGTTTCTGACCCTCAGTTCGCCCAGCTCCTATCCACACGCAACCCTTCATCTGATCAACCCGCTCATCCCGTCGTATCCACGTCTCACTTAGACCCATTATATCGAAGTCTCCTTCGTCCATCATTGTTGATATTTCGCTTACTTTCTTGTGTAGACCCTGGATGTTGCAGTACCAAAACTTAATGAATCTTTGTTTTTTGTTCTCACTGGCACATTATTATACCCCTGGTATGTCCCTGTGTTGTGCATGTTTGTTGTTCTTCCTATGTTCCCAGCATTTGTGCCCCTCTGGGTTATCGGCTGTGGTCCCCTACCCCCCTTTTCTCCAAAAAAGGCCCAGCCACCTGTAAAATGTTTTGGCCCAACAGGTCTGTACCCATCCTACTTAAATGCAATCCGTCTCGCCCATACAACTCTCCTTGTCCCCAGAATGAATCCCAGTGGTCAATGAAATGTATTCCCAAGTCTTTGCAGTGCTCTTCCAGCTCCTCGTTTAGTGCCATAATCCGCGAGTCCCTCTCATTCCCACCACCCATAACGGGGAGCACCCCTGAAGTGAAGTTGCTGTTACTGATTATTATGTTTTGATGGTTGTCATGCCTTGCAGTACATTACATCTAGTGAAACATGATGTTTCTGGTTGATAGCGTAACCCAAACATATCCCCTCGTCTACCTGAAGCACGCTACTCACGAATGTCACAAAAAACACTATCATCCACGTACAAAAACATTAGTGACAGATATGTGTAATTAGCGCTATTAAAATACTGCATATTTTCATCATTGTGTTTTCTTTAATTTGTCAATAGACCATTCTTCCCGCAAACAATCACTTTTAGCCATCTGAAAGATAGCATGAAAGTAATGACAGTTTCTATTAACACCACTGCAAAAAAAACAGGGGGCGCTTAATTAAGTTTCAGGTGTATATATGTATTTTTGGCGCCACCCGAAAAAAACTACGCCAAAAGTTTTTTTTTTTTCTTCAAATCTCCTGTTGACTTTGCGTGGACGAACTGGGCGAATAAACTACCATTATGACATTTTGTCACCGCCAACGGTTTTTTATGAAAGTTCCATAGAGATTGTTTGCTCTGGAAAAAATCCACCTCTCAGAGAATAATTATTTTTATAACGAAATGGCGTATTTTTTGCGACGAAATGAATGTGGCACCGAAATTTCCCTGCAAATCTCTTCATTTTTCCATCCAAATCGAATGTTTCAGGTTTTCATAAATTGCGAAAAATAAATGGGCTAAATTTCTCAGTGCCGAATTGCACAATAAACGTCTCAACAATTTATGGTTCTTCAGTGAGACATTAATTGTTTTCCTCTATTTGTCGTGCACAGCAACGTCTCCACGTTTTAGTGCACTTCATTGAGAAGTCTCTAATCTTTTATCTGGCGCCGAATGAATGAGAGAATCTTTCCCTCAACACTTCGATATTGAGAGGGAGAGAAAGAAAGAGAGAGAGGGAGATTAAGCCAACGCCATCTTTACCAATGCATTTTTGCAACACCTGCACACCTCGACCAATAGAGTACCAGTCTCAAACAGTCACATGAAGACTATATATCACTTTCGGATTCCCGCCATTGCAATCTTACAACAATGCGTGAGGAGGTAGTGGCCTGAGTCCTCACTCTTAACATGCGACCGAGGACTCCCTCTTATAAATTACTATTTATTATTATTATTATTATTATTATTATTATTATTATTATTATATTATATTATTATTATTATTATTATTATTATTATTTACGTCTATGAAGGTGGTGAAAATATATTTTTGGGTCGATACTTGAACATGTCAGGCCGTTCGGGGACGTGTTATGTATGAGCAAACATTATTCAATTCAGTCGACTTCAGAGGCCCATTGGTCTTAAAGTACATGTGTTTATTCCATTGATTCCCTTTCCAGAAACCCCGTGGGCCAAGACTTATATAGGTCTGAATGCCTTTCTATAACCATTCTATAACCACACCCAAGGTCGATATTAGGGACGTAGGAAACTTCTCAAACCTGAAGGACACAGCCGTACAGCGGCAGCCAGCTACACACTAACCAGTGATGGCCCTTGTTTCTTTGTGAGATGGTAGAAATACAGTATAAATAGCAGCCATGGTTGGAATGCTAAACTTCACGTTTTTTAGCTCCATATTTTACAAAGCTTGGGAAATTTGTCAAAGACGGGGTAAAATTATACACTTTTCAGGATTTTGAAGGCCGTATACATTAAATGTCGTCACATCCTTAGAGGAAGGAGTCCCTACAACCCATTCCTGCTAATCCCCATTAAGAGTGCACAGACGAGTTGGTAAAGGTTATGCTGGCATAACTTCCCTCTTGCTCTCTCTCTCTCTCTCTCTCTCTCTCTCTGTCTCTTTCACATTTTCATTTTATTTTTCCTGGTCGGAATTCTACTCATACTACTTACCCACTATCCGCCTCTCACACAACTGACCGGTGAATCCATGGTGACAGGGAACACATCTCTGATCCATCAAGCTCCACGTCCCTCCATTAACACACATTGGCACCTGCGCAAAAACAATATAAATATGATTAATTGTGAGCATATGTTTTTTGTAGTTTATAGGGTACGTATTGCAGGAAGACGTTTACAGAGTACTTTTCAGTTTCCAGGCGGGGCTGGCTTATAGTAATGCGATCTCAAAAAACGGATAGACAATTAAGATCGAATTCCGACTGTATAGTAATCCGATCGAAGTTATTTTTTCGCTTTTCTCCTCACTTCTTTAGAACCTTACCACAAAACTTCGTAGTTTTCAATCCAGTGGCGCGGTGCTACGACGATGCCTGGTAGAATTCCCGCTTGATGTAGGCAATATAAATTAAATTCAAACAGTTGCATCTTCACGGATCTTCTGTTAATTGAGATTCCTGTGTTTATGTGTTTAAAAGCTAGGATCATAGACCATTATAACAGTAATCTGTTCCGGTTGCGTTGGATGCTAAGGCAAACGATCCACGGGTAAATCTCACAATAAATTCAGGCTACTACAATTACGAATCGACTCAAAAATCAATTCAAACAATTCAGTAATTGCCAATTCTCGAATATCGGTCTCGGGGTGAGTTGTCAATGTAAACTAACAACCTGGCTGAGTTGTACTGCAACCTTTTGGGGGTTTGTCGTTGGCTCAGTTGGTATGGTGGCAGAGCATTTATGGCCAGGAGATTGAGTCTCGTAGAACCGGGATCGACTCCCGTTGAGGCCACCTTCCAAAATACTTTTCAGTTTCCAATCCAGTTTTGGCAAGCCAGAATGTGATTTAAAAACTCCCACAAATTAATTGTTTAATATAACAAGAAGCTTGTTTTTCATCCAGTTAATTGAATGATGAACTACATTATTGTCATTTATAAAACAAAATGGAATGCCGGGAGCAATTCTTTTAGTCTTCTTGCATAGTGGGTGGAAGAAAAGATGGGATTAACTGTTATGACGAAATGGGGTTGTTTATTGATATTGATGCATCATGTAGTTGCAACTTGGTGCCGTGCGAAGCTTCGAGATTCTATTCTATTTTGAATCTTAAGTAGATATTCGGCTACATTCGAAATTGGCGGCACGATTCATCTCCTCTCCAGTCGTTTTCAGGGGAATATGGCTTGTTATCAGTCATCCTCACCATCTCACAAAACGTATAATTCCGATGGAAAACGTACATAAAGAATGTTGAAATGAGTATAACTTCCTGTATCTTCACCTAAATAAAATCTCCATTCCTGCCATGAGCTATGCCAATTCCAATATCACTAGTCCCTACCACTGTTAGATACAAACCTAAGGTTTCCAAGCAATGTAGAAGGTAAACTATGATCCTTACGGGATGATATTCCAACTACATCATCAAGGTATGCCTTCTACGAAGGCATGCCTTGATGATGTAGTTGGATTATTTTATCAGTCGCGACTTGAGCGAAAGTTGAGTAATCACAGTGGAAACAAATCAAGTTTTTAGATCCCAACCCCCATTGGTCATCTTCAAGACGCCACTGATTCGATTGGAGGTTCGATTCGATTTCGACTAATATACGTTATTCGATTCGAATTTCGATTCCACTCGAAAATGTGTGATTCGCAAGGTCCTATTGCAATCCAAGTCTTTAAGACAAATTTGGGTCTCATTCTCTTTCGGGAATTTGAAACACAATATTCTCGCCGAATTTTTAAAACGTATGCTTATGCTTCAAAATCAAAATGCAGGCCCTTGCCTCGAATTTGTCTATGAAAATGCTCTTCCCACTGCCCTGATATTTGCCAAAATTATAAAAATACCCCCTCCCTCTGAACAATCTTTTCTGAAAATACCAGTCCCTTTTAATAAAAACTGCAAAATTAACTGCTTATTGGTGAAGGGGAGGGGGTGAGAGTGCCTCCCCACTCCCCATCTCATACACCCATGTAGCTAAGTCACATAGGTGGCATTTGATTTAAGTTTTGTAGCTGAGAATTAAAGCAAAATAATATCCTTGTATAAAACAGAAATACTAGCAAAAATCCTTAATTAGTCATTTAAAAATATACATCATTCTGTGTCTGGAAAATACTGTCATATTGTCAATGTTCTAAATATTCTGATAATTATTTTTGAATTTCATAGAAGTCATCTCATAAAAATGACAATATATTGCATTTATCAGACCACATGTATTTACCTTCCATCTTCATGGTCTCATTCCCACCCTACTCAAGATTTTTCAGAATTTCTGTAGTGGGTAGCTGGTAACATTTTTTAATTTCCCCAGTGCAAACTCCAGAAAGTCATATTTTAGCAATACTATATCCCCCTAAAAAGCCCTTCCCCCGCCCCAACAACAACAAAAAAATATAAATAAAATGAACCTGTTGCCCCAACACCCACTAGCACGTAAAGAAAATTGGTTCCACCAGGGGTGGGGGTGGGGGGATGGGGACACCAAAAATTTGCAAGACGTGACTTGGGGGTGGGTGGGTCTCTTAAGTGCGCCAAAAATGTGCATTTCCAACTTGTGCAATTTTTTTAATTTTTTAAAAATACATCAATATATCAGCTAATATATGCAATCATTTGTGTTTCAAAACTAAAAGATGATGTTGTACACCACACTCTTAACATAAATACAACATCAGGAGGCTTTATATGTGAGAATATTGGGCTTCATCTGGGAAATGTCACACATTAGTAGGGGGTGGGTGTCTTGTTCGAAATGTAGAAAATGTGCAGACAATATTTTGGGAACAATTCAAATGAAAATTTGTTCCCGTATATGTACACCTGCTCTGGCCAAGCCTGATAATGAACAGCTTGTCATTTGTAGATTGGGACCCACAGCAGCCCACAGAGGTTTAAATTGGTGGTACCATTTAAAAACATTATGAAACCCCCCTAAAGTTTATTTTGGATTTTAATGGGAGAGTGGGGGGGGGGGGGTCTGAGAACGGTAGTAGAAAATTTGCTCGTAGTGGGTGGGTGGGTGTAAAAAGGAGCCGAATAAAAAATAGAACGTCACGTCTTGCAAATTTTTAGTACCCCCTCCCCCCCCCCCCTCCCCGGTTCCACAAATGTAAACTACCGAGTTTTTCTTTATAAAACCAGGCTTTTCATTCTTCCGAATTTATTTTCTTTATTCAGCTAGTGTGGGGCGGAGGGTGGGGGTGAGCATCTAGTAAGGGTGGAACTGGAGATAGTTAATTAGTAACTGCATGTATTGCACTAGTTGTCAAACATCTCCAGGCGCTGTCGGCGTGTCGCCGTCTGTTTTTCCACTTCATGGTAACCAGAATTCAAGATTCATTTAGTCTTGCTTCCTGAGAACTTCTTCGACTTAACATGCTCTTCAAAGTATGTTTGCGTTGGCAAACGTGCGACTTCATTGCCGAAATGTGAATCGAATAGGATTAGCCTACAGTTACACAGTAGGCTTCGTATCGACTCGTCGGCAGCACGCAGCGGTGAGGGCAACATTGTAACAAAGTTTTATAGGAACTGTACTAGTGGCTGGCTGCAATATCGAACCCAATTGGACTTTTTTGCCCTAAAATTTGTTAAGTTTTCCTCGATTTTCAATAACGACAGCAATGGTTGAGTTTCACTGTTCAATTACTTGGCAGAGATCATGTGTCTTCCATGACATTCAACAGTTTTTAGCATAGTTGTGCATCAAACGTTTTGCAATGAGAATCGGTAATTCCGACAGATAAATATAGCCGATGGTTCTCATTGGTTATATTCCACTGAACGCTGCAAACTAAAAGAACCAGTCTAACGAGAGAACTTGTGCACGCGAAGGGTACTTTTTATCGGATTGCACTAGAGCTTTCTGGTTAAAATTACCGCATGCCCCTAAAATCCGTGTGGTCGTGACAAATACAGTTACGGGTGTGTAATAAGGGAGAAAATGTGACAAACAGAACACAACATGGATTAGATTTATTCATTTGTGTCCCTAATTTGCTGAACCCAATGGAGACGTATTCAGTCAGGGCCTTTTGTGATGAGTGGGTGTCGTAAAAATATTGGGGTTGTGCTTCCAAGTTAGGGAGCCTGGAGAGTTGTTTCCTATATGTTCATGTTTTAGCACATAGCAAAAAGTGAACCGAATTCAAGGTGGTCCTGAAACCGAACCGAAACCGAACCGAATCTGAAAAGAAACAAACCCCACCAGTTCTACTCAGCAGACTCCGGCGACATAGATCAGATGATTGCGCCGTAGCGTTTTTTTTAATACCATACATTGACAGCTTCTAAGATTCAATTTCCCTTATCCACCTTTGACAAACTCTCTTGTGACAGAAAATGTACATTAATATCTAGTGGACAATAGCTAAAATACCTTGACGGTGATTTCCAAATGCCATTTAATTCTCGGCGGCATCTATACTTTGCTAGAAAGCTATGTTTATCAGCTGGACACACAGAGTAAAACATCTGGAACCTTTCCATCACCCTTAATGGTTAAACGATAGTAGATATTTTCGATTAGATTTACTGGTGAGAAGATACGTTTCAGTTCATCAAAACTTTTAGGTGTCATTTGGCAGTCTTCTTATTTTCCAGTGAGGCGGACTATAGTTTAAACAATATTTATACAGAATTGAACATGATATAATACATACAAGATAATATTACATGAACGGTACAGAATTTATAATAGAATGTATGCATTGCAGCAAGACATTAGAAATAGCTGACAATATGAAAGGAGAGGATTCGGCAGAAAGCACTCAGCTTATTTTAGCCGTCTCCGGGAACATTTCAAAATAGCAAAGTATATAGGTGGTTGCTAAAACTGAGTAAATATTATTTGAACTCATCGTCGTTGTTGGGTAGGAAGAGAAAAGTAAGAAAACTAGGGAAAAAAGAGATAAAAAAGAGAACAAAATAAAAAAAAGAAAAAAAGAGCAAAAGAAAACAATCCACAAAACAAAAACAAACAAACTAATGGAAAAGAGATGCAGAATAAGCTGCAGATGAAACCAACTTGAAAGCAGTATTACCTACTACACTCTAAAATCGGTTGGGTTAAAAATCAACCCAAATCGACTGGGTTGAGTGAATATGAACCCAAATTGGGTTCATATTCACTCAACCCAGTCGATTTGGGTTGATTTTTAACCCAACCGATTTAGAGTGTAGTAGCTATCACATGAGTGTAGTCTATGTCTCTATTAATGAATAGTACCATCGTCGCTAACAGACAAGAATCCGCGCCTGGACTGTTCGCACCGCCCTTCCACCTCAGAGCAGTTAACAATTAGTTTCAACAGGATACTGTTGGTGCGGGGAAACAGTCCAGTGTGGACTCCAGGCAGTCCGCGGTATACTTCCCCAGGAAAGCTAATGTCGAAGATGCTTATTGTGATGTATTTACTGATGCATATACACCTGTCGATATACCAGGATGGAATAAATCTGCATGTACGTCCGTGCAATAACTTTCACATGGTCAGGTTACATGTATACTGAAACTCAGTGAAAGCGCTCACTTTGTATGATATATTCTTGCACGATTCTGAACACAAGAAATTTTTCGTTGATGTCCTGTCGCTCAGACCCAAGCAGGAGCATAGAAAGATCAAAGGTAAACGGCAATGTATTAATTGTTAGTTTATGTACATCTGTATAGTTTGAACAGTACAGAAGAAAGTGTTCAGTTGTTTCTATGCCACCACACTGACAAAGAGGTGAATTCGAGAGGTGGTTACAATGATAAATTTGAGCTGCTCGGATTTGGCCCCGACATAGATTGTGGGCGGGCGCCGATTCCAACCATTTAGGAACTTCTGAAATTTATGATGGAACAATTTTCCTTAACCAAGAGGGGCAACTCATTCCACTGTTTGGTAACATCTAGGAGAAACGAAGACTGGTACAAACTGGTATTGCAAAACGGTACTCGGTGGTTTTTATTTGATCGAGTATTGTGGTGAAGACTAATGGACGAAGTAACTGGTGGTACCTTGTTTGAAAGGTATGGCGGAATCAGATTATGAAACATCTTGAAGAACTGAAATAGTTTGTTCTTTCGGCGCCTTTCCTGTAGTAAATCCCATCGAGTTTCCGAGTAGATTAAGCTTTTACTGGCACTCGGTGTAGCACCAGTAACTATTCCCGATGCAGCTACTTGATTTTCTTTCTAGATTCACAGCCTGCGTACTTGATCAGTTGTCCCAAACACAGTCTGCCTATTCCAGGAGAGGCCTAATAAATGCGAAGTATATATTTTCTACGACTTCGCCGCCAAGAGTGAGCTTGTGAGCTCTCAACATGTCTATGCGAGTTCATACCTTTGCGCAGATATGATCAATATGCTCGTTCCAAGTACAAGCTTTATTTTGGGTGACACCCAAATTGTTGTGAGTAGTTACTTCAGTAATTCGTTTTCCACTTAGATTTAAGGTGGGTGCGTAGGATCATTGATCTTACGCGAAATTAACATGGTCTCGGTTTTTTTAGGATTACACTTAATCAACCATGATTTAGCCCAATGTTCTATCGTGGCAAAATCATGGTTGATTAATGCTGCAGCAATGTACAATTTTGCACGAGTTTTAATATATTGAAGATCGTTCCAGTGCGTTTTCTGAAGCGTGTATGCGTTAGCGTTACGGATCTGTTTAATGGAAACGGACATTGGCATGCTCAATGACGTCAGACAGACACGAGTCAACTATATGCATATAGGGTATTTGCGGATCAATCGACCCGGAGGGTGAGGTTTTGGAATATCTCTTCAAATTGAATAATTACATGTATTCACTCTAAATTTAGTTGAGTTCAAAATTAACCCAAATCAACTGAGTTGAGTGAATATGAACCCAACTGGGTTCATATTCACTCAAACCAGTTGATTTGGGTTGATATTTAATCTAACTGATTTCAGATTGCATAAATATTGATCGCGAAACTGCAGTCGGTACTAACAGGCGATTCGAGAGGAATCAGTTCCCGTAAAAAAATACTGTACATCGTAGAACAGACTACCAGAAAACACCGTCTATTGTCTTACACTAACACGGCGAGCGAACATAGAAATACAAAATCACGCGTCTTCTTGACTGGAGCTGCACATCTGACAACTGCCACTCATCCCATTGGTAACAACTCACAACGTAGCCGCTTCCTCGCGTTTCAGCGACAACTCATATGACACGCACCTTGTACCGAGGAGTGGCGACACACTTGCGGTCTTGCAGATCGGGTCTGAATAATGCCTGACATTATTCGCATGCACGTTAAATGCAATTGCAACATTTCCAGCTCTACAGCCACCATAACCCTTTACCTACCGAATCGGCTGCATTCGTATACGTAATTTATAAATTAAACAATTGAAAAAATATGTAATTAATGAATTGAAAAAATATGTTTTAAAACAATTCAACAAAACAAAATCATGTGACACCTCTTTGGAACGCGCTCGGCGAGCTCGTGCCGACGAGGGTTAACATGATATGGTTTTGTTGAAACTTTTTGAAAATTTTTAGAAAAACATTAATTAGCATAATAAGTGCTGATATCGTGCACTTAGTGTAATGGGTTAATCATTATCATCACATAACGGTTTGTAAATGTGATTGGTTAGATAGTTTCTGGTGAGCTGTACATCGACAAACATACGTAGTGATTTGGATTCTTGACTGTAAATTTACAGTACATTCGCTATGGACTGGTCGTAATCCACGCATTGGTCGGTGATGTCCACGCATGCGTTTACCAGGAAATAAAAATCATCGTAGCAACATTTTTATCAATGAAGCACCGGGTTGTACTCGTTGCTTCATTAATTCCATTTTTGAAGATTTTTCCTGTAATTAGTGTTTGGAATCTAATATTATTGCGTCCGTGGACTCATTGCCCACCCGTGGAAAGTGACCAGTCCACGGAAGCCGTACTGCATTTATTTATTGGTACTTAACGCCACATAAACAACCAGGTTTGTATAGCCGCGACTGAATATAAATTATGCTCCTCCTTTTAACAAACACGCCTTAACCCTTTGAACACGAGTGGCCGGTTTTCCGGTCCAGAAACAAGATATGTCATACTTTTATTTTGTAGGAGGGCTGCTGCGTTAATAATGAGGGGTAGATCAATAAATATTTTCAGCGTGCAGCCCCGAGGCTGCGCATTGAAAATATTGATTGGTCTTTTCCTACATAATAAATATGGACTCTTCCAATTGCTTCTATTGAACTGACATGGAAGATACCATCAGGGTTCAAAAGATTAAAATGAAAACAAAATATTCAAGTTATTTTATAGGTAATTGTCGTGTGAGAAAAAACACGACCAAAGGTGTTACTGCGAACAATTATAGGTTATACTTGGATGAGAATAATAAAACATTTAATTTACTTTATTCGTCTTATTGGTTATTCTCTTCAAATCGAGCTTTAGAAAAAAGATTCGAAAGGCAAATTTGTACTGACCTCCATAATGGATGTTGTGTTTCCATCGTATTTTTGTGAATCGCACTGTTGAAAAACAGGTTTTTCGAACATCTCGCAAATTTTTGTATTCAAAACATAATTTGCTGCATGACATTTTTCTCCACTCAAACATTCTGCGGCACACTGCAACTCGGATACAACATTTCCTGCTTTTCGAAAGACCAAATCACCCAACTTTCTGTGTTTACAAGATCGGAATGAAGCGTCTCTCATCGAAAAAACAACATTTACAGAAAAAAACGAAAGCAAAAGTATATTGGCATACATCATTTAAAAGAGAAAAAAGAAAGTGACATTCGAATTGTTTCCTCACAATTTCCACCAGAGTTAATAAATGCGTTGAATACGCTGTCGCCCGTGATTATATGCTATGACAGATAAAGCTTTAAAGGCGTTTGTTACCATAACTGATGTTATCCTTACCACATTATGGTGTCCAAACGAATGAGAACAGTTTAGAATATAACACTTTGATGTTTAGATTAAACCCATGTGAATAATTTATTGTTTATTGTGAATTTTAAATTAGTATTTCTTCGGGGTCCATTAATGAAAATGTTTTATGAAAAGGTCCATTCTAAAATGCCGTTATCCCTTTTCGAAAATCTCATTGCCATTTTCAATATATTTGTACCATAAAGATCACGATTATAGATTTATGCGATAACACCTACACAATTTGGGTTTCGGATTAATGTGTAACCCCCTAAACACTGATGTCGATATATCAAAAGTTCAGGGTGCAAATTTTTCCCATAATGCAACTAGAAATTTAAGCAATTCTATCTTGTTTGACAGAGCTCAATGAGCTCTGTCAAACAAGATTAAATCAGTTAAATTCCCAGTTGCATTATGGGAAAAATGGCTACTTGAAATCTGGATATTTTGACATCAGTGTGCAGGGGATTATTAACCATTTACCCAACACGAAACTCACCGACACTTGCAAACAAAATTCTCGAATAACTATTTTTTATAATTTTTTGCAAAAACACAAATTATGCTCCCTCGTTAGAGCGAGCGTAACGAGCTCGTTACAATGAGAGGTAGTCACAAGCTACGTTTCCAGGGTAAAACAAAATAAAAAAAAAACAATGAAAATTGAATGGTATTTTTTTGTGAATACCGCTGGGCGGTTTTGAGAGCTAAGTGGGTAAAGGGTTAATGTTTTATATTTCAACCCTTTGCACACAAAATATCAAAACTAGTTTTTTAATTTTTTATATCCCAATTTCATCAAAAGAATGTCATTTGAACCCTCATTGGAACGAGCTCAACAAGCTCGTTCCAATAAGGAGTAACATGATACGCTTTTAATGAATTTTTGTCAATTTTTCGTTTTTTCTTTTTCAATTGCTCAGCTTGTAAATTAAGTGGGAGGATCCGTTCGATTCGTTGGATAAAGGTTTAAGACCCATTAGGTTGGATGTCCATAAAAAATAGTCCTTTGCTTAAAAAAATGTGTTTGAGCTGACCGACTAATCCACCTTGCACTATTCAAAGGAAAGTCGTCAAGCATTGTTTTTTCATTTAGTTTTCTAATTGTTGGTTCCGAATCATTGATTAGAACCACCGAATTGAGGGTAATGGACTTTACTTCGACAACAAAGCATAGTGTTTACGATGTAAACAGATGTGCTTATCACTAGTTGTTACACACGCATGCCAGACAAATGGAAGCAACATTTAACAAATTACCCAAAAGAAATCTTGTTAGATAAAATATTTTAAGCAATACCTTGGAAGATTGATTAAAACGTCGTAGCTTTCAGCTTCCTCATCGTCTATGCCGTCTTCGCCAGTTTACTTCCAACACCAGTTGAATGAAACTAGCATAAATCCCGTGCAAGCGCGGATACATATATATAATTCCGTAATTGTCAATTCTCGAATATAGGTCTCGGGTTGTAAATGTAAACTAACATACTGGTTGTGTCAATTGCTACCTTTTAATGAGGATTACACACCAATTCCTTTGTCTTCTCCAGGTTTATAAGAGACGTGAAACACCCGATAGACTACGTGTCACTTGAACACCTGTACTCACTTACCATACCTGGGTCCGTGCGTTCTGTGAATTGGCGTGTAAGTAAGTTACTAACCCCGTTGTCGGAATTCATGAATTTGAAGAACCTGCCAACGTGCCGTAACAGATCGCCGGTTCGCGGCTCGGCGTCACATACCGCACGCTGGCAGGTTGTTCGAATTCATGAATACCTCCAGCTCAGTTAGTAACCATTACTTTTACAATGAACCCTTTTCTATGGAAGAGTTAAATAACTGTTTGCATAAAAGAAAGGATACTGCCACTGGACTCGATGAAATACACTATCAACTTTTAATATATCTACCTCAAACTTCGCTTGAATTTTTACTATCAATTTCCAATGCCGTATTGGTGGCAGGCCAGTTTCCACCTTCCAAGCGAAAGCATTTATCTATTTATTGGGGTTTAACGAAACTTTCGACAAGCCAGGGTCACCTCTGTCGGACAGTTTTACGGGTGGAGAGAATCAAAGAGCAACGGCGAACAACGGTCAGGCTCCCCAATATATGACGAAAAGCAACAATAATTCCTATTCCAAAGCCTGATAAAAATCACAGCAATCCAGGTCATTACAGACTGTTTGCAATAAAAAATTGCCTGTGTAAAACCATGGACAGACAGATCAATGATCGACTCGTTTGGTTTCTGGAATCGAACAATCTACTTGCGAATGTTCAGTGTGGTTTCAGAAGCCATAGAAGGATTGTGGATCATGTGGTTAGGCTTGAAACGTTCATGAATATCTGAGCGAGTGAAAAGAATATGTGATCGCCATCCACCTTGATCTGTGGAAGATATATCGTCCCCTGAGTTCCAGTGAGTTCTATGTGCCGACTGGCACATAGAACAGAACACATTGGAACTAAGGGGACTGTATGGTACAACGTGGAAGTATGAAATATATATTTGTTAACATGGGGTTGAGAGAGCGTATGCCTTTATTTATAGAAATTTGTTTTTAAAGGTTCGTCAATTTCAAGTTCGTTTTTTGGTCTACATTGTTAGATCCACACGAGCAAGAACTGGGTGTCTCTCAGGGTAGTATTCTATATGTTACCCTCTTTTCTGTGTAAATCAATGGCATAATTGACACAAATGAGAATATGGTAGATTCTTCATTGCACAACGATGACGTTTTAATTTGCAAAAGCAGGCAGCAAAAAACAGGAATTCTAATGAGCGCAGCTTTCAGCTGTGCTTTAACACAATCCAGAATGGGTAACAGAACAAGGTTTCAAGTTTGCAAAGACCAAAACTAATTGTGTTGATTTCTGTAAGCTCCTGGAGCACCACCTTGGCCCGGAGTTGAAAATAGATGGCAGAACAATTAAAGCAGTTCGGGAAGTGAAATTCTTGGGTTTGTTGCCTGACAATAAACTGAATATCACTTGGCGTATAAAACAACAAAAAAGTTAAATGTAAAAGGGCACTGAACCTCTGAAGGTTGGTGGTGGCACTGATTGGTTGCTGACCAAAAACATTACTCCATCTGTATAGATCACTTGTTAGATTTATTTATTTATTGGAATTTAACGACTCTTTCCACAACCAGGGTCACCTCGAGTCGGGCAGTTTTACGAGGGAAGGAAGCCGGAGAACCCAGATAGAACCACCGAGCATTGGCAAGCAATTGCCAGGCTCCCCAACGTACATTACTAACTCCACACAAGCAGGATTAGCATCGCATGAAGACACGTGCACCATCGACGTGCACTACACCTCAGTACACAGCGCCAATGTGCCCGTACTAGGGCAATCGGGATTAAGTGCCTTGTCAAAGAACACAGCGCAGTTGCCCAAGGTGGGGATCGAACCGTATACCTTTCGGTTTGAACTTCAATGCCATAATCACTGAGCCACCGCGCCACATCACTTGTTAGTTCAAAATTAGATTTCGATCGTGTGGTTTACGGCTCAGCAAGAAAGTCGTGCCTCAAACCACTTGGTATAATTCATAATAGTGGTACTGGAATTACCCTGGGTGCTTTTAGAGCCTCACCAATAGATTCAATGCTTGTTGAATCGGAGGGGCCTCCTCTGGAGAAGCGCCGAATTTAACTGTCACTCCAATATGTTTCTAAACTGTTGGGTAATCCATCAAACCCCTGCTTGCAAGTGTGCCTCAGACCTTCAAAATATTGATTTTTTAATATACATCAGAAACATATTTCTCAAATGGGAATCACAATTAAACTGCGTTGGGAGTCAGCCACTTTTGAATCCAATTCGATAAAATAGAACCGCGAGCCCCACGTCCCCCCTTGGCATCTAAGAAAACGCGCTGTTATTTTGGACCCTGCTACATTTAAAACATCCGATCCAAATTCTTTCTCGGGTAAACAAAATATGCCAAAATAAATAAAGTCCGAATATAGTGCATATACAGCTGTTGTTACGGATGATCAGATCACCTCAATCAGGTAATAATCTTTGGCCTTCCGCTGATTTGTCGCGGTCCTCTAGCGAGGAGGCTAATATTAACCTAATCCCCCGCAGGGCTATTCCTCCCCAACTCTTTCTCCTAATGTCCCTACATTCAGTCAAAAAATGTTTCATAACTTCTCCCATCGGCGCATTCTTAAATCGACCCTTTTCCTCATATCATTCCCCATCTACTTATCATTCAGGTTTTCATCCCATTTTCCATTAGTATTCTAAGGAGTCTTGTTCTACTAGGCAAATATTTGGGTCATTCTAGAATAGAGTATTCTAGGGTCTCCGTTACTCCAAAATTACACATTTGGCACACTCTTTACTCGCCTTTCTCGATTCCCCACCTCAACTCCAGTAACTTCGATCTCACATTGAACAACAAAGACCCCCCCCCCCCCCCACACACACACACACACCCAATCTAGGTACTCCTCAAAAGCTGGGGCATCTTTTCTTCACATAAGCTCCTTGCTTAATTCTGAATCCCATTATTACTTGTAAATAAAATTCAATATATATGTAACGTTTATTTCTGATATAAATGTTATAAACTGTTCCTGTTCAATGTATTCATGAAATATTGTCAATAAAAATAGTGTTTAAACTAAGTAATGAGATAATGGTTCCAATACACTGAAAAACAGAAAGTCGTCAACTTTGTATTCTTAATGAGAAAAACGCTTTATGATAAATAAAAGAAAAATACACAGTGTAAAAATAAATTTATCCCACTCGTAGATTTCGTTTTTTAATTTGAACAAATTATCCCGACTGTGGGATAACATGTATTATCACCATTATGTATATGTACAAAATGTTTTATCAGAGTCGACATCTTGTTTCTAAGGTCATATCTCGACGATTTCCTCTTACAGTTCTGAGCTGTAGTGCCAAGAACTTGGTTCGCTACATTCCATTTTCAGGCGCATAAACCGCTTGTCTGTTTCCATCAGAATACTAAACAAAAGTTCTATTTTCACCACTGAAGTAAAAATTCTGCAACCAGTGCTTGAACACATCGCAATTGATTTTTGTTTTCACAAACGCAGAGTACAACAGACAGAGTAACATCTCTTGGGGCGTTATTGGACGGCGTGGACAGATCGGGGACTATTTTGTTGATATATTTGCTCTTGTTTTATTTTTCTCAAGTTGTTTGATTTAATTATTCAACTATTTAATTTATAACAGCAAAATATGATCCAATTGTCAGACATCTGGTGATATTTGTGACTATTTTAAGGTGTTTGGGTTCGATTTTTATATCGAAGCGAGCGAGAGTGAAAAGCTTTCATTTAAACCATATACCCCCGATATGTCACGTGCCCTTCTAACCTGGACATTGCACGCCCTCATATACCTTGAACGTTTGGTGCGCCCTTTGCCATGGCTATTTCCCCAAGGCATTATGTCCAATCAGAAGACAGAATTTATCGGGATATAGGGACAATTAGATTTAATTAATTTTCTTGAAGGATGAACGCGACCTCAAAAGTTGTCACAGACTGAAAATAACTTTCACTTAATATATCGTCTTTTACGGGTAAGTACCCTTCTAAAAAATACCGTCTTTCAAATACATTTTTTTTTGTCCCAAAATTTTGGATATGGAAAGATGGGTAATGATTTATGTTTTTTCGTCAAAAATTAAAACATTCAGTACGTGGAGGGTGTATTATCATTAAATCAGCCGCTGAGTGGAGATTCCACCCGAGCGATAATTGCAAATTTATTGCAAATCATAACCATCAAAAGCAAAGTTCCAGCCAATGGACCTCCGGGTTAAACCCGGAGGTCCATTGGCTGAAACATCGCCGGTGTTTCATGCCCATATGCACAGAATTTAAAAGTGATATTTTGGGTGATAACCCCTCTCCGCGAGTGATTTAGTTACAAACCACTCTCCACGTACTGTATGTTACATTCTCCAAAAATTATTTTTTTGCAAGACTCGTTTCCAATTCTTCTTAGGTAGATTGTTAGTTTAGTTTAAACATATTTTATTTTTCAAAATAAACAAAAAGGATTGGAAAACAAGTGCTCAGCACTTAAAACACTTCCTCTCCTTTGAAAACGACTAACAAGTAAATGCAGCATTTGTTCAATATATACACATCAGAATAAACAATACGCTATTCAAGATTGCAATGGTGTTAAGATGGTAGATATTCGGAGAAAGAAAAAGAGAAAGAAGAAAAGAGGGAGGACTGATACCATGTACTTATGAAACGAATATCAAACTGTTTCCAGCTAACTCTCCGGGTCGCAACGCACCAGACGAGCCCCATCACTGCAAGGTGCATGCAGTGTTTTATCTTCACATATAAAGTAGATTGTATTGTGTCATTTTAAGGTTCCTTTGAAATAAACCATAACATTTTTACATGAATACACGTATAGGTTATCTCCACCATGCGGGATTTCGAGGTGGTGTACATAATTAGAGACCACGTCTCTGTGTATATTTCGACGAGTCCGTTAATGCGATGGCTCCGATGCGCGATCACGATAAGTTGGCTATTACCACTATGTGGAATATTTATGATAAATTGGTTATTACCATCTTTTGGGTTTCCATCTCGGAAAATCCGCATGTTGGTAATAATCACTTTATCTTACAATATTGCTCCCTTTTTTGACTTGTTCGCATAATGAACGGATTGTGTACAGTTTTAGCCGCGTCTGTTTTGACAGTCGACTTTGAATCAGCGTCTTATGAATTGACTTTCATGAGTGAAGATCATGACGTCATGGTACTGCATTCTTACGCATTGTCCCACTTGTAATATAAGCACCGAAGTCTATTGCAGTGTTTGACCTGTGTTGTTTTCATGTTTTACGCGTGGTGGTCCTATATAAAAAAGTCTAATGTTTTTCGTTGAGCTAGTGATTTATTCTTCATCTAAATACTGCTATCAAAAACGGTGGCGTCGACACGTGTAATACTCAGTGGCGGTGCCAGATTTTTTTTTTGTGTGTGTGGGGGGGGGGGGGGGGGGGGGGGCAGACTCCCATGAAGGAGGGCAAATACGTAAAGGATCATATCATTACTTTGTTATGAGGTAGTCCAAACTTGGACCCAAAGTCCGTAATATACTTTTTTGGTTTGGTACGTCCTGTGGACGTACCAAACCAAAAAATTATATTACGGACTTTGGGTCCAAGTTTCGACTAAATGTAATGGTAATTAGCGGTCCTCCTTTCAAAACATCCTGGATCCGCGTCTGGTGGGTCTGTGCGTGAGAGAGAGAGAGAGAGAGAGAGAGAGAGAGACTCATAATGTCCGTCTGTCATAATGCGAAATCCATGAATTTTTTTAGACAAGGGATATGGATAGACATGCCTTTGTTGGCTCATAACTTAATTATAACTTATAAGTATCTGCATCCGAGTCTTTAAATCTCTACTGCCTGGATGTGTTCATCAGATAGCCTGAGGCTTTGAGCTAAGTGTGTATGGGAAATTATTGGGAATAAAAAAAGAGAGGGGTGTGTGTGTGTGTGTGAGAAAGAGTGACTGAATGTGTTTGTGTGTGAGGGTGGATGGAAATGCATGCGAGATGGTTGGTTGAGAGAGAGACTCATAATGTCCGTCTGTCATAATGCGAAATCCATGAATTTTTTTAGACAAGGGATATGGATAGACATGCCTTTGTTGGCTCATAACTTAATTATAACTTATAAGTATCTGCATCCGAGTCTTTAAATCTCTACTGCCTGGATGTGTTCATCAGATAGCCTGAGGCTTTGAGCTAAGTGTGTATGGGAAATTATTGGGAATAAAAAAAGAGAGGGGTGTGTGTGTGTGTGTGAGAAAGAGTGACTGAATGTGTTTGTGTGTGAGGGTGGATGGAAATGCATGCGAGATGGTTGGGGGCGGGGCAACTGGGGGGGGGCAAAGCCTTCGTTTGGGGGTGGGGGACAAATGCCCCCCATGCCCCCCCCCCCCCCCCCCCCCCCCCCCCCCCCCCGTAGCGCCGCCACGTGTAATACTATACGGCCGTCGTGGACAGGTCACTTTTCACGGGTGGGCAATATATTTACAGGCACAATAATATTAGATTCCAAACATTAATTATAGAAATAATCATCAAAGGTTTAATTGATGAAGCACCGCGTACAACCCGTTGCTTCATTAATTATATTTTTGCTGATGATGATTTTTATTACCAGGTGAACGCATGCGTGGACACCACCTCCCACGCGTGCAATAGCACCACGACAGCGGCTGCACTGTAACTCGATGCCAGTTGTGTGGAGGTAAACACAATGCAGATTTGGATTACTGATTAATAATTAAAGTGGGAACCATCGTTTAATCGGACAACTAGATTCACGCACGAGAATAGCTCTCTTCACTCTGTTATCAGAGAAAGGTGACCGACATCGTTTGCTCGTTTCGGGGATTTAGGTTGATGTCATGATATCATTATTACAACGTGAGATGTGTCACGACTTCTTTTTGGCGAAATCGAAAGATGGCATGCGCCCCCCCCCCCCCCCCCCACCCATCCACACCAAAGCCATTCACACCCAAACCGAGCATAGAAAGAGATGCTACTCACTTCCACGCCATTACTAATATATCTTGATCAATTAATATCACCCTTTATAACTCCCTGTTGAACGATTCTGTACATCGACCACTTCGACGTTTGATACCACAATTCTATTATTTTGGAGAGGAGCATTCCGCTTCCGCACATATCTTCATTTAATGATCAACTCCCATCCCACCCGAGTTGTCCCACATGCGAAAAATAAAAAAAAAACATCGACGAACAAGACCCTTCGATATCTGTTTTGCTAAAAATACCTTCTTATGCAATCGAATTCACCAGCAAAGGCCCGTTTAACATAAAAGGGAGCGCTGCGGCTCAGTGGTAGACTGTTGGACTTCCGAGTTCGATCCCCGTCTGGGACGACCCACGTTGAGTCCTTGTGCAAGGCACTTTATCCCGGTTGCCTACATGGGGGCAGGATGACGCCGTGTACTAAAGCGTACTGCTCGTCGATTGTGCACATATCTTCAACCGTTGTAACCCTGCTTGCGACGAGCTTGAATAGAGTTAGAATGTTGAGAAGCTGGTAGCTGCTCGTCGATGCTCGGTGGTTCTCTCCGGGTACTCCCGCTTCCTCCACCTGTAAAACTGTCACGGTCACGATTAGCCATTGTGCATAAGTATGTGACCTTAAACACCAATAAATAAACAAATAAATAAATAAATAACATCAAAAGGCTATTACAGGTATAGGCAGTGTTGGTTTGGTAAACCTACATGTACCATTCAAACGGTACTCGAAAACATTATTTACGTCTGCCTTAAAAATGCAACCTAAATTTGTATGACAACGGATAGGGAGTGCTATCAAGGTGCTCAAGAGACCCTGTCCAGAAGAACAACGGATAGGAGTGGGTCTACTGTGCTACCATTCAAACAAAACGAAATAAACGTACATCGATAATTACCAGACGCACATGTATAGGAACGGATAGGGATTGCTAAGGGGTGCAAAAGATACATTGCCACAGTGTCACCCTCCCAACACATTTTGCGCATGCGCAGTGACAGCGCGTATCCCAATGCTGATGACGTTGAAACAGGGCCGCTCACGCGGGCATCTGGACAACTCAACACGATGTCATTGGGTCAAGTGACTATAACATCACATATAAGAATCTACATGAGATCAGACAAAACAGAATCGATTTCCTAATCTCATACTATAATGTAGACTTGCAGAGTGTGGTCACCGATCCACCTTTCAACGAACAATTACTAATGAGTATTTTTGCGAAAATAACTGAATACAACTGATAAGACATTCTAATGTAATTGTAGTTTTCCATCCCAAGACACGCATACATTTTTTTTCTACCACTCTGCAAGAAAAGCAAAAACATCCAAACGATTGGAAAATGATTATTCGAGTTATTCAACGCTAGTTCGACCAATCAGATGAAAGCAAAAAAGTTATCACTGCAGAACGTTTAATTGTATCGAAATAAATGCGGAGTTTGAATTGTGAACCGTGGTTTAACAAACACTGTTGACATTTATTCAAAATGTTTACGAACTTGGAGACTATCTTTTGGAGCTGACGTTCCTCCAAACAACAAATTGTCTAACCTACTGTTCGCGATCCATTTCGCTGTCTTTTATTACTGTTTGGATCAAGTAATAAACAGCGTCAAAAATTAGGTCCGTATAAAGACAAAATTTATTGAACCATTTTCGAAAATTTCACAACGAAATGGAAACTCATTGAATAATATACTTCGCTTATTATCTGGGAAGCAAGGAACTCCATTGCGCGCGAATTTAATACTAAATCACTCTCACGGAGTGACAGGCGTACCTCAATACGGCAAATCTTTTATCACGAACGATTCTAATTACTGGTGTACTAATTATGCAGAAAGTCAATTCACTTTCAAATACATTTTGCACAAGCGTTTATTTAAATAGAAAATCTCTACTGAGTCGCGATTTCGTATGAAATTTCAAAATCGAATTCACTAAAAGCGATCTGAGCCGAAGTTTACCAAATTACAGATCGATTTTTTCGTGAACGATTGTCGATATCTCAGTGAAATCGTCACGAATTTGACATTATCTTTATCACACAACGTAGCACCAATAAATAAAAAAAGATAAATTATCACATAGTGTGTAAATTAATATTTTAACCTTTTACCTAACGTATTCACAAAACTGGCCAGATCTGTTCACAAAAAATCGCCAGTCAATTTTCGTTTACAATTTTAGAATTAAAAACATTGCTAAGAACAGGCCAGAAAATAAGCAGTCTGACATTTGCAGAATGAGGCCTCCAGAGGGTGAATTTGATGATGCTATCCCATACAATGGGCCAATTTATCCTCTGGGTACCTTTTTCTGTTTAATTTTGAAACCCTGATTCAGATTGAGGTTCACAGAGGGTAAATTTAGTGATGCTACCCTGCTGCGCAGGGTTGCATCACTAAATTCACCCTCTGTGGACCTCATTTTGCAGATGTCAGTCTGCTTATTTTCTGGCTTGGCTAAGAACCCTCGCTGACAAGAGTTTGCCAGTCTTGTTCTAGTGAAGTGGATGGGGCATTAGCTATGTTTTCGAAAGAAAAAAAGAAAATATTTAGTTATTCGGGAAATGTTTTCTGTAAATTCTGCTATTTGTTTTTGGTAAACAGTTAATGAAATATAAGATAAGATTAATTCAATTCTATTTACGAAACTAACCAACTCACAATGTTACGACGTTGACATCTGACGCCATGCCCGTATTAGATGTGATGTGAACGATATTTTCGTAATGAGCCATTTGATGGTGACTATGTGATAATTATATAATCAGGGGTATTTTCTAATGCTCATAATGCATTTTTGCTATTTGTCACATTTTTCTCATGTCTCTAATGATTTTTCCCAAATCTGTAACGTGAGAATCGTTGTCATGTCACCCCAAAGTACGAACTATTCTTATGAAGATTCGAAATAATATCGTGTTGATATATTTAGAACGGTGGTGTAGAGCCGCTACTGGCCTTCACTTAATATCATGTAGTTTCAGAATACTAACATGTAATTACAATATACGAACTTGTAATTACGAGGTAGTATGCGGGGGTCATGTTGGGTTATTGGTTATACTTGGTTGTCTAGAATTGTAGCATAGTATGAATTCATGTACCATGTTTAGTCCTTTACTCTTGGGACACCTGTCGGTTGTATAAAGTCATATAATAACCAGCCCTGTGAATTTTATGCTATGTCCCTACAATTTGATTGTTCTGGAGTGCACTCAAGTATCATAGAAGAGCCTTCATAGCTCCTTGGTTAAAGTCTTTATGATTTCAGGATGCATCCCAAATTATAGCCGTCTCTATAGCCCCTATGGCCAGGTCTTAATTAACGTGCATATGGACAGGCTATAGTCAATTTGGAAATGAAATAATTTAATCCTACAGCCCATAAGGGCTGTACGATTAAACCATTACTTATCCTCTTAAATTATTTGTGGGAATATTATGATCCCCGATAAGTCTGGAGGTGGGATGAGGAAATCTCACCCGAGGGGCAAGATATTTGAACCAGACCCGAGGCTTGCCGAGGGTCTGGTTCAAATATCTTGCCCCGAGGGTGATAGTTCCCCATTCCCACATTCAGACTCATCGAGGATGATTTTTCTCCCCACACACGAGGATTTCGTCTTTATAGATAATTGGCGGTCAGGTGCTGGCATACCCAATTTATCAAGTCGTAGTCCTTTCGAAAAACGAACAATTTCATCGAAAAGATCGTACAAAAGTTAGGTATATACCATAGGTATATGCTAAAAAATTGATTTGTAACACTGTCTGTTAAGGGGTTAATGCATTTGCGCGTGTCAAACTCCAATGTAAAGGGCTTTGTGAGGTTATTGATGGATTGATACATTCGCGCAGTGATATTATTAAATCTGCAGAGAAACATGGGGTTGAAACAAATCAAGTTTATATTTGAATAATAATTAAATATTGAGTCAATATCAACAAGGAACAGATATATATGTAATAAACGAACACAATTTAAGAAGCGTTTGTTGTATTTACAGTTGTGCAGATGATGATGAAATAGCTCCGGCGACCTAATAAAATATGCAAATGAGTATGTCACGTGGGGTGGGTGGGATAGATATATCCCACCCTGCTGTCTGGGAGAAAAGAGTGTGCCCTAATTTAGTGTAATGCGTACTCTCCCGATCGCGCCAATCACATCAAACCACACCATTCGAGAAGGGTCTAAGGGGGCTGAAATCAGTATCAAGTTGTTGATATATTATTTTGGAACGTACTTAAAATGGCGTATTTGGATAAGAAAAAAAAAAACTAACGCGATATATTGTCACTAGAAATCAAGTGTTTTACTTAAAAACAGTATCAATTTCATTTCACACGCATGTAAACAAACATGTATTTAAATCATAAACAGTTTACACCGGAACATTTTAAGTTATTAGACAAAAATTCAAATTTCTACTAAACAAAATATTTTATATAATTAGATGAAGCACATTCTGTTATAAACACGTCAGATAATAGTCTCTCACTGAAAAACATGATCTATTTTAAAGCTAATAAGGAAGGAATATTTGATGCAACTCTTGAAATCTGAGCGGTGTCTTGTATAATGATGGCCTTTACGGAACATTTATTTTTCTCAGACCGTTTTGGTATAAGCAGTATAGGATACAGGATTCTAGGTTTCACGATAAGCGCACCATTCCAGTAATGGGTGATACGAAGCATTATCCGACCCGCGACGAGTTGGGGTGGAGCACGTGAGGTGAGGGGGTCTTCCATTCTCATCGCAGCTTCCAGGGACCTTCGCAGGGATACGTTTGGAAAATTGAATGCCAGAGTGGCCCTCCGGGGACATCTTTACACACGACACAATGTTATCCAGCCAAAATATTCCTGCAAATTTCAAAGAAATTTTGAAAAAAGAGAAGCCAATTTACAATGGCCCACAGGAGGCTATGCAGGAGCTATAGCTCTGTTATCCTCGTTAACATATGGAGTCCACTACATCGGATAGCTAAGTGGGGGATCCGAGTACATTCCCAATTCAGGGCCGCCCATAAAATGGAAGAATTACAATGCATGTCATTTACTAATGGCTGTTAATTAATTAATTGACTAATTAATAATTAATTTATTTATGTATTCGGGTTTAACGTCACTTTCGACAGCCAAGGTAACCTCGTGTCGGAGGTGGAGAAAGCCAGGGTACCCGGAGAAAATCACAGGGCAGCAGTGATCAGCTGTCAGACTTCCAAAAGCACTACCTCAGCACAGGCAGGGTAAGAATTGGTAGAAGGCTGGGGCACCATCGAGGTGTAGTATGCTTCAGTAGACAGTGACACCTTGTTCCCACGTTGGCAACCGGTATGTATTACCTTGCCTAAGGACACAACGCAGTTATCACTGATCAGCATCTAACCATGCAACTTTGTTTGAAGTCCAATACTCTAATTACTGAGCAACTGTTGTGCCACTGTTCGTTCTAATTTATTTTTAATACAGTGGTTATTATCCCCTTCAACACGTAGTACATACTTTTTTGCATAAAACTGTTGGCCGTCCAAGCGCAATCAACACAGTAATGCTCAGAGGGGTCAGTAATAATTCAAATTGCTGCCGAGCCTCCTATCAGATATAAAAGAGACTCGTTCATTTCTCTGTCGACTGTGATGCATGATGCGATATCATTCTGGGCCTCAAGAAAGCTTTCAAACAATTGGTCAATTCTGTAAGGAATTGGAATCTCTTATGGCATGCGACCATTCTAGCCATTAAATAGATCACCGCCTATGTATATTTCTAGAATATTTCAGTTGGGCGAAAAGGCGAACCTACGATTTGCTTTTCCCAATAACAGATATATTCAATCCGGTTGAATTTAACCCTTTCCCTAACACGAAAAGCAGACGACACTTGCAAACAAAATTCTTGAATAACTAATTTTTTTCATTTTTTGTCTCAAAAACATAGGTTATGACCCCTCATTGGAACGAGCTCATAGCGCTGGTCGGTTTTGACCGTTACGTTGGGTAAAGGGTTAAACTAGATATGTTGTCATCTCAGAATGACAAAAGATACCCTCGCCACCTTCTCTGTTTCACCGGAGTCCACAAATCTGCAATTTGAAACAATATTGCATGAGTCTTCTAATCATGGTTGTTCAGTATACAAATTATCAAAGGAATCGGATGAAACTAGTTGTGAATAGGGTCATAATAGATTTGTTCAGGAATGTAAGTGAAAATGGGCAATAACTCTAGAGATATAAGTTACAGAAACAAAGCCTAATTGTATACGCAAGTTCATATCACGGTTATTCATGATACAAAATACAAAAGTATCCGATGGAAAGTGTTCGACTAAGACAGACTGGTTGAATAATCTACGGGACAAGGGGCAGTAACTCCTGAAAAATAAGGTGCAGCAACATGGTGTAACGATATACTCAAGTTTATTACACACCTATTAAACTTCAAACCCTTGTATTGTACAGAATCGCCGCTTTGACATAAATGTTTCTGTATTCAACTGGTGATGGACAAGCCTGAACTTTTTCCCAGCACCGTTTATACTACTTCTTTTCCCGTGGAGCTATAAGTTACGCTTCGAAAAGTTTCCAAATTTCGTCATGCAATTATCTATCGTCTGTCGCGTAGTGTGCAAATGAAAACGTCCAAAGCAAAATAAAGTCGGTTCACAAAAACATTAGTCAAAAATGAGATAATAAATTAAAAAAAATTTAAAAAAACATTTTTTCCAACCACAACATTAACCCAGTCCCGTGGCCGTCTCGTCTGCGGAAAACATATATAAACTGGCCAACTTTACTTCGGTAAATCTGTGGACATCTTGACATGCTTCGAACTTCATTTAAAAAAAGTTTCTCCCATCTGTTTTGCAAATCTACCCAAAGTTGTACTTATATTTTTGCTGACAGCAATGACCACCAAATGGTTTGGCGTGAATGGACACTACCAGAGAAACAGCTATACGAATTTCAACAAACATGCCCAATAGAAGAGATAACGAATGCAATTTAGACTGGGTTCCAAAAAGGTTGTTTTGATTTTTGTATCGATCCATTTGATCAGTACAGCTTCAAACAAAACAAGTCGACTCTTCACCTTTTGGTTTTAAGCATCGGAATTAAAATTTCCCTATTTAAATGGATTTTAATGCATGGGATGTGTAATAAACACAGGAGATGATGTGTGTTTGAATCGGTAGATTTTTTACATAACTCGTTGGAATGGCGTACCATTCTGTCTATTTATACTTCCATTATTGTGGATGAAAGGTCGAGACGGACCTAGTCTTGTGAAAACGGGCACTAACTCTTGAAAATTAAGGTGCAGCAACATGGCATAACCATATTCACACGTACATTTGAAGGTTATTCATCATACAAAATATCAAAATATCCGATCGAAAGTGTGAGACTACAGTTAAAACTAGAAGTCCTGCCATGAATAGTGCGCTTATCTAGGCTTAATTGCGCGTTGGAATTGCGCACAATTGCCATATCGAATGGCATCCAGAGCACGGCAGGTTCTCCTGGTTACTCATAGCAAACACATGCAATGTTTCTGCCAATGGGCCTCCGGGTTACCCGGAGGTTCATTGGCTGAAACATTGCTTGTGTACAGGCCATATGTACAGAATTTGATAGCTTTACTTGGGCCATAACGCGCACATTAACACGCATATAAACGTGCTATTTGTGCGCATTTCATGACAGGACTTCTAGTTTTAACTGTAGTTGCGCATTAAACACCGTGTTCGTTCTTCAAATCAATCATTCCCCGAAATTTGTGTGATGGTTGCGCGGAGATTTGCCACTGTCGGTCATAAATTGGTCTCCTTTTAACGCCGAGCTTGTGGACAATAGATTCGAATCTCTCATTCAGAAAAATCACCAACGAAAAGCAATCGTTTCCTCACATGATCAAATTACTTAACATTCCTTCTTGGTTGATGGTGTTTTCTTCTTAATACAAAGTGGTGTGGTTTTTACTTCCCTTTTCGGATTAAATAAAGTGGTAAAACGCGTAGATTCTGCATGAAATTGGTAAAAAATGACCATATATATGATGTTTGAGTGTAGTTTCACAAAACGAATCAGTTATATCTTTCCGCATCGCATCAGAAAGTGCTGATATTAAATGCAGTAACTGTATGAGGCCCAGCAGAATAAAGATGAAACGTTTGCTTACAAATTCTTTTAAAAAGTCCTATTTTCAATATTCAGTTATAACTAGAGATCTACTTTTCGATTGAACACTAATTAAAATTTAAAAGTAAAATTTCTATGGCGGATATAAATCGAATTAAAGCTCAGTTTATTTTATTACCGGTACACTTGGAATGTGCTTTTCAATATGAACAAATCGCATACGTTTTAATGAACCCACAATTCCAAGCACTGCGGTAATGAATATTCATTTTTGTCAACACCCGTTCGCACGTGTTAATGTTTTGAAAAGTAGGTGAACGTTTTGATCTGACTTGTATGCCACATCTTAAAAATTAGACAGATAGTCATCAAAACACTAATAAAAATATAAAGGGAATAATATTGTTTATTTTCACTTTGTTAAGAGTGATTTAATATTGAAATAGTATTTATACATCGCCAGCATTCACCCACTGCACGAGGTGGTTCACCGGTACATCAAAACGTGCCTATCGAGCATGTGCGTTTCAGCCATTTGTGATACCGCGTGACAAAACTGACTGCTTTCATTTGTGGAAAAGTGTACAAACCCCTAGCCCTCTAGCGGCGTCCTGCTTAATCAGTACATGGCAAACGCCCTCTAGTGGTGATTTATTCACATGTATACGACAAAACACAGGTTAAGCGTTTTTGTTTTGTAAAGCGATGGATCAAATAGTATATATTTATTTGAAAGTATCGACTCAAAATAAACGATATTTGTTGTGCCATCATGAAGTTTATTTCCAAATATTTATACAAGCATGAGTTAAGACAATTTACTAGGCTTATTATTTCAATGCTTTTAAAACGTAATTATTTGACTTCGAATGTCAAAAAAATACTGGGACAATTTGGGTGAGAATCTTACATGTTTTGAACTTGACGATATATCGGTATATCGCGATATTTTTTAAAATATCGTTACCGGTATTGAAATCCGAATATCGTGCAGCCCTACTTAAGAATGAGGGTAATAGAGTTTTGGAGTAAGTTAACATTCATAATAATAATAATAATAAATAATAATAATAAATAATAATAATAATGAAGAGCAATCGGTTGCCAAATATTTGTAGGATTCTTATCAACTTAAGGTCGAAATCAATGGGTCTATTAGCTGAAACCTCTTGGTTGCGTCTTTTTTCACAAAATTTTATTGTCCATGTCCGTAAAAGAGTTTGAGAGAATGGTCAATACATAGACAGAACTGCACAAGCGTTTGAATGGGTTAATGTTTATCGCACGAGTTTGGTTGGGCGCAATAATACCACGAGAGGCGAAGCTTGTGCAGTTCTGTATTTATTACACACCTTCGCAAATTTCTAAAACAGGGCTTTTACAGTAATACTAAGTGAGAATTAACCTATCCTTCTGAGAAGTAAAGGAAATAAAATAAGACAAAAATCCAAATTATTCTTCACAAGCAGGAGACCAGTCTTATTGTTATTTCGTACGCTGAGTGATTGAACTTTCTTTCATAGTTTCAACTCGCAAATTGTAATGCGTCACCACTTCGATCGATGAAACACTGTTCATCTGAAATACAGTTCACCGTCTTTTTGTGCCTCAATTTTACAGCGCGAATTCTGAACGGTTGATGTGATCCCCACCAAAAAAGCTACCACACATTCACAAAAAAACAATAGGTGTAAATCGGAAAATCCATCAATGAGAAATTATAAAAAAAACTCACATGTTTATCTGACTTCCAAATTCCCTGCGACTGTTGTTACTCGACTTGTTGACAGACCGGTTAAGATTTTAGTCAAGATTACAGTAGCCATTGTCAATTCATCCCACGTAAATTAAATTTATATCCTTATTGTCCAAGAGAAATTATCGTATTGTTCACTATTCCTGCTCAAAATGTATTAAAGTTCGTGTTATAGCCTTTAACAGGGGTACTGAATCCATACGCATTCAAGTGAATATCGACAGGCAATTTGTTTTGGATTTCGATTTGGTGACCTAGAAACTTGCTCGCGCAACGTCATTCATTGGAAATGACGTCACTCATAGACGCTTTCATATTCTGTTTACATTGTTCTTTAGTTTGAACTGTATGTGAGTCATTTCCATGTCATACTTTAACCCATCAGGTTATTTAGTCAGTCAGTATTGTTCACGTTAAGAAAATAAATTAGAAAGTTTCTTTTGATGGTCGCACAGTCATTACTACATGAGTTTCTTCAGAAACAATATAAACGCAAATACTATAGACTGCGAACATCCACTTTACAACATCAAAATAAATGACCCATCGCATCGAAACGGGCCCATGTACTGTATCCCCAGAAATATGACTGGTTCAATTCTTACATTAAAAAAGTGCCAAAATCTGTATCCCACACGTGTGCAATAAAAGTTTATTTTTATCACACATCTTAGAATGTCGTGAACAAACCTTAATTTTAAATGGGTGTGTAATAAAATTAGTTACTGCATTAATTTCTGTCCGCTCACGCCAAGCTAAGTATTTGTTTAGTTATTTATAATATATTTATTGGAGTTTAGCGACACTTACGACAACCAGAGTCACCTTGTATCGGACAGGAAGCCGCAACGAACCACCAGGCAGCGACAAACAACTGGCAGACTCCTCAACGTACAAAGTCCGTACGAGCAGGATTAGTTCAAATTGAAGGCAAGTGCAGCATCAACGTGCAGTACGGCTGAGAGGGAAAGAAAGAGTGAGAGAGAAAGAGACAGACAGCGAAAGGGAGATAATAAAATAATGAGAGAGAGATAAAATTTGCTGTCGTTCCTCCCTCTGAGCAAATCTAGTCAATGATATGGATGATCGACTCCCTATAGTAGAGAAACCATTAAAACTGGGTATGATGCAAATCGTACAGTTATGATCACATTAGAAACAAAAGAGGCCGGAATAGTGGCAGATACAGTTCATAGGACTTTTCTCTGGTTTGCCAAATACACTATTCAAAAAAGTAGGGGATATTTGATAACAGTGAGATATGTAATGAAATATATTTATATTTTCATCAAAAAGACAGTTGAGGCATTGCACTGTGACATCTGGTGGATGATTTAAGCGATAGCTGGGTGTCTGACAAGCACACATTCCACACACTGAGCTGTAGAAGACATGGACGGTCAGTCCGAGAATTTACCACATTCAGTCCAAGACCTCTTCGCCTTGTAAATTCTCCTCGGTTAGCGAGACAAGCGCAGCTCCAACAAAGCATACTCCTCACCAAACGTCCAATATCAGCTTGACTGATGTTATTCCATTCTTCCTGCAGTACAGCAGCGAGTTCCTCGACATTGGTAGGGGGCTGTTAGCATTGTCGTAGGTGCCTGCCAAGCATATCCCAGACGTGCTCGATTGGCGAATGGTCTGGACATAGTGCTGGCCAAGTCAGTGTAGTGATGTTCTGCTCCTGGAGGAACCCTGTAGTGACACAGGCTCTGTGTGGTCTTGTAATGTCATCTCGGAAAATGAATTGACGGTCGTGACGTCGCGCAAATTGCACCACATGAGCTGCTAACATGTTGTCACGGCAGTACTGCCCCGTGAAACGCCCTTGGGTGACTTGTAATGCTGTTCTGCTTGTCATGGTTATGCCACTCGTAGCCATAACCGATCCATCACCAAAACGATCGTGCTGCATAAGAGTTACGTCATGGTATCGTTCGTTCCGCCGCAGCCACACTCTGTTTCGCCTGTCGTGGAAGTCGAGAGTTAAACTAGATTCATCGGAAAACATGACGTTGCTCCGCCGACGGTTGTTCCAGCGCTGTCGAGCACCACACCAATTACAACTTTTAGCGATGTGACGTTCAGTCAAACGTGGGATTATTCGAGGTCGTCGAGCGTACACATTCCAGTTGCGGATAGTCTGACCACTGACTCGCACATATGTCTCTTGGTGCAGCCGCTGTCCAATTTCTGAGGCACTTTGGTGGCGGTTACATAATGCTGTGGTTCAGATGAAACGATCCTGGTTAGCAGTTGTCGCCCTTGAACGACCTGACCGACGCCTGTCATCAACATTTCCTGACTGATTGTAGCGTGACCACAACCTGCTAATCACCGATTGAGTAACGTTGAGAATTTGAGCCACTGCAGTCAGTCTGTTGCCATCTTCCTGCATGCCAACGGTACGTAAATGTTCGTCACATGTCAGTCTTCGTATACCTCAAAAGTTACGTTTCGACCAGAAACTATTGATGAACGAGTTTATACTAAGAAAAGAACGACGAGACCGCCGAAAAAGCCCATCCAGTACAAATGAAAATTTCAAAACGTACCCCACAGAATTAACGCGGCGCTTGTGCGAAGAACCCGCACGAAGTTTTCGTGGTCGGTGAAATTCATGATCCACACTAAATTTGGTAACATATTGATGTGTTCAATCACACGTATCCAATACCATTTTCCTAAAATATCAACATCAGTTCGAATATTCCCTACTTTTTTGGAATAGTACATTACAATGTTTGCAACATTTCTCTTTGTAAGCAACTGGGGCAGTTGAAATGTAATTGATGGGCATACCCGAGTCACATAGTTGACCAAATCAAGTTTGTTCAGATCACATCACTGCGATTATATCTGAGCGTTCTGTTGATTCTGTAGGTTCCAGCACTGGGCAACGTTGGCTGAACACAATACTCACTCAGCACATTTGACTGAATCACCCACCATAACTTCGAGACAAAATCTGTTTCACACATCAACATGGAAGTTTTTTGTTTAAATCAGCGTCATTTGCATATTGTCAATATTGTCAAAACTTTCACACTTTATTTCTGTTTCATACAATGTATCAAATTTCAAGGTTTCAGCTCATTTATACCATACAAATACAGATCTGTTGACATTGATTTTGTAGAGACTGGATCCCACAACAATGAGAATAAGTGCTCAGTAAAATGATCTTGAGAGTGGGTTTATTGGATGTTTAAATTATTTTTTAAAAAAACCTCAGCTTCTCTCGGTACATACTGATTATGGTACAAAATGTAAATGAATTGACAAAGCACCATACAACTGAATTAATAGCTCTTTTCAAAATGTGCCAATTGGTTATTTCTCTTCGTAATGTTTATGCTTACCTACCCCTTAAAATGGTACCAATTTCAACATATATACCAATCAGATATTCGTAAAGGTTAAATTATTGTGAGATAACGTTTAAGGTGTTATATAAGTAAGGGGAATGAGTATACTTGAAATTCCCAAGTCAGATATTCCATAAAAAGAAATTAAATATACACAAATATGTATATCAAAATGACGGTCATGGTGTATAGAACACGCGAATATTTCACACAAAGGTTTTTGGAAAGTCCAATAATTAAGAAATATTTTAAGACATGGTTGCCATCAGGCCACAGGGGCGTTTAGAAGCTACAGGTGTTTAATGGATCAGCTTATAAAGCACGTGTAGAAAATTTCGCGGAATCGTCTACAAGATTTAAAAAACAGGCCGAAAATTTGAAAACGTTCCACACAAAATTGACCATACTGTCTTGGCTATGGATCAGTATATAGTCACGCCAACCTTATAACTCACACCGCACAGTCTGCATCCCTCGCCACCCAACCCCACCCAACACAACCTCACCCCACCCCACCTCATCAACATTAGCAAATTTTGAAACATTATGTTTTTGAAAGTCTAACATTCAAGAAATGTTTTAAAGCACGTTTTTCATCTGATGACTACCACTTTTTATAATTTGCAAGCATTTGAGTTAAAATGGACTGTTTTCAAACAACCACAAAACACTCAATGTGTATGTGGCAAACAGACATAACTGCTTTGTCGGACGGAGACGATATTGAGCTTAACCCTCTTCATAATAGCAATGATTTTAACCTGAACTTTTTTTTGTCAAACTGAGTCAGTTCAGACAACTGTACCCAACTTTCTCAGGACATTAATAAAGGTACTTTAGTGATACAGTTGAAAAATATTCTTCAGACACTCTGGGGCATGAAAAAGTACGGAAAAGTCCATCGGAAACACATAAATTAAATAGTCGGTCGATTTAGTAGCTGACCGCAATTAGTAATCATACCAAAATCACAAAATATAGAATGCATATGTACAATTTTATATTGAAAAAATGTATCAAATCCAGTGAAAGTTTATATTGAATAAACATATCGAAAATATTGTCTTTGGCTTTGCCATTTTTTATCGTGACACATATGTGACTGCAACTTGTTTTCGTAATGGTATAATTCCATGGGCACACACAAAATGTGTTTTTATGAGTCTGTCGAATGCTCTTTCCTTTTTCCTTTGTTAGAATAGACGAATATAGCTGTTGTTTCCATTACTATTCGTATAAGTGATGTACAGTACGGCCGCCCAGGACTGGTCACTTTCCATGGGTAGGCAACATTTCCACGGAAAAATAATATGAGATTCCAAACAATAATTATTATAATAATCATCAAAAATCAAGTCATGATTGCTTTGAGGTTTCCGTGGCTCGGTTTGATGTAACACTTCAATGACTTTGGCAAACAAAAGTCTTTAAAACAGGATGATTCCTATTTGTGTGGGGGTGGAGACTATACCTCGGCTAGTTGGCACTGTACTTTATCTGGCCAGGACAATTCGTCTGCCCGAGTAAGGGGTTAACATTTTTGTCAGGCGTGGCCTAGAAGATTACTCCTATTTGTGTGGGTGTGGAACATTTTGTGACAAAGGAGAACAACTGTACCTCAACTAGGAGATTACAGGATATTTTTTACTGAGCACGAAAATTCGTCTGCACAGGTAAATAATTAATACAATACAGTCGCCGTGGACTGGCCAATATTTCCACGGTCGCAACAATAATATTAGATTCCAGACACTAATTATGGGAATAATCATCACAAATTTAATTAAGGAAGCACCGTGTACAACCCGGTGCTTCATTAATTAAAATTTTGCTGATAATGATTTTTATTATCTGGTAAACGAATACGTGGGCATCGCTTCCCACGCATGGATTACGACCAGTCCAGGGCGGCTGTACTGTACTCTGTGTTTATCATTTACCAGTACTCGACTAAATATCAATTTGGCAAACATACGCCTGCATAAGACTACAATCGATGTCAAACCACTTGTAGCCCCAAGTGAGGTAATTTGAGACACTGATGCAGTGTTCATTTCCATTGTTGTTGTTTGGTTGGAATTCTCCCCACAAGCAACACGTACTGGATAATTGTTCATTCTTGTAGTTTCGGAAAATGCCCTCAACCTGTTGGTCAGTTCCATCAATATGCACATGTTGGTTTGGTATTTCTGGAAAAGAGGAAAGAAGAAAACGCTGGATTAATGATGCTGCACATGGTTCTAGTGGTGCTTTTAACTGTTAATGGAAAATTCATATTCATTGAATTCGAGTATCCAATCGATATGCAAATGGGGGCATTGCAATGTTTTTTTATGAACTCATAACGCTTCTCGAGCCCTGTGTAAATCCCTGGAAGTAAAGCAGTGCTTGTTTACTGTACAAGCTCTGTTTTACTGGTAACATTGGACCCAGTCACAAATGCATGGGGTGGAAGTCCTCTAAAATGGGCAACATGGGAATAAAGATTTTGATAAACGCTTCTCGTCTTATTCTGGTTGCAAATTTCTCAGCGCTGTTAGAGAATAACCACATTATCCATTCGTCTCATAACCCCCGCGAAGTGTTTTGGTCAAAACATGTTTCTCAAACTGGGCACTTGCGATCTGATTCAGTTGGCGGGTTTCCAGTCCAAACATGGCCTGAAAGTCCGTAATATAAATTTTTTGAGTCTTTACAGTAAGTATTTCACGAGTGACTAGCAGGTAAAAAATTATCATAAGCTAGTCACTCGTGAAATAATTATGACAACTACTGAAAAAAGGTATTGTTGTTTATAAAATGCATTGCTCTTTTAAAAATGTTTCAACCGCAAGGTGTCAGAGGAAGTAATACTCGAAGCGGGAACACCACATGGATCGGTTCTATGCCCCATAATATATGTGCATGACATAGAAAAAGTAAGGAAAAACTGTTTTGAACAGTCGCAGTTCTCTGACGATAAAGGCACGTGGACGGTCAGTAAGTCCCGAAACATAATTAAAAATCGCCTGCAGGATACCACTCGCGATCTTGGGAGCTGATGCGCACTATGTCGCATCAAGCATTATGCCGCCAATACTGAAAAAAGTTACCTTCTTCAAGAAGCAAAAAAAAAAAAAAACAAACAAAAAAACTGTTCCCAGTATTGATGTCTAGTTATACGATCACAAATTAGAACCAAGCAACGAGGCCATTTTTTTATTTATACTTGATCGCAACCTCAGTCTAAACATTCACGTAAACTCCATTGCGGTTAGAGCTACAAAGCGTATCAATTCTCTGAAAATGGTCAGAAGCACAAAATGGGGAGTAAACAAAGACGTGCTTCTTAAGCTTTGCAAATCATTTATACGCCCGGTACTATAATATGGTGCCATAATAACAATTGACCTGAACAAAAGCAACACCCAGAAGCTACAGAGGGTTCAAAATCATGCCACGTGTGTGGTACTATACAAACATGGACATCGATAAAGGAACTTCATGAGCAAGCAAAAATAGAAACTGTTGAAACGCGATTAAAAGTGCTACAAAACACCCATCAACAGCCTCCAAGATAATGAATTAATGGTAGCGTCGAACGAACAGGGAACCCTTAACAGAAAAACAAAATAATTTACAGAAAATTAAAACTATACAATAGAATTAAATTGCGTGGAGTCCATGAAGATGGCCTCGCTACTAATTGAGAACTTCAGAATTGAGTCTGTGAGGACTACCTCGCAACTCTGCAGAAGCGCGATTGAAACGTGATTAAAAGACCTACAAAACAAAACCCTCAACACACTCCAAGATAGTGAATTAACGGTAGAGCTGAACGAACACCGAACCTTTAACAGAGAAACAAAATAAGTCACAGCATATTAAAATTGTACAATAGAATTAAATTGCGTGGAGTCAGTTAGGATTGTCTCGTTAGTCATCGAGAACTTTAGGAGTGAGTCTGTGAAGACTGCCTCCCAACTCTGCGTGTGGGGAGGGGGCTACGAGGAAACCCACCACTCGTCCAATCAATAGAAACAATCACACAACAGTCGCAATATACAATAGCGGAGTTTTATCTCTCTTTCTAATAATGATATGGAAGAGTACTCATTACGAAATCTAGGATCGGGTCCGTGAGGACAGCCTCGCGTTAGGAGTGGGTTCCGGAAAAATCCACTCTTCGCCCCATCCATAGCCCATAGCGACAATCACACAACAGTCACAATATACAATAGCGGATTCCTATCCCTCTCGATCTATAACTTTTCTAATTGAACACTCTCAGATTTTCTTGAAACGCTCTTATCTAGAAGACGCATGAAAAATGTAGACGAAACGTAAAAGGAATTGGAACAACCTATCTTTCTGTCAACATACACAGGAACCCACCAAACACCAAACAAGGATTGAAACAAGCCCAAGCTTGCCTGGCTGGGCCAGTGTATAGTTTAAATAAACATATGAATACAGATATAACAGCCGTTTTAAAGGCGCTGGATGTGTGTATATGAGTTGTGGTTTTGGGGGTTTTTTTTTTTGGTTTTTTTTTTTTTCTTCCCGTCACCCCGTGATGTGTTCCCCCGAAGGCAGACTAGATGGCCAAGGCTCCACATCCACGCTCCCTTATAGGCTGATGGATGACTCCCAGCTTTCAAAAACACATATTGGTGTTTTTTTTCCTCTTTGTAACCGTAATGGATAATATGCTGGGGCTGCTCCCAAACCAGCGATTGCTTGGGATTCTTTTTCATTTTTTTCTAAAACAACCATCAGACTGCGGTTTCGGTATTACCATAAATATGTTCACGTCTCTAAGCAAACACAGAGCAGAATACGTTGAGTGATGTACACTCCAGTTCGAGTTTCTTTGGGATCTGAACCCACTACTCCCCCCCCCCCCCCCCCTGCCAGAGCGCAAACTTAAATCAAATAAGAGTCTAAACTATGCTACATATAAACAACTACTCAATGTTAACCAACTAGCCGACGGGGCCTCTTAGGCTACCAGGAAGGAGTTTATGTACACACTATGCGTTTGGTATTCAAAATAAAACTATGTACATAAACACTTGAAATATACAGTTAGGTGATGCTCGTATGCCCATCCTTGACACAAAACGCCACCCAGGATAAAATAGAGATAAAATACCTTTGTTGTTTTAAAGACAAAACTCTAGAAACCAGTGTCCATTAGCAACTGCAAAGGACGTCGTAGGGAAGTTATTGGACTTACAACTTGAAAAAAGATAATTAATGTGAAAAAAACCCTCTTCACCTAGAACTTGAAAACAAATACTCAGATAAAATCATGAATTCAAGTACATGTAAACTGTTCTGAGCAATGGCGAAGGCTAGAATTGAAGATACACATTTTCCTCCCGCCTTCTTCAAACTATCACATGTACCAAATCTGAAAAACTATTGGCTCTTCCGATAAACTGTTTTTAACGTCACTGTTTTCTAATTTTCTCATTGGCCCCAGGGACCAAATTAAATTAACAAAACGTTTAACACAACGTGAAGACAAATGTTTTCCGCTATTCTACGAAACGCGGAAAAATAATAGTCTTAACTATGCCACAAACAGGGTCGTATTATTCATAAGACTGACTAGGCTGAAGCCTTGGGGCCCGCAGGGACAGAAGGTCCGCCAATTTTGTTGTTGTTGTTGTTGTTGTTGTTGTTGTTGTTGTTGTTGTTGCAGAGACACTGTTACCAGCGCCTCACGGCTCCAATGGTTAAAGGCAATTTGCACTCTGCGCTGCAGCGATACATGATGTACATATGAAGTTTTCCATATATATATACTCTCATAAGTATACTGTATATTTATATACAGTACATTATTTTCATGCTTATTTAAATAATATGTCAAGTTGTGAGGAGAATTCTTCAAGAGACCCGCAAAATGGATACAAGCGGTATAGTGCCTACGGTGCCAGGGTCAGGATGTCAGCTGTAGTGGGGTGAAAGACTGAAGTGTCGGTGGGGGCCACGGAGTACCTAAAAGCCTAGGGGCCCAGCCATGGGTTAATTCGCCACTGGCCAAATATATACAACTACTCAATATTAGCCAACTACCTGACGGAGCAGCTAGAAAAAAAAATCAGAGAACGGGCTGTGATGAAGAGAATATGATCTGTAAATACAACATTCATATAAAAACCTCCATTTTTTAAGAACCTGGAATTCATGATTAATGTAAATGGATTATTTGCTTACAAGCCGAGACTTTGAGAAACAACCTTTTATGCAATAAATCTAACACATATCTGTTTTTACTGCTGTCGGAACGCCATCTACCGTGACGCTTCCAGCAACGCTCATTTTACGTCAGTGTTAGCCGCTGCATTTGCTTCACCTGAAAGTAATGAGTATAATCCTATATCTTAATGTCCACCCACCTGAGTCAATTTACTCACTAATCTCACTCTAATGGTGGTATAACTGAGACATGAGTTCTTGTATATCAATTTAACCGTGTCTGGCGTTCTAACAGCCTGTCTAAATAAAATATCAGTACTATCTAGGGCTGTCACGCTTTTAGAATTTAGGAATCGATTAATTGTCGCCAATAATCGATAATGATCGATTAATCGTACCCAGATGACCCCCCCCCCCCCACCCCCACCCCCCTCTTTGAAGTCGTTAAAAATGAAGCTTCAGTTGACCTTCCTCAAGCAAACAACGAAGACGATCCTCTTTTTGGTACATTCAAAGCTTTGATGTTCTGAACTTTTGAACCGTCAGTGCAATAATCAAGACCGGTCGTCAGTTGCAAACTTCGCAAGTTCGCAACTGCCGACCGGTCTTGATTATTACACTGACGGTTCAAAAGTTCGGAACATCAATGCGTTGAATATACCTAAACGGCAAATGCTTTTATCATCTTCTTGGGGGTTAACGTCGACGTTCTTGGCCTTTCACCTTCAAAAACAATAGTTTTTCATCAAATTTATTTTAATTATTAAACGTCTAAAACCAGGTAAAATTTACCGATTCTTCGACAGCCAAACATACTAATCGATTTCAGCGTGACCGATCGACAATCGATTAATCGATTATTCGTGACAGCTCTAGTACTATCAAAATTAATTTGAGCTGTAGCTATGTATCTTTTAAACAAAATAAGTGGACATGCAATCGTTACTCCCTTAGAAATGAGAACCTCGTTGCCCTATCGAAATTGATAACATTTACATTTTCTGATATAATAATAACACTTTGGCCAGCCGCTTATTTGTCGCGGTTCTCGGACGAGAAGGCCATGGTTACCCCTGAACTCCCAACTGCCTCCGTATTCCCACGCTTCTCCTCTCGTCCCAACACTCGGAGACGACCTGCTTGATGACATCCCTTGCCCCATTCTTCCCAATCTCACCGATTAGCATATTAAGCCTCTCCTTTGAGTCTCCCCCTAACCACATGTCCTTCATTTTCCCATCCCACTTCACCATTATACTCCCAGTGAATCTCATTCTTTTAGACTGATATTTTGGGCATTCTAGAAGAAAGTGTTCCAGGGTCTCCATCACGCCCAAGTTACACATCTGGCACTCCTTTTCACAGTTTTTCCCAATTTTTCCCCTCAGCTCCAGGGACCGCGACCTCAGCTTGAACAACAGTGACCCCCCAAAGGTGCCATCAAGGTACTCTTCAAAACCAGGCTTCTCTTTATCACGCAGGCCACCCAAATATTTCTTTGATTTGACCCCCTCTCGCCAATTACGGTTACAATCCTCCATGACCCTTTCTCGGACGATCTTTTTGCCCTGGTTTGCCCCAGTGTCAAGGTCCGAGATCTCCAATGAGTAGTTTTCTACTAGCTCACTCACTTGGATCATCCACCCCGTCTTGATATTTGAGTTGAAAGTTCTCAGGAACATTACTTTACACCATCGGCTATCGGGGAGATTTACCAAATAATTAAGATAACCGAGTTTCAGTAGGTCTATCCTGTCCTTGATCCTCATCCACCCAAGCTCACTCCTGGTCGCTTCTAGCGTTGCGGCATTACTCGAGCCTGTTATCCATCGGCCTGCATCGTTCTGCAGGATTTCCAAGCTCTTTACGGCTGTGTTGTTTAGGGGTACAACTTCCGTACCGTATGTTATACTTGGCAGACCCACCATTTCCCAAATAGTTTTCCCCACGACAACCTTATTGAAACTGTTTCTCCCTATAAGTTTCATTTAGTTTTTAGTTAAGGATTCGCTTCCCCTTCAGAATCAATTTGTTTGTGTGGTTTCGGTAGATGCCTCTTCCTGTGATGTTTATATTTACCCCCGAATACTCGTAATCGCTAGTCTCTCCTACACTAAGAAGTCTACTGCTACCTTCCGGAATGCAGAACTCCCCCACTCTCCACCTTCGAGTGGGGTCCACTTTGCTGCCCACGGGTATAACTTTGCTCTTGCTTTTATTCCGTTCGAGTCTCCACTTGCTCCCATATTTCCCAACAATTCCCAGCATCTTCGCTAGCCCCTCTTCGCTTTCTGACACTAGCACCATATCGTCTGCAAAAAATAGCCCTGGGATCTTCAAGTCACCAACTGCAACCCCCTCGTCGCTATGCAGGAGTTCATCTCCTAAACCTTTGATGTACAATGCAAAAAGAATTGGCGAAAGGACACACCCATGTTTTAGGCCTATCTCCATAGGCACACGTTTTGTTGTAATGTTTCCCAGGCTAAGTTCACTCTGTACATCTTTATATAATGCTTTCGTAATCCAAACAAACTCGCCCCCAAGCCCAGAGCCCCCAGCTTGCGCCACATACCCTCCCTCCATACTCTATCATATGCCTTTTTAATATCCAAAAAGGCCATGGACATCTTTTTCTTTTTTGCTTGAACATTTTTTTCTTTTTTGCTACAACATCAAATTACATCATTGCAGTGCAAAGACACTAATTCATTCATCAAATCTGAGGGAAACTGCGATTGCTTTCAGAAGTATATTTAAATCTCTCAAAATGAAATGTTCAGCAGAATCGTGATGTTTTTCACGTAATGCGATCAAAAACATCAACGGTAACAGGAGCTTTCCTGTTTAAAGGTTTGAACAGTGTACGTTTCGCAGTTTGTTGGAGATTAGAAACGTAAAAATTGTTCGTAGGATAAGGTAGATTATTCAGTTCGTGGGCCCATTTTATGGCAAACACAGAAAGGTTCAATGAATTAACAGAAGACTGTTGTTCTTTTAATATATAATGCAACATGAATCGACTGCGCTGGCAGAACACTGACACCTTTTAAACAAATAAACTGTTCCCACCTTTTGAAAGCTTGATAATTTGTTTTCACAGTGGAGGCACTTTATGAATCAATGAAATGAGCTGTCATTTTCTTTGCAAGTTGTGAAAGCTCCTAGCTGTCCGCACCACCGTTGGCATCTAAATTGTTATTTAAAAATGATTGCGTTTTCAAACCTTCGGATACATAAGCTTTAGCTTTTCCCACCCCCTCCCCACCCCCAATAGTGACTGGAGTTTCAACCAAATGACTGTGAGCATCTGGCAGTTTGTTCATAACCTTAAAATTATGCCTGCACTGATCTTCACATCCTTTTTTGTTAAACTTATGTGTTTCTCCCAAGTTCTGTGCAATTTTGGCTGTTGCTGATTCGATTTTCGAATCCCCCTAATTTCTCGTCCAAAAGCTGTTTTATATTATTCAACAATTCATTTTGAGAATGCTTGACGGCTCTTCCTGCTTCCTCTTGAACAAACTTAACAACATTTTCACTCATTACGAGAAAAATAAAGAAGAAAACATAAAAAATCACGACAAAGTAGACTGGTCAGAGCAATGGTGGAGGCTGGAATTGAAAATACTAATTATTTTCCCGCCTTCTTCACAAACTATCACATCTACTAAATCTGAAAAACTATTGGCTCTTCTAATAAACTGTTTTTAGCGTCACTGTTTTCTAATTTTCTAATTGGCTAGCACAACATGAAGACAAATGTATTCCGCTATTTCCACGAAACGCAGAAAAATAATGTTACTGCCCCTCACTTCCCACTCTTGTGGGTTCATAAGCAAATAAAGTTATTCGGGTCGCAAGGGATCTCAATTCCATATCGTCCCTGTGCACCTTCGGCGCGCGAAAACTTGGCATTTATTCATTCACAAAATCTTCACGTTTCAGTCAAAAATTAGTTCAAAGTAATTGCTACGAAGTGACAGCCATTTCAGTTCAAATGCCATCAGAGGATAGCTAACGATCGGTTTTCGGCGACAAAAGCAGTTGTCCGTGAAACAAAGTAGTTTCCTCAGACTTTCGCAGAAAGCTACATAGAAAGGTTAATGGATATTAATATAATAATACAAATACCAATAAAACAACCATCATCATTAATTATTACTCAGTTTCATAACGCTTAGCGAGTTTTATTTTGTGTCAGTTGGAACTATTTTCACCTTGATACGTCGGTTGAATCTGCAGCGAAAACAATCGATCTTTAAACAAACTACACCCCCTTCCCGCATCCGATAAACTATAACATAAGCAAAATTGTAATGAACTAAGCATTATTGAAATCTAAAACTGGTTCAAGTTATTGCATAATTATTAAAATTCCCGATAAAACGAAAAAAGGCAATAGCACTATCACTTTTCATCAAATCAAACTTGAGCAAGACAATGTCAATATCAAACAGCATCCCAAACGTTATTCAAATGCGACGATTACTTTTCAAGCTAGCAAATGTTCATCAAAACTTCAATTAAAAGGGAATATAAAAAGGTCATTGATTCCATCAGGTTTTAACAATTGGTCGTGATGTTCGGTTTTCCCCACGACAATGCTAATATAAGGAAACATATTAAAATTTATTGAAATCCGATATTTACTTTTAAACTAATAACATAAAGAATAAAAATATAAGTAAGACTGACCCAGCAATGACTCTTTCAATTGTCAAGAAGTCATTGTAATTTGTTAACCCATTTACCAAACGAATCGGCCGAATACGCACGCGTAATATGCAAATTCAGCAGTTGAAAAAATATTATTTTTCCAAAAAATTTCAACAAAACCATATCATGTGACCCCTCGTTGGAACGAGCTCGTCGAGCTCGTTCCAACGAGGGGTCACATCATATGGTTTTGTTGAAATATTTTTAAAAATTTGAAAAAATGTTATTTAAAATAATAATTTTTGATATCGTCTGCGTTGGATAAAGGGTTAAATTGTTCGAAGAAATATTCCACTGGTGGGCAATATTTCCACGGGACGCAATAATATTAGATTCCAAACACTAATTATGGGAATAATCTTTATAAAAATGAATAAAGCCCCGGGTACGACCGGGTGCTTCATTAAGTAAAATTTTAGTTTAGTTTAGTTTAGTTTAAACAATAGTTTTATTCAAGTTAACACGTTATATGTATACAAAATTCGAGATATGAGACATAAAAAACAATACACATAATAATGACTATACAATATAACAGAAGGCTAGGACACAAATTAAGGATGGGATTCGACAGAAAGCTTGAAGCTTATTGATGGTCGTTTCCCAATCAATGAAATATGTACGCAAATGAGGCTTTGACAGTATATCAGCTATAAAAGGAAATTGTTCAAACTAAAGTGAACAGAAGAGAGGGTGAGAGAGAGAGAGAGAGAGAGAGAGAGGGGGGGGGGGAGAAAGAGGGTGAGATAACAAGAACTAACAACTGTCGAAAGATGGGATAGAGAGAAATGTCATGCAAATCACTTGCACATCGTACACAAATAACGTCAGTACACAAACATCTCACCGTTTCATCCATGCCAACATCTACGATGGGATAGAAGCCGGCATGGATGAAATGGTATGTCATTTCTATATCCATCAATGGAGCTTTGCCTTACTTTCAGACAATGGGTTTCTTCGTAGTAAAGTCTACGAATTTATAGTCCCACATTTCAGAAGAGAGGTGGTAAAAAAGGAAGAAAAATTAAAAGAAAAATGAATAAAAGTAAATAAAAGTGGAGGGGGTTACAGTAGTAAGCCAACTTGAATAATAATAATATAAGGACAATACAGAAGGGTTCGAGTAAGCCCCGGGGCGCACCAAGCGGCGCCACGCCACACCCAGATGTCCTTGGTGTATACGACCCCATTTAGGAACAATAAATCACTTCGTACTCAAATTGGGGCAACCCGGTGCAGCGCAGCACAGCCCAGAGCGACCCGGTGTCCAGTTGGACCAACACGGATACCAGCAAGCAATATGCTAAAATTATAAGGACTGGGTACCTTTGTTTAGCTGCATAGTGTATAAATTATATTTAGGAGAGCGTCGACGATAGTAACTTAAGCAACATAGATCACTAGGGTCCTGTACTACCCGAAGCGCCCACTTAGCAAAATAAATTTCTGCACTTCTTCAAAAATACGACGGTTCTCGGTATTGCCAAGTAAGTTCGAGCCGAACAGAAGAGTTGGAGAATCGAAAACAAATGGCAGAGCACTAATTGAGTGAATGCGAGCATTCAGGTGGCGGGGACAATATAAGAGAAAGTGATCAGTTGTCTCAAGTTCTCCACATTGGCAGAAAGGGGTGATTGATAAATGGTTATCAAATAAATGAGCATTTAGGTTACTACAATGCAGACGCAACCTACAGTGGTAAACTTGGGCTACACGAGATCTATTGCTACTATAGAAATGAGGTGGACGTGTATTGCCGCTATTAAGGAAACATTTTAAGTTGCTAATAGATGAATTGTTACGGATAGACAGAGGCAAGTTATTCCATTGACTAGTAGTACTAGGAATGAATGACCTTTGGTACAAATTAGTGCGGCAGAACGGAATTCGGTGGTTCTGGGAAGATCGCAGACTGCGACGAACACCGGTAGACGTAACAGGCGGTGGGACTTGGTTGCAATGTAGGGTGGAGTAATATTATGACACATCTTGAAAAAATGCACAAGTTTATGTTTTCGTCGTCTTTCTTGGAAAGGCTCCCAACATGTTTCAGTGTATAGTAATGTCTTGCTCGCACTCACAGTTGCACCAGTTATGATTCTCGCAGCGGCTATTTGAATTTTCTCTAAGTCTGCTGCCTTGAACGCAGAACAATTGTCCCATACGGTATCTGCGTATTCTAAGAGACGTCTGATAAATGCAAAGTAAATTTTCTCAAGAATGTTGCGATCTAGTATGAATTTATATTTCCTCAGTGAGTCTACAGGGGGCGCGGTGGCTCAGTAGGTAGAGGTGCAGGCTGCAAGCCGAGAGGTCCTCGGTTCGAATCCCACCTGCGGCAACCGCGTTGTGTCCTTGGGCAAGACACTTCACCCCCATTGCCCATGTGGGGGCACGATGGCGCCGTGTACTACGGCATACTGCACGTCGATGGTACGCATGTCTTCAACCAATCTAACCCTGCCTGTGCTGCAGTGCGGAGTTACGATGTTGGGGAGCTGGCAGCTGCTCGTCGTTGCTCGGTGGTTCTCTCCGGGTGCTCCGGCTTCCTCCACCCGTAAAACTGTCACGGTCATGATTAGCCATTGTGCATAAATATGTGACCTTAAACATCAATAAATAAATAAATAAATAGTGAGTCTACACGTGTCCATGCCTTGTTACAGACATGGTCAATGTGATCATTCCACGTGCCAGTATTATTTATGGTTAATCCCAAATGCTTGTGATTATTAACCTCTGAAATCCGAGTACCACAAAACATTAGTGGAGAGTGAAGTAGCTGATTTTTGTTATGTGATAGCAACATGCATTCTGTTTTCTGTGGATTAAACTCTACTAGCCACGTTTTCGCCCAGTATCTATTGATGTCAAGTCGCGATTCATTAAAACTGATGTTTGGTCCGGATTTTCAACAAAAGATATAACGACGTATCATCTGCAAAGAGACGTATAGAGCTAAGTAAATGTTCGGTGATATCGTTGATGTATATTAGAAACAGTAAAGGCCCAAGTATAGATCTTTGAGGGACCCCTGCGTTAATGGGTTTCCAGGAAGATGAGTCAGAACATACGACGACTCGTTGGGACCGGTGCGAGAGATAGGATTTAAGAAACAATAGGAGATCACCGGAAACTCCGATTCTCTTAAGCTTGTGAATAAGCCCAACATGCCACACCTTGTCGAAGTCTTTACTGATGTCGCAAAATACTACTCGAACTTCTTTACCTTCGTCTAGAGCTCGACAGAACTCATCGTATAAGTCAGTCAACTGGAGAACAGTCGAGTCTCCAGGAGTAAAACCAGACTGGAAAGTACTTAAAATATTGTTGTCAGCTAAAAATTTCCATAAGCGTCTAAACACACATTTCTCGAATATCTTGCCAACACAGCTAATTAGAGATATTGGACGGTAATTAGTTACCAAATTGGCAGGGTTCTTTTTCAGAACTGGGGACATATTTGTTTTTTTCCACTCAGAAGGAAAATGGGAATTATTTAGCAGAATATTAAACAAGACCAAAAGAGGTCCACACAGGGACAATTTACATTCCTTAAGCAGTCGAGGGCTCATACTGATGGTCAGGTCCACATGCCTTGGAGGCTTTAACAGATTTGATCGCTTCATGCACCTCGCTATAATTAAGGGTTATGCTATCAAGGGTTTGTACGGGAGTAGGGGCAGGGGTCGGAATGTGGGCATTTCAATAGTTGAGACTGAACATAAATAATCATTGAACAACTCAGCCTTCTCAGTATTAGAGGAGTAGAGAATATCAGAATGAATGAGAGGGGGAATTGCAGGTACATTATTATTTAAGAATGACTTGAGGGTTTTCCACCAGTGAGACGGGGCTGTTTCGTGGCTACCTAATGTTGCTTGGACTTTTAAAAGGTAGGAATTTTTTGCCCTCCTAACGGCCGCTACAACTTCATTCCTTTTTATTTTGTATTTCTCCCATGCTTGGGGGATGCCATTGCGTTTTGTAATACGGTATAAGCGTTTACGCTGTCTAATCAAGAGACGAATTTCATTATGCATCCATTTGGGCTGGGATGCCCTAAATGTAATTAGTTTAGTGGGTATATGTTTGGATGCAATATCAAGTATCTTACTGGTGACGTTAGTCACAATCGTATCGAGGCATGGGTCGTCGAATAGGATGTCCCATCTTTTATCACTGTACGCAGCATTTAACGTTTCATAATTTCCTTCTGAATATAACCATATACGTCTTTTAAAGTTGACTTGGCATGCCTTAGTGAATTCAATGTCAATGGAAACTGGACAGTGGTATCGGCTCATTTCGGGTATAAGTGGCTCAAGAACTTCACAGGATAGTGCGTGGACTGAACTGCTGACCGCAAAGAGATCAATCAGCGAAGCAGACGATTCAGTAAAGCACGTCGGTTCACTCACAAGCTGACGGAGGTTATAACACCTAATTATATTGGAAAATTGGCTGTTTGGAGATGTTAAATGGTTATCATTGAAATCACCTGTGATGATAATATCGTCAATTGCAGTATCTTCAGCTTTATCAATTGATGCTTGTATATTCTCTCAAATTTCAGGAACACCATTTGGTGGGCGATAGAATACACCTAGAAGCAATGGTCTTCGATATTTTGTAGAGATTTCTGCCCACAGGCATTCAGAGTTCGGAGTTTCCAGATCTTGTCTGTGGCGAGCGCAAATATTATCTTTGAAGTAAATGGCAACCCCCACCTCCTCTAGTTGAGCGGTTAAATCTCAAATGTTCCTGGAAGCCATGCATCATAATATCAGAGGAAGGATCAGCATTTTGTAGCCACGTCTCAGTAAAAGCTAGAATATCATATTCAGAAAATTCACATTGAATACGATCAAGTTTAGGCTTTAAACTCTGGATATTCTGATGCAGAACTCTCAGGGTATTAGGATTGTTTACTTGTTTGGTGGGACACGGGCCTGGATTTGTTTGAATATCTCCCGACAATATGAGTAGGAAAACCAGGATAAAGAAGCACATACAGCAAGTGAGGGCTAAGGGTAGTACTATGGATAACATCACATTTGGATTTGGATGAGCACACATCAGTTTAAGATCCGGGCAATGGGATTGTGAATCATCTCGACGATACCCAAGTTGATAGGATTCGCCAGTGGCGTATCAGAGGAATGATATAGAAAGACAGAGCAACCATACAAGTAAAGCTTTTATCCAGCTCAACACCACTCAGTCTTAAAAAAGTGTAAGTCAGAGTACACAACGAAAGATTACGTGACAGTCTTTGTTTTAAACAACGTACATAAACAGCAGCATTGAATGTTCCAATACGAACAAGGTACAAGTCGTTATTACACATTTAGCAATTTTGAATTTGAGGGATAGTAGATATTGTATTGGTTCAAGTTGGCTAAGAAATGTAGACTTAGATAATAACAAAGGTGTTCCAATTGAATAACAATTAGAAAGATAATTTAAAGAGGAAAGTTCATCAACATATATACCTATTTGGCATACAGTATTCAACAGAAGAGAAGACCCGAGAATATCGAGCGTTTGGAATATTTGTATTTACAAGTGCTACAAAGTCATTGGAGTTCCGGAAGGTTGATTCACAAAGGATTTATATACAGGAGATTATTAATGTTGTCGGGGAAATTTGGGGCAGTTGTAGACCACAATTCATATATTATTAGCGACATCGTGAGATCAAGTGCGAACATATTGCCCTAAACATAATCAACCATACTTGATATGTGTGTGTTGGGGTGGGGTGGAGATGGGGAAGGGGGCAGGGGTAAACTAATCTAAAATAGTTGAACTACTTTTATGAGAATAGGGTAACAGAGCCATGTTTCGGTGGTGTCAGCTGTTGGCTCAGAGTGGCAAGTGCTTACTGTATCTATCGCCCAAAGCTCACATCTCTAAACGAAAATAACCCTATAAGCTTTGCAACCGTTCTTGATGGAGTGGGACTAAATCTAAGACGGTTGAACTGGATTCATTTGAATATGGTAACAGAGCCAATTGTCAGCGGTGTCAGCTGTTTGTTCAAAATGGCACGTATTTGCTGTAACTACAGCGCACTGATCACATCCCCAGATACAAAGAAACCGATAAGCTTTACAAGGGGGGAGGGGTGAGGCTGCAGGTTGAATCCTGAAGTAATAATAATATAATAAAGAAAACTGCATTATCGAGGATAGCTATTTGTTATGTACGGTGAATTAGGTGGAATCCGGTAGTTTAAGTTAGGCTCCCTTCCTGTCTTTTTTGCTAGGGTTGATCTTTTACTACCTGGTAAACGCATGCGTTGACATAACTGCCCACGCGTGGATTACGACTAGTCTACGGCGCTTCTACTGTAATACAAAATGCATTATCAAACTTATTGAATTAGGATGTTTATTGTTCAATTTATTCCATAAACGATGCAATTTCAACCAAAAATCAACACACAGTAACGCATTAATTCACGTTATTAATTAAACAATGAAATTTCAGACATTATTCGGCAAACAAACGACAATAAATCACTTTAATTTCAATCGCATCTTATCTTTATCGTCAATGCCCAAGACATTGTTAATATAAAACAGTTCACCCACCAAATTTAATCAAAATCCGATATCTAATGTTTGCGTTATCACAATAACACACTTCTGGGTGGGCAAAACATTTAAAAATTCAAGTAAAACGGAACCAATAATGGCCAGGGACTCCAACAAGAAGTGATATTTTAACATGTCCAAGATATTATTTATACAAAGCACGATAGTCGAATTTATTTATTTATTTATTAATTGTATTTAAGGTCACATATTTCTGCACAATAGCTAATCATGACCACGACAGTTTTACGGGTGGAGGAAGCCGGAGTACCCCAAGAGAACCACCGAGCAACGGCGAGCAACTGTCAGCTCCCCAACATAATAACTCCACGCAAGCAGGGTAAGCATTGTTTGAAGACGGGTGCACCATCGACGTGCAGTACACCTTAGTACACAACGCCACTGTGCCCCAACGCGGGCAATGGGGGTGAAGTGTCTTGCCCAAGGACACAACGCGGTTGCCGCATGTGGGATTCGAACCGAGGACCTTTCGGCTTGCTGCCTGCACATCTACCTACTGAGCCACTGCGTCCCATCGAATTTATTGAAATTGGATACTTACGGTTCATATTATTGCATAAATAATGAAAATTTTCTAGCGTGCGGGCATTGGGCGGGAGCGGGCGGAGGGCGGATGGAGGGTGGGCGGCCGGGTGGGTGGGTGCTGCGATCATTCGGGCGGGCGTTCCTTTTCGGGGTTCGATCGGTCGGACGGGCGTGTGTGTGGTCTTAGAGCGTGTTTCCGGTCGGTCGGTCGGTCGGTCGGTCGGAACACAACTTCCCTTCTCTGCGGGGACAATAACGTAATCATAAGTGTTGAGTCAGTCGAGACAAAAATACGACGTCTACAATTTTACTATTTATTCATATTTTTAGAGGCAAATTATGATTAAAAAAATGCTGAATAAATAAACATATCCATTTTTCCTCACCAGCAGCTTATGACCCACAATAAAAAGCCACGATAAACTCGTCCGCGTTGGTGGTCCTAAAGTATACGTTATGAGGAAAAATAAATTATAAAATAGAAAGAAAATAAAAAAAAAAAATTGAATGACAATATTGTGAATACCGCTGACCGGATAATTCCTCTACGTTAGCTAAATATTTTGTGTATTGAACAATGTTATTTTTTTATCATGCAAGAGTACACGCTCGGGTGTTTTTATTCATTTATTTGCATATCGCTTTTCTTAAATTTCTCGTATATTGTTATTTCTTCAAGTTATATTGTCCAGAATCAGTCTCAGTCGGTGTTTTTTTATTATTTTTGAGTCGCCACTAAGGAAAAAACAATGTTCCATGCCAGTTATCACTTGCGTTTAGATGTCACTCTTAATTCTTTTTAAAAAATTGTCATTATGAGCGCATATTCATATCCGAATACTTGAAAGTACTGTTCTGTGTCAACCTTCGCTGTGGTGTGCTTGGTTTTCTGGTGGTGTAGTATAGGATGAACTGTCTGTACCACACAGTTCTCCTTTAAGCCCTTGCTACCACTATCCGTCGAAGACGTTGTGCTGGCCCACAGTTGGTATAAGTAGTGTGTAATGCTAGGACATGCACTGTTTTGGGGGTAAGCATGGCTGTCTAGTTCGGTAAAATAGGGCTGGTCTACTATTATAATATTAGAACGTTTCGTTTCATACAAACTCAGGTACTATCGACCGACAGAACATAAAAAGAAACGTTCTAATTATTTTATTATGTCGAACAAAAATTGACTTTCATTGTTAAGCGTTAACTGCAACATGCCATTAATCTTGTAACAACAATGTAGTCGAATCAAAAACATGACGTCATTTCGAACGAAGACGTCTCTTCGAAAATGACTTGTCACAAGTGCCGTCGCTTTGGGAGTTTCCATGTCACCAAATGCCAGTGTTTACAACTGCATCATGCTGTTCGTGTTATAATTCATTGTTAATGCTTGTGTGAAAAGTGATATAAATTAATGGAATATAAATTCATGTTTCTCGGACGACAACAGTTGATAGAATTAAGCGGAGTGAAACAATTTATTTTGAACTCGAGGCGGAGGCTCAGTGAGGTCGAGGAGTACTAAACTTGTGGAAATATAATTGGTTGACGTCATAACTGAGACTCATATTCAGGATTCACAGCTTTTAATATTTCTGATTCTTTTGAATTCATTGTTTGCAGTTAAAATTGAAAACACACCCACTGAAGATGATATATTTGTTGGTAAGTTTGTGTCTACCGGTGTTGAAAAAAGTTAAACGGACACGTGGCCAGCGTTTGGTATTGAGGAATTCCAATCGACGCTGATCAATGGAAGTGGCGCTTACATTTTCTTCGTTCTCTTGTCTCCAGGGCAAAACGTTCCGATAGTACCCGTGTTTTGCCCCAGGACTCCAGTACTATGACTTTTAGATGGTGTCAAATTAACCAATCACGGCTGACGGTACAAACGTGAGGCATAATAATATTTTTTAGTACTAAACGAACACCTAATGGTTTGTGATATGCCACGCGTAGTTCAGAATGCTATGTCATGTTGTTGTGTGGGGCATGTTTGGTTTCTAGTATTGTGTTAGAGTATTGACATTCTAAGAGTTAGCCTAGGGTAGTGGTCGTGATCTGAGAGAGCAAGTAAAATTGTAGTAGTGTTGTAAGTCAATAGTAATCATGCAGGGTTGTAAGTATGTTAGAGGACTATAGTACTGGGAGACTGCAGTAGATGTTGATCATAGGACAGATGCCTCAGCGTAATTCAGCAGTTGTGGTCTTAGACTTTTCGAGTTCATGCGATGGCCTACAAACCAGAAGCTGACCAAGTGCAGGAGCGATAACTATCCACCGCGCTACTTATACCAACTATAGGCCAGCACAAGGACTTAAATGGATAGTGTTACCATGGGCTAACAGAGAACTTGTGTGGTACAGACAGTTTATCCTATACTTTTGTACCACACAATGAACCACAATCATGCGTGACCTAACATTATGTATAACCCATACTATGTTAGGGCAGTATAACACCGTAGATGGATTGCTGGCATTAAGAACTAACAGTAGACTAACAGGAGAACTGACCGCACATCCTATACTGCCATTTTAAAGTATCAAGCATTACCTCGGAATACCACATGGACTACCACAACGCACTACATCTTAGAACCCCGACGGTAAAATGCACTCGATGAGTGAATAGTACCAAAAACTTAGAAACAGCAGAGGTACAGGCCGTACATCTTATACGACCGAAGTAGACGACAATGCATTATCCCCAACCACCCCACGATACACTGCCATAGCATCACCTACTACCTATACCAGTAATAGGATAATACAAAGCATTCAGTAAGTTAGTAGTACCAAGAACTGACAGCAGGACAACGGGAGTATATACCACAAATACTATACTACCGTATCAGTCCAGTATTTATTTATTTATTTATTTATTTATTTTATTTATTTATTTATTTATTGGAGTTTAAGGTCACATACTTATGCACAATGGCTAATTATGACCATGACAGTTTCACGGGTGGAGGAAGCCGGAGTACCCGGAGAGAACCACCGACCAACTGTCAGCTCCTCAACATTCTAACTCTATTCAAGCTCCGCTCAAGCAGGGTTACAGCGGTTGATACATGTGCACCATCGACGTACCGTACGCCTTAGTACACGGCGTCATTGTGCCCCATGTAGGCAATCGGGATAGAGTGCCTTTCCCAAGGACATAACGCGGGTCGTCCCGGACAGGGATCGAACTTGGGACCTCTAGCACAGACGTCCAACAGTCTACCACTGAGCCACCGGGCTCTCTATCTGTCCAGTACAAGTAGCCTGACATACCCTGACTCGAACGGTGTCATGTTGGATGTTCCAATGGACATCATCAACGATCAGTGTCCATGACGTCGCGTGTGTACAATGACGTCACAGCGGCTTTCGCAAGGCCAACTATTTCACTGGGAAAACTTTCAATGAAACTCAGTTTCCCCATCAATCTTCCGTCACACACCCATACTATATACCCAGATCCCAGTATGTGAGTACCAATGCATGCCATGTCCATGTATATGCAACTGCAATGTGGCTTACTATAGTGTAAATCCAGTACGCTTACCACTTACCAATCTCAGTTGGGTGGCGCGTACAACACGTCACATGTCGGCTCCACCAAAAACACGGCTGGTATTTATTTATCTATTTATGTATTTAATTAATTAATTATTTATTTGTTTATTGATTTGATTATTTTATTTATTTATTTATTTATTTATTTATTTATTTATTTATTTATTTATTTTATTGGAGCTTAGTGACACTTTCAACAGCCAGGGTCACCTCGTGTCGAACAGTTTTACTGGTGGGGGAAGCCGGATTACCAGTGGAGAACCACCGAGCAACGGCGAACAACTATTAGAATCCCCAACGTGCTAACTCCACACAAGCAGGGTTAGCATTGGTTGAAGACAGGTGCACCATCGGCGTGCAGTATGCCTTAGTACACAGCGCCATCATGCCCCCTCGTGGGCAATCGGGATCCGATTGGTTTCTACGGGAAGTTGACAGTTGGGGCGCCACCAAAAGTCCGGGTAAGGGGCGCCGGTTTGTCTATCCTGTACTGCTAACGCTGCAGTCGACTCCTTAACGCGTAACCTTAAGTATCACCCAGTAATATGACCAGCCCCAAACGCAAACATCGCCTTTAAACTGCATTATTTGTTCAAACTGTTTGTCTCGAAGATACAACTCCTGACTCCCATTTAAGCGTGCTCATCTAGTTCGTTTCAACGATGGGTAATGAGATATTACTGAAGGCAAAAATGAAACTATTTAATTATTCCTGAAATATTTTAGGAATGTATCGTCTTCTGGTCATGTTAGGTAAATAGTTAACTCTTTACCCAACGTAACGGCAAAAACCGGCCTGCGCTATTCTCAAAAAAACGCCAGTTAATTTTCATTATTTTTTTTAATTTATTTTTGGTCTCAAAAACTTAGGTTTTTGAGACAAAAATGGATAAAATTAGTTATTCAAGATTTTTTTTCAAGTGTCGGCGGTTTTTTTTTTTGTTAGGTAAAGGGTTAAGTACAAGTGGCATGTAGTGATAGCGCTATTCAGGGTCCAGCGAACGTTGGCGATTCGATACGGTTTCGAATCTTTTTACTGATTCTTTTGGACTCAAATCTATCTCAGTTATGTGAAAGGAATTCGAATCCAGAATACATTTTTATTTCAAATAGTTCTTTTTTGTCGACTTCTTGGAGATTTTGGAGATTACAACTCATTCTGCAGTTAATTGAAGAAAGAGAATTATGGTGTCCAGTCTAATTAAAAAATACAAATTTAGAAAGAAAATTCTTACAAATGTACTTGAGGACAGCGGAGATCAAGTTACGTCTCGTTCGCACAAAATATATGGATTTTCTTCAATCATGTTGGTGTTGCAGTTCGCGATTGAATGCAGTCATATTGCTGAGATAACTACAGTAGTGGTTGTCACCACTAGAATATTAAGAATATAAAATATCAATTCCAAGCGTTCAGACTGATTTAATCAGTTGATTTCGTAGACTTGGGAAGTGAGCTGCGGTTCAGAAGAACATGTTTGCAATACTAACTAGATGAAATGCCATTTCTAGGTTACTCCAGCCTGTATTAGTGCCTCCGAATATTTATTACCGGTAGCCCTATGTGACCTTATTCTAACTATAATTCCTTTTTACTGCGAAAGAACAGCTATCACAACATACAGTCTCTGGGTATCTCTGGGTAAACTAAAAAGAAAAGCATACGAAACTTTGCAGTTGTTTCTAAGCAAGCCTTGGCTGCCTATATAGGCAGCCAAGACTTGCCTAGAAACAAATGCAAAACCACAAAATGTGGATTGTGTTTCAATTATTATTATTATTATTATTATTATTATTATTATTATTATTATTATTATTATTATTATTATTATTATTCATTGGTGTTTATGGTCATATACTTATGCACAATGGCTAATCGTGACCGTGACAGTTTACAGGTGGAGGAAGCCGAAGTACCCGGAGAAAACCACCGAGCAACGACAAGCAACTGTCAGCTCCTCAGCATTCTAACCCTGTTCAAGCTCCGCTCAAGAAGGGTTACAGCGGTTGAAGACATGTTCACCATCGACGTACAGTACGCCTTAGCACACGGTGTCATCATGTAGGCAACCAGGATAAAGTGCCTTGCCCAAGGACACAACGCGGGTCGTCCCGGACGGGGATCGAATTCGGAACCTCTAGCATAGAAGTCCAACTGTCTACCACTGAGCCACCGGGCTCCCAATTGTGTTGCAAAGATGTATACAAATCTCCGCCCGTTCTAAGTTGAATCATTTCAACAGAAGATGGAAAAAACATTAAAAAACAAACCGTAATGTTCGTTGTGCCTTAGATTTGGGAACATTTCAAGTAATTCGGGCACACCTGTTATTGGCGTGAGGTTGATCGACTTTAAAAAATCAGGACAAATACACATTTTATTCAAAGAGATACCGCATGGGGCATTGCAGGTAGTTTGAATGCCAAAGAGCCAGAAACCGCCCTTTTGGGTTTTATGATTAAGTGAAGTACACTGCATATCGGGCCCATATCAAAATGTCTACATGCTTGGTTGTCCTATGATTATATTGCACAATCATTCAGAAACGAATGATCTACTTCAGATTCAGTAGTCCAGTACGCATCAATGAAACTGGATCAATATGGAAGATAGAGAGCACCAGTACGACATCCGTACTATCGTAACAATTGGGAAATGGATTCGATTCGTGATTCGATAAAAATCTACGTGAAATGAAGCAACCAAGTTATTGAAGTTGTAAATATTAACAATAAAATCTATATCAACTACCCTACTGTACTACAAAACACATGCGGTGTTAGGTTAACTGTTGTAATCATTATATAAAGTCACGGTTACGTGTTCTTAGAATTCGAAACAGTTTCTTAAAATCGAAATTGCTGGTCTCTTTATGTATGAACTAAATGAATGATTGGTTGTGTCGTCTTTTGTTTGCAACTTTCACCCAGTATGTGCTTTTCCGACATTGATCAAAGCTAGCGGGGCTCACATTTTTAATGAGCGCACGTCTCCAGAGAACAACATTCCAATAGTATCCGTGTTTTGTCAATAACTTTAGTACTTTGACGTATTAGTAGAGGCACACTTAACGACTCGCCACAGGCGTTTTCAGACGTGAGGCATAATAAGGAGAGACAGGACATCTAAGTAAACGTTCTAATATTAGAAAAATAGCATTATGGAGTAAAGGTTTGTCATAAACTGAACCCTTGTTTGGGATTTTAACACTTGGCAAAATATCACTTTTCAATCATCACTTTTGTCCCATAACGCAACTAGGAATTAATAAATATTCAATCTCAGTGAGTTCTGTCAAACAAGATTGAATTGGCTAAATTCTTAGTTGTATTATGGGAAAGATGTGCAGCTTGATGATTTGATATTGCAACATCAATGTGCGAGGAGTTGATACTGTAACCAGAAAAATAGTGTTCCCATTGAAGTACAATGGGCTCTGTCAAACAAATTTGAATTGGTTAAATTTCTAGTTGTATAATAATTTCTTGCTTGGAATTTAGATAATTAGAAATCAATGTGCAAGGAGTTATTACTACGCGCAGAAAAATAAGGTCCCAAATGAAATACAATGAGCTCTGCCAGACAAGACAGAATTGGTTTACTTGCTGGCAGTATTGTGGGAAAGATTTGCAGTTTGAATTTTTTATATTTCCTCATCAATATGCAAGGGGTTAGTACTTCGTGCAGTAGAGTAGAGTTTGCAGTGAAGTGTAACTAAACATTTCTAAATACAAACATAACAAGGTTTGAAACAAATGACGTAAGTTTCTGCTTAACTCTTTCAACACGAGAAACCGCTTTTCCGATCCAGCAACACAATACGTCATACTTTCATCAAGTAGGATGGCTACTAATTGAACGTGTGTTGTAGAACAATTAATATCTTCAACGTGCAGCCTGTGGGCTGCACGTTGAAAATATTAATTGCTCTACCCCCACATAATGGATATGGACTCTTCCAATTTCTGCCGTTTAACTGGCATAGAAGATACCACTAATGTTCAAAGGGTGAACTCCGAAACGCAAGTTTTATAGTTGGGAGATCGATCATATACAGAACAGTCTCCGTGGGCTGGCCGTAATCCACGCGTGGGCAGTGATGTCCACACTTGTCTTTACCAGGTAATACAAATTATCATCAGCAAATTTTTAATTAATGAAGCATCGGGTTATACCCGTGCTTCATTAATTAAATTATTTTTGATGCTTATTCCTATAATTAGAGTTTGAAATCTAATATTACTGCTTCTGAGGAAATATTGCCCACCCGTGGAAAGTGACCAGTCCACGGCGGCCGTACTGCAAGCATTTACTGACATTTTCCCGTCATGTTCACGAATCTCTACAAACAGACTCACCTCTCTGGATCAGGGTAAGTAGCCAGTCATGTGTAATTTGATCTGTATATGCGAGCAGATGCGCGCCGTCATTGGTACAACTGGTCCGTGCATCATTCCATGTTTTAAGAGTCGTGCGGAGAGCAAAGCAACTTTTCAGTGTAGCATTGTACTCAAAATTATTCAGTATCGCCCACTGAGGACACCCAGCAACAGTTCCTGCGAAAGAACAAAAAGTACAGTATAGGAGAAATGAACATAAACCATGGATGACCGTGTTCGTCTTTGGGGAAGATTTACAGGAAAGTTAGCTCCCCTTAATTTTCTAAAGCAGTCAGTAAATTTAACAATTAGGGTATGGGGGTTTCATCTTAGGATTGAACTTTGGATACGTTATCAAAGTTATATCATCGATGTGCGCATCATTTCACAAACTACAGGTATTTCTTGCAGATAAGTATAAAAATACAGATGCTGGCTTTTTACAATATATCCTCAATCAAGTTGAACGACTGCCTATTGTTCTCCCTTGAAACTCATTTAAAAAGAGAAAAGGGCGATTTCAACATCTTGTGATGTTATGTAAACCATTCGGTTCATTATATATAATTCAGACACCCTCCCATTCAGTTAATATAAAAATCTAGGAGCTAAGATTTGCTATTTTTTTCCCCGGGAAAAATAAAAACATGCAAATTACTGTAAAAACACATTCACTAAACAAAGAGTCAAAGTGGACACTTACTTAGTGTTGGTAGATGTGATTAGCTTGTGATAGAAATGCCAAATTTCCTTTCAGCTTTAACTGGTTGAGTGCTGGAAGCCCATATTTGGGCTTTATTCCCTAGTGACGGTACTACAATTTAAAGGCTTCATATTCTGTGCATGTGCTTCGTGTTATCTTTGAAGTTATATTATTTTATCTGTTAGAATTTGTCTTGTTACAATTTATGGGAGAGTGCCTACTGGCTGGCACTCTTCCATAAATTGTAACAAGGCAAAGATGCACAAAGAAATTTCTAAGACCAAAAATAATTTAGCACCCTACCAGTTAATAAAGGAAACCAACATACAACACCGAGAGCTGGCTGTTGTTTTCGTTTTTTAACAAAGGAAACTAAACTTTATTTTCTGAATGATGTGCGACAACAATAGAATAAAAGTCGCAATCGATGATTACAGTTGTGTTTGTTGGACTTAAGTTGTGTGGGCTTTATCTGTGTACTTTCTGAATGTAAATTGCATATAAAATCAAATCAAAATGATCATCTAATTTGACAAAATGTGTTGTGTAGTTTAATATTAACTGAACAATACACAGTAATTGTCTCCATAAGTTGGCGCAGGGTCGCCTGAGTGCTAGAATGTCCTATGTCCTTTACGGGACATAGGACATTCTAGCACTCAGGCGACGACAGGTAAGTTCAATGTAAATCTATACTATATTTTAGATTGTCTGTCTGTCTGTCTGTCTGTCTGTCTGTCTGTCTGTCTGTCCGCTATAGAAGTGAATATGGGGCACCCCGAGTGTCCAAAATGGGTCTACTAGGAGTACTTTTTATGGCAGAGGTCATCGTCAGGTTTAAAAAAGTGTGTGGGGTGGGGATGGGGGTGTAAGAGGTCACCAAAAGTTATGACAATTTTTTTACCGATATATGTCTTCAAAGCGGTCTACTAGGGGTACGTTTTTATCAGGAATCTATTGGTGAGGTTTAAAAACGTATCGGGGTGGTGTGGGGTGTAGAGGGGCACTAAATGTTATGACCATTTTTTTTCTCACCGATATAGGTCTTCAAAGGGGTATACTAGGGGTATTTTTTTACCAGAAATCTAATGGTGAGGTTTAAAAAAGTGCCGGGGTGGGGTGGAGGTGTAGAGGGGGCACCAACTCAGCCCGAGCAACGCCTGGTAAGCCTGCTAGTAATTTATAAAAAACAGTGTATGTCCAACGTTAGTTAACTTAGGTTGTTGTTATTAACTGTTGTGGGGTTAACATTCTACTGGGTAATTCAAATATCCGATACTGCTGTTGGAAAATTTTCGTATGACACAGAGACCAAAAATCAGCGCGGTAAATACACATGTGATATGTTTTCCAAAGTGAATAATTAAAAAAAAATATCAGTCAACTTTTATGTTGAACTGAGCGAGAAATAAAAAATGTATTTTTAAATTCATATTCAGAGCCATTATTCATTATCAGATCCAGTTGTTATGTAAGTGAAATATGTTGACGAAATCTCAGCTTCTCAACTTGATATAATGATGAAATTCACTGTAATGATTTTTCGGTGTAATTATTCCATAAGTTTGTTGGAATTTATTTCATAAATTAAATTAAGTATTTACAAAAATCATGGTTTAATATGGGATTTTAAATTAAGCAGTTTCAAATGATGGGTAAATAAATAAACTTATTTACCAAATGCTCTGGTTTCATCAACTTTTTTCTATAAATTTGTAAATACTTGATCACAACTTTTCAACGTCGAGAGTGTATTGAGAATTATGTATTTGCAATATAATTACTTCGGGTTTTCAGTAATTAAATTATTTTTGTCATGATTAGCCATTGTGCAGAAATAAGTGACCTTAAACATCAATAAATAAATAACTAAATTAAATGAGTTAAGTTTTAAATAAAAGTTCAGTTACATCAGGTGACAATTTTCAGTTGTTCTGGCAAATCACGCCTGCCGTTTTTCGCACCACCTGTTAACAATGGCCATCTATGCATAACTAATTATTGTTTTATGGTAAAAGATAAAATGCGCACATAGTTGATCGATTCAATTAATGGAGACTCCAGTTTGTCATGTGCGTTTTGTGTTACAGTATTTTTTTTTTATAATAGCTTCGTTCCAACACGTTTCATTTATTATTTAGTTACTGATGTTTTTTTTACGCCACTTCAGTGGCTAAGGCTATATCGAAGGCTATGACGAAGATGTGTATTTATTGTAAAGTAGGTATTTACCATGACGTAAATAAAAACATTCCAAAAGATGTTGATGAAATATGAGGAATAAATATCAGTTGTGAACACATTAATGAGAAAATAAGACCAGTTGTTAAAAGAATGCTGTGCTGTGAAAATGGTAAGGAAAGGGCACCCCAAAAGAAAACCGCTGGCCCCCAGGTTCGGTGGGTTTTGTACGGCTGATCACCCTGCACTGTAAAAAACAGCCAAATACAGAAACACGGACAAATCAGAAAGAGACAACTCACCATCTTGAAAAGGAAGGTTCCTCAAGGGAGGAACACTTAACGATGCATAGCAAAATCCGCGAGGCACATATGCAGAATCTTCTTACACCAAGATGGACCACACGTATAGGAACATGGAACATCAGAACCATGTATCAGACAGGAAAGGCAAATACCATCGCCAAACTAGACTTATTGGGACAAGCAGAGGTCAGATGGAATCAATTAGGACAGGAAAGACTTTACTCTGGAGAGGTGATTTTGTATTCAGGGCATTCAGATGAAGAAGCACCACACACAGAAGAAGTTGGCTTTATGGTATCCAGACAAGCCCAAAAAGCACTTATAAGTTTGGAACCAATCAACTCCAGATTAGCCCTTTGAGACTTTAATTATCCTGACGTTCAAACGTCACTGGGAATTCAGCTTCTTCAACGTTTTTTTTTTAAAATTCAAGGTTAAACGTCGGAACGTGCAAATAACGAGATATTTTTCACATCAGTGATTACCTGGTTGAGGGCTAGATTATTTTTGGTGGTCTGAATTTGTCATTCAGAACTTGTTGTATTACAAAATATTGGAGAGTGCCCACAGGCACTCTCCAATAATTTGTAATAAAACAAATTTATATAAACAAAATATTATTTTTGTTTGGCTGAATGTGAAATATAAGCAAGAAAAGTTGGCTTTTGCTCTGGTATCCTCATTTTTTGAAACCCCTGATAGTAGCTTCTAGAACTCAACCAGTTAATAAGTCTTGACAGCAGGATTATGTAAGTATTTTAAGCTGCGATAACATTTGGCTCAACGGTTGTCACTGAGAACTATTCGGGAGAAAACAGGAATTTGAGGTTAAAACTTTAAAAAATCGAAAAATAATAACAAAACAAATGACCACAAAGTATCAACGTGCTGTTATTTATTATTTATTTATTTATTGATGTTTAAGGTCACATGTTTATGCACAATGGCTAATCATGACCGTGACAGTTTTACGGGTGAAGGAAGCCGGAGTACCCGGAGAGAACCACCGAGCAACGACGAGCAGCTGCCAGCTCCCCAACATCGTAACTCCGCACTGCAGCACAGGCAGGGTTAGATTGGTTGAAGACATGCGTACCATCGACGTGCAGTACGCCTTAGTACACGGCGTCATCGTGCCCCCACGCTGGCAATGGAGATGAAGTGTCTATCAACGTGCTGTTTGATTTCGTACGTAATAACACTTACACAAAATATCAAAGGGTTAAATTAAACAAAAGATTCCATACGTAATAACACGTACAGAAATATCAAAGGGTTAATAACAGCAGAATTTCGAACAAAGCAACGCAAAATTACAGTACGAGTCATCATGTGCTATGCTCCTACTAATGACGCAGAGAAGGAAGACAATTAGACCTTTTTTGAAACATTGCAAGGTGTCATAGGAAGGTGTGTGTGTGGGGGGGGGGGGGGGGGGGGTAGAGTAGTGAATTTCCATCTAGGGAGAGGGACCGGACCCCTCCCGGACCCTCACCCTAGTTGGAAATCCTTTACCGAGAAAAATGTTGAAGATGAAGCCACGAAAGGAGGCATAAAATTGATTCTTGTAACTGAAATGCCAACATACCAACATAGTTATGATAGAATTATCTCACTGTTATTATTAGTTGGTGTTATTCTGGGAATTGAATATGTGCTAAACAAATACTCAAGCTTAGAACTTTGAACAATTCACACTATCCTAACATTAAATCAGATCTTATGCAGGAATGGTTAGTTTTCGATGTTTCATCATTTTGTAACTGGAATGATGGAATTAACTCAGGATGATGATTTTACATGATATGATTTTCTTGAAGCGCATTTCGGGGAGTTTTTTTATTACGATAAGTAAACGTACTATAGAAATCTCGTACCGATTGACATCATGCATACTTATGAAGCTCAATATTGCGTAGACTGTAGTTGTAAAGAGTAATAGTTGGAATTTTGCCGATTTGAAACCGAGTTGGGATTTTGGGAAGTAAAGGAGACATCAGCATCGCCAAAGAAGCTCTAAAATCCAAATAGATGGAACTACTCATGACATGCCCTCCGAATTTCCAACTATAGGAAATTTTGGCCAGAATTGGGGAAGTGACATCCCCCCCCCCCCCACCCCCACCCCCTGGCAAAGGTAGAAAAGGATAACAGAGGACATGAGACAGTAATGGGAAAACGTGATCTGGGAGAAATGAACAACAACGGAGAACAATCCGCAGATCTCTGTGCAGAACACAACCTGGTTATAGGATGAACAATATTCCCACACACAAAGAAACTCACAAAGCAGCATGGATATCACTCACCCATACAAATTGAGAATCAGATAGACCACATATGCACCTACAAAGCCAATAGATGATCACTGTTAGATGTAAGAGTCAAAGAAGGGGAAGTTGCAGGCTCAGACCGTCTTTTACTGGTAGCTAGAGTCCAACTAGAGCTTAAAAGATGTGCAAGGGTTGAAACACCTAGAATGAAGTTTTGTGTAGACCGTATGGAAGACCAGAAGACCCTGCAAAAATTATCAATATCACTAGAGAGCCGCTTCGAAGTCCTGCAAACGATCATCAATCAAGATCAAGACCCATCTGTAGAAGAAGAATGGCAAAATACAAAAAAAACATCTTGAAGCAACCTGCGAAGAAGTATTGGGCAAAAAGAAAAGACAAAGCAAGCCATGGATATCACAAGCTGCAATGAAGAAAATAGACGAAAGAAGGCTGACAAAGGAGAAGATTAACAACAGTCGTACAATAAATGCAAAAGTCGAAGCACAGATAGAATATACACTCATTGACAAAGAAGTGTAAAGAAGCACAAGCGCAGATAGACGGAATTTCATTGACAACTTGGCTTGCGAGATAGAAACAGCAGCTGGACAACAAAATATGAAGAAACTTTACGAAACAACTAGACAACTGTCAGAAAAATTTAAACAGACAAACTTCCGTATTAGAAACAAAATGGAGTATTATTGACATTAACAGAATATCAGCAGAAGAGATGAGTTGAACATTGAACACATGAAACAGTAGGCATACAACTCATTGTAAATGAACTTAACATCAATTGTGACCCGCATTTTGATCAGAAATCAGAAAGATCATACAACATTGAAAGAATGGTAAATCAGCAGGACCTGATGATATACTAGCAGAGACTTTAAAAGCAAATATTGACCTGGCAACGGAAATTTTACATGGTCTCATTGAAAAGATTTGGATATTGGAAACATACCATCAGACTGAAAGGGAGGTTATGTGGCAAAGCTACCCAAGAAGGGTGATCTAACTTTGTACAAGACCTATCGTGAGACCCTGCCTCTTTCTGTGCCAGGCAAAGTACTGAACCGCATTATATTAGAAATAATGAGAACTTCAGTAGACAGCATCTTACGAGACAACCATGCAGGGTTTCGCCCAGGAAGATCATGCGCTGACCAAACAGCAACGCTAAGAATAATTCTAGAACAGTCCATTGAATGGAACTCATCAATATATATCACCTTTGTTGATTAAGAAAAAGCATTTGGGAGCATTCACAGATAAACTCTCCGGAAACTGGTGATCATCTATGGCATCCCAAGGGAGGTGATCTCACTAATAAAAACACAAATGAAGATATGTCCAACTGAGTTATCTATGGCGGATCCATCTCAGAACCATTCACGGCAGAGACTGGTGTGAGACAAGGTTGCCTGATGTCACAACTTTTGTTCTTATTGGACATATATTGGATAATGAGATAAACAACAGCAGCCCAAAGGATCGTCATACAGTGGAACCTCATCGAACAACTGGAAGACCTGGCATTAATGTCTCATACATACATACAAATGCAGACAAAATCTAACATACTGTCACAAACATCAGCCAAAACAGAACTGAATATAAATAGCAGCAAACACGAAGGTGAACAACACTGACCCTAATGCCACCAGTAACTCCTCACTAGAAGAAGTTACATCATTTACTTACTTGAAAAGCATTGTAAGCACCACGGGCGCCACAGGCGAAGATTTAAAGGCAAACATTGGCAAAGCAAGATCAGCATTTATATCCTTGAGAAACATTTTGATGTCAAGAAAAATTTCCATATCCACCAAATTAAACATGTTCAGTTCAAACGTGAAAGCATTACTTATGGATGACTCTGAGACATGGCGGACAACAAAATACTACACTGATGAAACTGCAGTCATTCACCAACAAGAGTCACAGACAGATTCTGCGAATTTACTGGCCTGAGACCACCAGTAACATCAAGCTGTGAGCGGAGTCAGATGACCAACCAATAGACCTGTAAATAAAGTAAAGGAAGTGGACGTGGATAGGTCACACACTGAGGAAGACTCAGGACAACATCACTAGAGAGGCTTTCAGATGGAATCCACGAGGACAACGAAAGGGGAGGCCGAGAAATACCCGGCGGAGAAACCTAGAGCAAGAGATGTGAGCAGAGGACCTAAAGTGGCAAGATCAGGAAAGAGCAGCCCAAGACATAGCCAGATGAAAGAGATTCAGCCGTGGCCAATGCTTCGACAGGGAGTAAAGAGGCCGAAGTGAGTAAGTAAGTGCTGTGAAAATCAAACTGTTGAATAGACCAGAGGTTAAATGAATAAAAATAAAAATTAAATTAAAACAATGTATTAGAAAGGTTGATTTTCTTCAGGAAAGGCAGAATTTTTTAAGAATTTGTGTTGTAAAATAGGTGTCGAAGAGATGCAACACTAAAATACTGCCGCCTGGCAATATTACAATCTGTACAGTGCAAACGAATGTGGTCCACTGTCAACACCTGCTGATAAGGAAGGCATTCTGGCAGCATATATCTCTCTAACAAAAAGGAATGTGTGTGTCTTGTATGGCAGATACGACATCGCGTCAGAATGACGTGATCTTTTCTGCAATGGTTTCTAGACGGACACTTGTCAGTAACAGCAGTTCAGAAGCGATGGAGTTTGTTATCTGTCGCTCCACCCCACTCCACCTATCACACAGATTTGATGTAATTACTGATGAGGGGTTTGAAATCACTGAAATGAGTTTTAGCCAACTCGTTTTGTCTTAGTGCCAGCGTGCTTTGTGCAGTGTGTTTTGTGCCGTATGCTTCATGAAGTATACTTAGTGCTTTCATATTGTTAGTAAAGTCTTTTGTATTCTGCTTTATAGCCTTGTGTGATTCCCTACTTAATTCATGTACTTAGCGTTGTGTTTTGTAAACGCTGGTATGATGAGTACACTGTGATATCGGAATATGATAGTTTGTTTATTGTTTTGAAACCATCAGTGATTTATAATTGCATTAGGATTGTTGAATTGACAAATATAACGAATCAACAACAGAGTTACATATTCAAAAGAAACACGTGACAGCAAGCAAGTTGTATTCTCAATGTGTACATTTTCTGTTCTCCCTACATGTTATCTTTCAAACCATACAAATTAAATTCTCTTTAAACTAAACAGAAGTAAAATTCTCTTCAGACTAAACATAATTCACGCGTTAATATTTTTACTGTAAAAGATACATAATTTATAAGAAAAACACCAGAGGCGGTTCGAGTCTACACAGATGCATATTCTTCCTGCGCTCGGACCACTGTGACGATTAAAAATTCCTCCGTACGAGTAGGCTTGTAAGTAGAAACTTTATAAAATCTTGTTCTCTTTCAGTTTTGACTTTTTTTCCTAAAAAGCTATGGGAATCCGAATGATGTTCACACATGCTAGAATATGCTAACGAAACATCCACTCAGCATAAGCAAACCAGTGGTAGTATTCCTAAAATGTGAAAATGTCACCACATATTGAGTAAAATCGTGTTTTGAGACTTCCTTGTGTTGAGTAGCAGCATCTTGCAAACTGCTACGTGAGGTCCAAATCTACACTTAATAAGTAAGGTCATAAGTTAAACCTTTAAACTCGAAGGTATCTTCAGGCAGTTTATATGCTTCAGTTCGAAGAGTCCACAATTATTCATTATTTGGGTGTGGGCCAACTAATAATTGCAACGTTCAGCCCAGGGCTAAACATTGAAAATATTAATTGGCGTCCCCCGCCCCCACAAATTTACCGAGCATTCATTTACATTTTCTTCATAGACCTTATAATCTTGCTCGGGAAATACGATGATTTTATGGGTTTAATGTGTCACCGTTAAGATTTAGGGCCTCATCGAATATTTAATTTATAGCCTTACCGCGGAAGTCTGGAGTAATACAGGTCCAGATTTTTTCCGTTGTCTTATTATTCCAGCATTTTCACAAATGCGGGGATATAGTGATGATCTCGGTTCGTCCGCCCCCTTTTGAGCTATAATTTTGAAACTTACCATATTTCTTAAGTATGGTATAGAGATGACACAAATAGGTTTAGTTTGAATTTTTGTCACCAGGTTGTGCCAGTGGCGCCATTTAAAGACTGAGCTAAAATACTGCTTTCCGACGAAATGCTCCTAGGATATGTAATTTCGGTTGTTTAAAATGTGATTATGTGTTCAAGTATGGACTCTAAATGTGCATAAAAGTTTCGGATTTTTGATTCGGCCCTATGTGGCGCCCCTAGCGCCACTATTGTCGTTAGTGAATCGGTTTCCAGAGAAAGGCTCATTGGGGTTTTAATTCGAAACGTTGAAAGTGTGTACATATTTTCCAGTAGGGTCTCCAGATGTGCATAAAGGTTTCGGATTTTGATTCGGCCCCATGTGGTGCCCGTAGCGCCACTTTTGTCGTTCGACAATCGGTTTCCGGTGAAAGGATCCTTGGGGTTTTAATTCGAAACGATGAAAGAGTGTTCGTATGTTCCGGTAGGTCTCTAGATGCGCATAACGGTTTCGGAGTTTTGATTCGACCCCATGTGGCGCCCGTAGCGCTACTTTTATCTTTAGGGAATCGGTTTCCAGCAAAAGGCTCATTGGGGTTTTAATTGGAATCGTTGAAAGTATGTTCATGCGATCCGGGAGGGTCTCTCGAGGTGCATAAAGGTTTCGGATTTTTTATTCGGCCCCATGTAACGCCCGTAGCGCCACTTTTGTCCTTAGACAATCGTTTTCCGGCGAAAGGCTCTTAAAGGTTTTAATTCGAATTGTTGAGGGTGTGTTCATATGTTCCGATAAGGTCTCTTGATGTGCATATAAAGGTTTCGGGTTTTTGATAGGCCCCTATGTGGTTCCCGTAGCGCCATGTTTGTCATTAGAGAATCGGCTTCCGGCTAAATGTTCCTAGGGGTTTTAATTCGAAACGTTGAAAGTGTGTTCATATGTTCCGGTAGGGTCTCTAGATGTGCATAAAGGTTTCGGATTTTGATTTGGCCCCATGTGGCGACCCTAACACCACTTTTGTCGTTAAAGAATCGGCTTCTGACGAAAGATTCCAAGGGATTTTAATTCAAAACGTTGAAAGTGTGTTCATATGTTCCGGTAGGATAACTAGATGTGCATAAAGATTTTGCATTTCTGGTTTGGCCCCATGTGGCGACTGTAGCGCCACTGTTGTTGTTGTTACAGAATCGGTTGAAGGCGTGTTCATATGTTCAGGCTTGGTCTCTAGATGTACATAAAGGTTTCGGATTTTTTTATTCGGTCCCACGTGGTGCACGTAGTGCTACTTTTGACATTAGAGAATCGGCTTCTGGCGGAAGGCTCCTAGAGGTTTTAATTCGAAACGTTGAAAGTGTGTTCATGCGATCCGGTGGGGTCTCTAGATTTGTATAAAGGTTTAGGATTTTTTATTCGGCCCCATTTGGCGCCAGTCGTGCCACCACTTTTGTCGTTGGAGAAGGCGAATTCATTTGTTATTACACGCCTTTTCTGTAATCTCCAGCTACAGCAACACTAAACCGTGTGGAAAATGAAAATCTGTTCCGCACATATGTGCGGAACGGAAATCGTTGACAAACTACTTTTAAACAGAAGCAAAATTTCACTGGAATTTTCTACAAATCGGGCAACACAATTACAATTTGATTCACTAGCGATAGCTGGAAATCGTCCCCTGAGTTCTAATGTGTTCTATGTGCCAGCAGGCACATAGAACTCATTGGAACTCATGGGACAAAACAGTAACACGGGTTCTACTCGCAAATTTGGTGGGCGATAAAGTGTGTTCTTTTTCTTGATAGTTGTCAAATGAATTGCTGGGTGTCCTTCTAGCATTTTTTTATACACGTGAAGGCGTGTAATAAAAACTGAACGATATGTGCGGAACAGAAATCGTTGACGGACTACTTTTAAATAGAAGCGAAATTTCATTGGAATTTTCTGCAAATAGTGCAACGCAATTACAATTTTAATGGCAAGCGATACCTGAAAATCGTTATGCCAATAGGTATAAAGGACACATTGAACCTCAGGGGACGAAAGAGTAACACTGGTTTCCCTCGCAAATTTGGTTGGCGATAAAATGAGTTCTTGTTGTTGATAGTTGTCAAATGAATTGCTGAGTGTCCTTCTAAGAATTGTATTTTTATAGACGCGGAGGCGTGTAATCAACACAGAACGACACACGCGTTTATATGGGTTAATCGATATGGCACTTGTGCCATATAGATTCACCCATTCACTCACGTGTGTCGTTCTGTGTTTGTGGCTATCGTGATGGCATCCGAAAATGTGGGGTACAAATGACCCCGTTCTAGATTTATTTTTGATAGGCAGTAGTTAAAACGGTCTGCGTATTTGCTATTTAAAGAGTATAACGCAAGGCAGTAACTTAAGCAGTTTTGGCCAAGATGAATTTTCGTTCGAACTGAATTGATTTCTGTGATGCAATCCCGTCCCCTGTTTTTAGTTTCACCGAACCCTGCTATTAATAAAATTATCTGTAAATTTGTTTGAATAAAAAACAAGCTCATTTCATTCATCTTCAGGACAGAATTGACACGGATGCCCATCAGTTGAAACTTTAGTTTTCTTTTTCACGGAATTTAAGAGATTTTTTTATGGAAAGTGTCCTTCCGGTACTGCGTGAGCGATCTTCAAATGTACCCGTAAATTATAGACGCCTTTAATAGCGTTAAAGATGAGAATTTTACGGGAGGAAACGGTATGCTCTGGTGCGAATATTGTGGGGTTTTAATATGGTGCTTTTAAATATAAATAATTAGATAAGAAGCGGAACTTTACAGTGACGCCTGAGAATATGCCGAGAGCCTGGATAGTTTATTTTTTACTCTCGGTGGGACAGTTTGGACGGATGGAGGAATTTGAGGGGTGGGTAAAAAGAGCCGTCGGTCAAGAGTAATAGTCACACGAAGATACCCGCATTGGCAAGAATAGTGGTCTATCAGAGTTGTCGCGATACTAGTCGGCTGCTAATGGAAGTGTGGGAGTGTAAAGTTGAATTAACAAAACACCCAACGCTACACCTTCATACATCAAACGAGGTGCCGTGGTCGAGGAGAGACTCTGATTCAGACTCACGGCCACTCAGTTAAAAATCCTACTCATAAACCGCCTAAGCACTTTGGCTATAGTCTTGATCTGCTCCCTCCCTCCGGTGATTGAGAGTACCTAAATTATTAGTGTTACTATTGTTTGTTGTTTCTACCATTATTTTTTTCACGTGAACCCAGAGAAGTGATGTAAAACTTCTGAATTAGATTAATTCTGCTCCAGTTGCAAAATAGGAGCAGTGCAAACGGCAAGGTTGCGAGTTTCTTATGTGAACAACATTATAATAGACTATTGGAAAACTTTGTCATGATATAGTTACATATGCTAGAATTATTTGCTTGGTAATAACCTACTTTTCCCTCTAGTCTGGATTCGCACCGCCTAGTCCACTATTATGTGATTATATAATCATATTGTAGTATCCATGATTTTGTGAGATTCTACAAACTTATGGCGAGTACATTTCGCGAGTATAATCTCATACCAAGTCGACTGGACATCCATGTATCTCTGGTCAGTGGTTCGTATCCAAGTACGTTAGAACAGTTATATGTTGACTCACGATATGTACACAATAATAATAACACTTCGGCCGGCCGCTGATTTGTCGCGGTTCTCGTATGAGAAGGCCTTGGTTACCCATGTTCTACCAGCTGCCTCCCTATTCCCGCGCTTCTTCTCTCCTCCCAACACTCGGAGACGAACTGCTTGATGACAGCCCTTGCCTCATTCTTCCCAATCTCTTCGATTAGTATATTAACCCTCTCCTTTGGGTCGCCCCCTAACCACATGTCCTTCATTCTACCATCCCACTTCCCCATTATACTCCCCGTGAATCTTGTTCTTTTAGACTGGTATTTTTGGCATTCTATAAGAAAGTGTTCCAGGGTCTCCACCACGCCCAAGTTACACATCTGGCACTCCTTTTCGCTGTTTTTTCCCAATTTTTCCCCTCAGCTCGGAGGGACCGCGACCTCAGCTTGAACAACAGTGACCCCCCAAAGGTGCCATCAAGGTACTCTTCAAAACCAGGCTTCTCTTTATCACGCAGGCCACCCAAAGATCTCTTTGATTTGCCCCCCTCTCGCCAATTACGGTTACAATCCTCCATGACCCTTTCTCTGACGATCTTTTTGCCCTGGTTTGCCCCAACGTCAAGGTCCGAAATCTCCAATGAGTAGTTTTCTACTAGCTCCCTCACTTGGACCATCCACCCCGTCTTGATATTTGAGTTGAAAGTTCTCAGGAACATTACTTTGAAAGTTCTCAGGAACATTACTGTACACAAAGAGTTCTTTAGTTAATAATTTATAGCAACAGACTAAGCAATCAGCATGCAGATCTGGGTGACCATAGAAAGACAGCCAATCTGGCTATATGATCATCCTGCAATATATGTATTTTTATACATACAGTACTTAATACGCATGTACATTTTTTTATTGTTATCATTGTATTTACAAGTACATAAATAATTCTTTGTAATCTGTTTTTTTACATATATTGCAAAATAAAGTATCTATCTATCTATCCTACTGTTTCCTATCGTTTCACTATAATAACTGAATTTTCTAAGAAGATATCGGTTATTTATCTTATAGTCAATCTATTTTCCCCTGATACTAGCTAAAACGTGTAGACTGGTACAAATGTGTATCAGCCACAGTAACTTATGCGTGTACAGGCGATCGTTCATCCACCTGCCCTCATCGACAAATGATTACTCATGTCGAGGTCACCGCTTTGATAACAGTACTTATATGGCAACTAAATCACCAACTCAGCAAAATAAATTAGACTACATCAATTTTTGCCATTATGATATTTATACAAGCCTACCATGCGATAAAGCTTAAAAATAAAGCAAAGGGACATACATCTGAACACTACAAAAATACTTCGGTGATTAGATTCTATATTACAAGTGGAAGAATGGATGAGGATTACGTCATGCACAGCTCAAGAACGTAATATCATGACGTCATCAGACGCTGAATGGCTGTCAAAATATATGCTAACAAGTCAAGCAAGGGATGTTTCTATTACGTATCGCGACTCGCACTAGACTGCTCCCAGCGATACCTAATACAAACAGCATCGAGGCTTGATACAAGTTTTTTTATCAAAACATGGTGGTGATAACATATTGTTTATAGATATATGTAGCAGGGGTGTTTTCCTTGCAGGTATCGCTCTTTTATCTATATTTGAGTAATGAGATTGCTTCAACAGTGCCCGTCTGTGACGAGGGTAGGAAAGTCATCACACTACCTAACACAGCGTGAAAACAGAACAAGCTGCATTTTTTTCTCAGACAAAAACGCAGTTCTTGTTTTCAAAACGTTGTTATTGACACTAGAACTAAGTCGAAAACAGCGATTCTTATGCCGTCTTTGGAAAGAGTCTGGGGACCATACCATTGGGAAAATTTGCGTCATGCGGTCTCCAGTTGGGAAATTGTTTTGGAAGGGAAGAGAGTCACAAAGATTGAGAAATTTCACATTCAAATTGAGCACAGAACCTTAAGACAGACACCTAAGAAGACACAGGTAAGTTTTATAACAAAGAGTCGCACGGAATCTTGTTCACACAGTCTCTGTAGTCTCTATTAACACCCTTCACACTGATGTCAAAATACCAAATTTTCAGGAAGTTGTTTTTCCCATAATGCACCTAGAAATTTTCCCAATTCAATCTCGTTTGACAGAGCTCAATGAGCTCTGTCAAACGAGATTGAATTGGTTAAATTTCTAGTTGCATTTTGGGACATTTTTTCTGTCTAAAATTTAGATATTTTGACATTAGTGTGCAGGGGGTTAAACTGTGCTTATACTATTAAAGTAGAACTTGTCACTTGCTTTTTCATTAAAAGACTTCGATAGGCAAGCAATTTAAATGTAATGTATAATTGGTGTCCTGAACTGGGTGGTCATAAGGCCCCAGAAAACCAATAGTTCATGTGGCCTTATGATTATTTATAAAATTCGTGTTTGAGTGGGAACTGACATTGGGAAATTTGAGGTTAAGAATTGGGAAAAATCATGCCCAAATGACAGTGGGAAAGGGTCCCATAAATGGCCCCTGCAGATACCCAAAATAATCCACTGGAGAGGTTCCAACGAGAGGCTAAAATAAAAGGCCCATCAAAGTTTTGAGAGACAATATTCGAGTAGATTCGATTCGTTTCAACACGCGTAGATCCGCATTTCCCGACCTGTTGGTGCAGGACGGGGCTATGTCCGTGTCACGTCTTACAAGCCACCAGTTAGCTTAGAAATACTACCACGGAAACAGTTACAGTATCCTTACATCTTTAATTGTGCCTAAAGATGAGAGGCCTGATATGTTTCGTAATTCAGGTTAGTTTAAACAATATTTAATTTTCGATATGTTTAAAATAGAACATTATAACAGCTGGCATAGAGCATAGCACGAAATATTGTAGATAAAGGAACACATCATCAAACTGATGCTAACGGAAGCTGCATCCCATCGTGCAGTAAGTATGCAGCATGACAGCGTTACAACTGGAGGTGACTGTGATTAACGAACATGTCTTCATGGATTCGCTGCAAGAGTTTCGAAGAAGGTTTAGTTAGTAATAATATCGACAAATCATGCAGTCTTCCCTTATAAAAAAGTACCATGGTAAACCATGGTAAATCCCAAAATACACTGGTAATACCATGGTAAACCATGGTAAATCCCAAAATACCCTGGTAATACCATGGTATTACCAGGGTATTTTGGGATTTACCATGGTTTACCATGGTACTTTTTAATAAGGGTTGGGAGGGGGGGGGGGGTTGAGATGTCCGCGGTATACTGTGTGGAGGAGTGTAACTACCAGAAGAATGTCTGAGATTACTTTGAAACTAGGTCTGGGCGGTTTTTCGGTTTGGTTCCGGTTTTGCTGAAAACCGAACCGTAAGACCCAACAAAACCGGCCGAATTCTTTTACTGTGTTTGTCCATAAGCTGATCAAACTATTTTACTTGGAGGGAACTGGCCTAGCGACCACAATGATTCTCGTTACTTAATCTATCCAGCAAAGGGGCGAATATGTCGTTTCAATAAGGAAGAAATGTGACAATGAGATCACAACATACATTTAGTTTAAACAATATTTATTTGAAATTATGTTATTTGTATACAGTACGCAACAGGTACAAAGAAGAACAAGCAACACAATGCACAACAGTACACAAAATAACAAAGGTAAACAAAGATAGATCGCTGTATATGAGAGGGATTCGACGGAAAGCTAACAGCTTATGTAAGTCGTCTCCCTCTTTCGTTTATCAGTTCACTCGACAGGTGGTGTCAGTCAGTAGTTACACATACACATCAATACCCGCGGGCCCAGCCCACCCCACGGAACCAAACGTCGACTCGAAAAAAAACCCACCTTACTGATGCCATTTAGGCATTTTGTTTTCAAGACACAGCTACCAATTGGGGTCGCGAGCCAGGTCTCCAGACCCAGACCGAATGCGCGAGGCAAGAGAGGGAGAGGGCAGACCCCCGGGTAAAGATTTGCAGGAATGCATCAACTACAACAGGAATATTTTTAGAAAAATTAGAAAAGAAAGAAGCAAACGAGAAAAAGAAGAAAACATCGAACAAGAAAAGGAAAAAAAAAGAGAGAAAAAAAATGTAAATGACGGCCAGTCTGAATGCGTAATGCATTAGGTGCACTCGAGAAATACGTAAGGCAGTATCTTATTTCATCAGTTCTTTTGGTAAGGAGATGTATATATGAATCCAAACTACGAAGACAGTCCATCTGAAGGTATGCTGAAATGAAGTTTGATAGGTGTGGAGGGGAATATACGTGATGCTATGCTAATTTGATACTAATATTATTAGTCAGTAATATTGAATTATTGGGTGGCCCAATATTATGTAACAAGTCATGCAAACATACATTTGATGAACATTATTCATTTTTTACCCTTATTTACGTAGGGAGCGGGAGGGGAGGGGAGTCTGACTCAATATGCTTAGCAACTGATCCCCAAGAACCCCGAAATATGGAAGTAGCTCCATATGTATGTGCATGTGAAGATACATGTGAGTGTCTGGCGGTCTGTCAGTGTATCTATACAAAGGTATTTATGTCAGAGTATGCATGCACTGACTTGTCGGGTGTGGGGCTGTACAGAGGGAATGGACATCCGGACTGAGCGGCTGTTCTGGTTTAGTTAACAGTAGTAGTGTTGACCGATGTGTGTGTGTGTTTGTGGTCGTGCATGTGTGTGAGGGTGTGCGCAGGTGTATGGACGTGTCAAATAAGTTTACACGTATATATTTCCAAATGCTTCTCTCCATAATTTGCCCTTGGTTTACAATACAAAATCCAATCATTCTTCAATTTCTCCATATGTAACATCCACTTAATAACTAATGGTGCTTGACTTTGAGTTTAAGCATTTCATATCAGATTGCTTCATGGGATGCTTTTTCAATACGTTATTCGTATATTCTACCATTATTTTTTTATACCCCATTTCAAAGCTACTCTATCCACTCTTCTTCAAACCCAAACCTTCTCGTAACCAATCTGAGCCCAACTCTTACCAATGTAGAATAGTCGTGTTATTGAAAGTTACCAGTCTCCGGGCACCGTGCAGATTTTACCATCCACAAATTACATAGTGTGTAGTCTAGATTCCTACCGTGCCCGGATTGGTACATTCAGTACTGCAATATATGTCTGTGACCTCAAACGAAAACTAAGCAAGGAGCAGTCCCTGTGTCTTCTAACGTATTTGTATTTGCGCAGTGTAGGGATCAGTCTTCAGGTTAGCTTAACTGTGCTGTCAGCCTTGTTTCATCTTTCCGATTCACAAGATCAACCACTTGATAGGTGTGTGGAATTTACGAGACCCAACTTTCTTGGAGGAGGTGCTAGAACCCCACTGACACCAAACTCAATGGCTCCAAAACTAATCGAGTCCGATATGTGGCCTCTTACAATTTTGGTAGCATTGTTCCTGGCCCCACTCTTGTTATTGACCACGTTTGCTCTAAAGCTTGGTCACGTATCGATATGCTTAGAGCCCACAAGTTTACTCTTGAACGAAAAGTCCTCGAACGAATATATTTTGCTTTCATTAGACCTCTATTAGAATATGCTGGCTGTGTCTGGGACAACTGCTCAGCAATGCAAGCAGCTGACTTGGAGAAAATGCAGATAGCGGCAGCAAGAATAGTTACTGGTGCCACTGTGAGCGCCAGTAGAAGCCTCCTCTATACTGAAGTTCAATGGGATACACTACAAGAAAGACGCCGTAAGCACAAGCTTACTCAGTTCTTCAAGATGTATCATGAGCTAACACCTCCATATATCTCTATCAGAGTTCCCCCCATCAGTGCATCCATCAATCAAAGTCACAATCTCCGACCTGCAATTAACCACCGTATTCCCTTCTGCCACACTAACTTATACCAATCCTCATTTATCCCGGATGTTACCAATCAGTGGAACAGATTACCAACCTCGGTAAAAGAAAATTCTTCCCTCACAAATTTTAAAAGGTTCTTAAATAGTGCAAACCAACGACCACCGATATTTTACACTGGTGCTAAATCCCGTGCTGCACAAATCTATCATTGTAGGCTACGCTTGCATTGTAGCGGTATCAATGCCCACCTCTATGACAACCATCTATCGTCATCCCCACTGTGCCAGTGTGGTGACCCAGAGACAACTGAACATTTTCTCCTGTATTGTCCAATACATGATGCTGCACGCGACTCAACAATCAATACATTGCCTTTCACATTTGACCTCTCCACGCTTCTGTTTGGGTCTGAATGGTTGGACAACTCTAAAAATGCGCTTGTATTCGGAATTGTACAGGATTATATCACACTGAGTGGGCGCTTCCAGTGAGTCATTTCCATTTGTAGTTCTTTGGGGAATGATTTATCATCATTTCACATATTCGTTATTCAAACATTTGTGACTGATGTGATGACTTTCCAGCACGGAATATATGTCTTTGGTGTCGACGGTTTGGGAGTCGAGTGTGGCCGCGGCCGTTGTCGGGGCTGGTTGGCTGCTCTCTTCTCGGTGGTGGGTGAGGGGGAGTGGCATTTGTGGTGTGACAGGTGTTGCTCCCCCGCATCCGTTGTTTGGGGGGGAGGGGGGGGCTTGTCGGTCCTGCCGGTGGGCGCGGCTATGCACGTTTCTCAAATTGTGGATAGTACATGCATCTGAAGTGTGAATAATGCAGCCTTATTTGCATTCTGAGCGTTAGTGCCACAGGACGCCAGGCTACGACGGAGCCGTCGTGGGCAATTCGGGCTCCGCGCCTGGGCTGTGTTTCCTCGCGTGCATCGATCTAGGAAGTCTAGGATAAACAAGATGTAGATTTTTTGTGGCTTTTAATAGATTAAATTTGATTGATAGTTTGTAAATGCTAGATGCACGCGCGTTAATGGCGGCTCAGGTGTGGATCCCGGGTGAGTCCGCTTTAATGACACCGCTAGCAGCATATTCTCTGAGGTTGCGTATAATAACTCTCATTTGTCGGGTGTGCGTTGAGCTCAGTTTGGTTGAAACTATCTCTCTCTCTCTCTCTCTCTCTCTCTCTCTCTCTCTCTCTCTTTCTCTCCTCTCTCTTTTTGTATACCCCCATTTCATGTTTAAACAATATTTTACATAGTGCAAGCAACTACCTGCATTTTTTTTCAGACTTTCTTGGGAGACAGCTTAACATAAGCTTATAGCTTACTGCTGAATCCCACCCATACAACTTGTATATCAACTATGTTGAAATACCTTTATGCATACACCTGTATTACAAGTCTCCATGAACATTATGTAATTATCATTTACCTGTATGTATAATATTATAATTCATGAATAAATATTGTTTAAACTAAATATGATCAAAGGTGAGTCCGACTGAACCCAATACAGGCATGGCTTTTATGGTGAGTGGTGTCGGACAAACTATTGCGGATTTTAAGTTAAGGAGCCGGAAGTGTTATTTATTATCTGGTCTTAACACAGAGCAGCGGAACCGAAACAGATTTTTTTTTTCTGAAACCGAACCGAAACCGTAACCGATCTGAAACATTGAAACGCCCCAGCTCTATTTGAAACCTAAAACAGACTATGAAACCATTATTCTGCATTGCGCCATCATTCCGGACACGCCGCACAAGATAGTACTATTTGAGCGTTGCCAAATTTGACATCTGCGGAAAGCTGCCCCCACCTCTGTACCCTTAGTTCCTCCAGCTACATCAGCTAAGAAAATAAAAGACGAGCAATGCAGGAATAACAGGGAACAGCGACGTAGCTACGGGATCCCAGGAGCTTTCCCCAAATAAAATTTTCGCTGACCCTCAAAACCGTGGCCCAATGCAAGTTTCACATAACACAGAGCCCCAAAATAGTTTCCAATATAGGGGCTACACACGCTACAAATGCCCCAGATTCGCCCTTAGAGATCTAAATTTTGCAAAATGTTCTCAGAGATGTCGGCGTGTAGTCCTAAGTAGGAGGTTCCGGTCGTTGATCATCGTTCCCACTTCCCTTCTTGGAAGGAGAGGAACACGATAGGGGGCCGTACATAGGATTAGGCGAGGTCTCCGAAACCCCACACAACAGCCCTTCAAATACAATCGTTGCCACCCCCCCCCCCGAAAAAAAGATTGGCTAGGTCACCCCTATTATAGAATCCACGCTCCGCGCTCGGCGTAAAATACCAAAACACACAAACAGCAGCAAAATTAGGAATGGAAAATATTATACAAAAGAAAGAAGGCTCAACAAAAATGGAAGAGATTGGAAGAGAGAAGATGCCCAGGATGGCTAAGTGGTGAAGGAGTTTCCTTTATATATATTGTGTCTTATGAACTCAGATGGGCGAGCGCCACAGAAAGCTATTCATCATGCCACCCAATCATATTGTTTCCGTTTTAACTTAGAACAGAGATTCGAGGCCAGGGATAAGTGTGTAAGATTTATGTGAAAACTGAACTATACAGTCACTGAATATCATGCGGACACAAGTGACTCACTGGGTACGGCATTGCACTTCAAGCCGAAAGGTCTACGGTTCGATCCCAGCTTGGGGTATTTGCGTTGTGTCCTTGGACAAGGCACTTAATCCCGATTGCACACGTGGCGGCACGGTGGCACTGTGTACTAAGGCGTGGTGCACCTTGATTTTGCAATTGTCTTCAACCAATGGTAACCCTGCTTGTGTGGAGTACGTTGGGAGTCTGACAATTGCTCGCGGTTGCTCGATCGGTCTATTCGTGTCCTCCGGTTCCATCCACCTGTAAAACTGTCCAACGCGAGGTGACTCTGGTTGTCAAAAGTGTCGTTAAACCCCAATAAATAAACAAATAAGTTCCGATGCGAGAAATCTTTGCATCAAAATAATATTCAGCGAGTGAATGCTTTAGTTGGGACATGCAAACGAGTTTACAGAAAGTCACAACTTGGGGGAGGATGGGGGAGGGTACTGAATGTTAATTACATTTATAAATAGATTCAAATGAACCCTTCAGGAACAAGTAGGGCTGTCACGATTTTTGAATTTAGGAATCGATTAATTGTCGCCAATAATCGATAGTAATCGATTAATCGAACCCAGATGACCCCCACCCACCCTCTCTTTGAAGTCGTTAAACATGAAGCTCAAGTCAGTTGACCTACCTCAACTAAACAACGAAGACGATCCTCTTTTAGGTACATTCAAAAGCTTTGATGTTCTGAACTTTTGAACTGTCAGTGCAATAATCAAGACCGGTCGTCAGTTGCGAACTTCGCAAGTTCGCAACCGCCGACCGGTCTTGATTATTACACTGACGGTTCAAAAGTTCAGAACATCAAAGCTTTGAATATACCTAAAAGGCAAATGTTTCTAACGTCTTCTTGGGGGTTAACGTCGACGTTCTTGGCCTTTTACCTTTAAAAACAACTGTTTTTCATCAAATTTGTTTTTAATTATTAAACGTCTAAAACGGGGTAAATTTTACCGATTCTTCGACAACGAAAAATACTAATCGATTAATCGATTATTCGTGACAGCTCTAGGAACAAGATCAGTGTTGAGTAATAAAATAATACATGCCGGTGACAATCAGACATTTCATTATAATCACATGCGTAACAGTATGTAATTTCAAAGCCTGGCAGTTATCTGACACAAGACACCGCTCCACAATGGCTTTAAGAGAGTGGTCGATTTGTTTGCCTCTGCAATAGATTGCCATAAAGCGACCAAGTGTGAACAAATAACGACAACCTAAATACATTTAGCACTGCTCCGATTAATTATCAACGACCTTGTTATCACGGCTTGTACTAACAGACTGATACATAACATTTGTCAGACAATAAAAATGATTTTGGTTCTCAGAAAATCCTTCATTGAAATAGAGTGATTGAAATACAAAATCTATCTTTGATATTTGTTTTGTAAACACTCAGTTTGCTCTGTTCTACCGAAAATCACTCAGATGTTATGTGAATGGTATTTTTTGTATTTTTTTTAAAGGGCTCATAAATAAAAAATCAACACAAATGTATTTCGGATTTCTTTATTAAGTGATTGAGTGTTTGAAGTCCAAATGTGGGTAGGTACCTAGCTTAATTGTTCATATTAAGTGGATGTACTTTATATTATCTTTGGAGTGAAATTATTCAGCCTGTACGGATTTGCCTTGTTATAATTTATGGGAGTGCCCACAGGCACTCTCTTATAAATTGTAACAAGGCATAAACATGCGAACAAAGAGCCAAAAAATATTTAGCAATCTACGAATCAAACAAGAAGTAAAAAAATATAGAATGAACGTATAGTGTTTATAAAAAAAATATTCTACTCGTAGGATTAAGAATGAAACCGACTAGCCTCTGGCGAGTCGGTTTCATTCTTAATTCTACGAATAGAATATATTGATTTTACTTGAAAACACTATACGTTTATTTTGTTTATCCCATAAATCTTCTACAGGGCAGTCGTGGCAAAATCGTGCTATAATTCGCTACAAAAAAGTGAGGAGCACATTTGTCCAATTCGATCGACCAGCAAAATTGGCAAAAATAAACAAGGCGCAGTAATACATTTCTGTCTAAAAATAATTCCACTACAAAATTGAGCTAAATATTTTATTATATGAGCAATGTGTGGTGTTTTCTACTGGCATTGTGTAATACTTTCAAAAATATTTAAGGAAATCAACAATCGAACTATTAATTACGCTAGACAAATGTGGTAGAGGCCAGAGGTCAACAAGTCCGTCGCTACTAAGGGAATAAATTCTTTCAGTGTTAAACCTAGGGAAAATTTATCACCCTACTTAGTGAAAAAAGCAAAAATTTATCCAAGTCCTTTATTGTTCAAATAAGCGTCCATTTATGGGATAAAAATAAATACAAGCCCCCCCCCCCCCCCTCCCTCATTGATTTGAAAAAGTCATTGTTCGAGAACCAAATGTATTTTTTTATTTAGCCTTATTATTTCTCTTTATTGCTTGTAGGATTTGAAAAGATTTATAAATCCAAGTCAACGAGAACATGCAGCTGCTCATGCAATAATAAGCCAGTAATGAATGATTGCATCAACTCAAAAGCCAATAGTGAACATTCCCCAAACAATAAACTTAAGGAGGCAAATAGTGATTAAATTAAAATTAAATGGCAAATATGTTCGTTAGATGAATAGACGACAACGTGTATGTACACGCGTCTAGACAACCAACGACTACATTTGTATCATGCGACAAATGCAGGCGCTCTGCGAAAACAAAAACAATGTTGATAACAAAACAACACAGTTAGATTGTGACAAAGATCGGCGTTAGCTAATCACCTCATAAAGTTTCGATTTTTACTATAAGTTTTAGCCTGGTTCGAACACTAAATGGATAAATTTGGCATTACTAGTATATAGAATATTCCCACGAGTGGTGAACATTTGGTGCACCAAGCTTCTTTGGGTATATTTTATTTATACCATGATCATCAGATTATTAAGAATCGCTATGATGTTTTTCTCGATTTTACTGAGCAGCAGAAGTACACACCTGTGAATCTGCTTTTGTTTGCATGAGCACCGGTGGACGGTACTTTCGCTGTCAATTTTATCGCCAAAACGAAATGGAAAAAGAAAGGCGCGATTCGTGGGGCCTTTTTCATTTCAATAACATACCATTTCGCGTTATGGATGCTTTATTAACATGAGACAACGCATGTTTGTTAATTTTTGGCATCTTCTGAGGAAAACTCATTTAAAACGTAATAAATAATTGCCGCTTTCATTTTGCTCTTCGCGAGGCGACAAGCGATAAATTTAGACGAGTTTGCATTCTGGTCGAGATCACCAAAGGACAGCTTGGACGTAGTTCCACTGTAGGTTCAAATTTGAACTATTGAAAGCCGACGGTTGGTGTGTAAAGCTAAAATTTATGTCATATGCTTTTTATATATAGTAGAATAGGTAATCATGGTATAAAACGGGATACATATAGATTATTATCACCATGTGGGTTTCCGAGATGGTGTATTGAAGCCGATACCTCATCTACGAGTTTGTTAGGATGAGTCGACATATGATCCAGTGACGAGGTCGAGACTTCAATACACCATCCTGGAAACCTACTCGGTGAAAATAACCAATTTTTCGTTCAATATTTCTCTCTTTCTCGACTAGTTCGCATATATTTTGACAATCTTTCAGCGTCTATGAATTGATTTTTATGAATGAAGATCATGACGTGATGGTATTGCGTTCTTGCGCTAAGCATGACGTAATCCCCATTCATTGCTCTACTTGTACTAAAATCATTGGCGTTTATAGTAGTGTTTCAGCTGTAGTTTATCGTTCAGGTGTAACGCGTGGTTGTCCTTACCACTGAGAGACGGCTAACTGAGAAATGGTCGCAGGAGTCTGTATTGTTATCGAACATAAGAAGAATTTATTTGTTTCGTCCTGCATTTTATTACGACTGGTAGTGTACTAGGCACATTTGCTGATTTGGTACTCGGCCTCCCAATGGGCGAAATATATTTGCTAAATCTCATAACCGATCAAGCAAATCTGCATTTCATTGACCACTGGGTATTCTTTTGTTCATAGACCACTGGGTAGTCCACCCACTGGTCCATGAGGTGTAGATTTTCTTGTTGGATCCTCAACTTTCTATTGGTGTAGAAGGTAAAGGTACGCCTTACTTGTCTATCTTTGGGTGACTATGTACAACATCACCCTCTGTGTACTGTAGATCAGCGATGTGTAGGGCTTTGGGGATTTTATTATGCAGGATATGGAAAAAACTGTGGAAAAGCTTTACAAACATAAGATGCCCAACCTGTGTGAACCCGGTAATTCAATCATAAGTCCTAAATCATTATTATCCACCCGACAGATATATTTTGCATTTTGTTGTGCGCAAGCGGACAGTCACATTTTCATTATACAAAGCATTATTCATAACGGCTTGAAATCCGTAACCCTTAAGGGCCTGGAGAGTTTTATACATATTTTTCTACTTTTTAGCAGTTTACATTCTGTAACTTCGATGTTGTTTCTAGGCAAGTCTTGGCTGCCTATACAGGCAGCCAAGACTTGCCTAGAAAAAACTACCAAGGTATGTACAATGTAACTTGCTACTTCCTCCAGTAACAGCATCTTGGGCCACGCATTCTGTTGCAGTAAAAAAGTGGACAAAGTCGGTCAGAATTAGGGTTAAAATATTGAGGGTTAAAATATTCATTTTGAATCGTTAAAATTATTTAAAACCCTTCTGGTTTTTTTTTCTGGTCAGAAGAGCTGTTTCAAAAATTAGATATTAATTCCAATTGTAAGGAATAGACCGTGTTTTATCATTGTGCATTTTTTCATATCCTTCCACTTGTATTGCTGATTTCAGACGCAGCATCAATTCGCAACATCAATATCCATAACTCAGCACTTCCAAAATATATACTGAAGGGTTATTTACAATAATTTATTTATTTATTCATTGGTACTTTACGCCGCAACAGCATCGATGGCTATATCATGGAGATGAAAACATGAATTATATTTATTATTTATTTATTTATGTATTTATTTATTAGGGTTTAAGGTCATATAATTATGCACAAAGGCTAATAATCATGACCGTGACAGTTTTACGGGTGGAGAAAGCCGGAGTACCCGGAGAGAACCACCGAGCACCGACGAGCAGCTGCCAGCTCCCCACCATCGTAACTCTTCACTTCAGCACAGGCAGGGTTAGATTGGTTGAAAACATGCGCACCATCGACGTGCAGTACGCCTTAGTACACGGCGTCATCGTGTCCCCATGTGGGCAACCGGGGTTAAGTGCCTTGCCAAAGGACACAACGCGGGAGTTCGAATTGATCGTCCAGACGGTCACCCATCCAATGATTAACCGGGCCCGACGTTGCTTAACTTCGGTAATCTGACGAGAATCGGCTACCGCAACGCCACCGCGCCCCCAAATGAATTATAAAATATGCCATTTTTGTACATGAAATAAATACAAATGAGTCATTTGTAATAAAAAGAATTGTCGTTTCGTACAACATAGTGCACATATACTTTCAAGTTCGTTATCAATACTTCCACTTTGCGGCACTGTCAGTGACAATACAACGTTTCCGAGAGCCCCTCCAAATCGATCGATGTGTTTCCGATATGACGATACGATTCACAGGCGTAAATTTTAAATGTAAATTGTTTTAGTGTTTATTTCTAGTGTGAATGTGTTCGTTTAAGTTCTTGAATGTGTGTGAACGTGTGGTTTTGTGTAGGGTTGTGTTTAAGTGTGTAAGTTTTGGGAGTTTTTTTTTTTTTTTTTCTATGACGCATGTGAATAATGTATAAGAACAAAAGAATATAAAGAAACAACAAAGGAAAAACCCAGCAGGACACACCGCACGACAGAAAAGAAAATAAGAATGTTATGCATCGACAGCCCCATGGTCGTTGTTTCTTCTGTATTATACAAGAGCCAATACTATGAAATCTGTATAGTTGTATTTTTTCTGAAACTGTATTTGCTACCAGTCAATATAACTGATTAAATACATTTTAGTATTTTAAAAGACATGACAATTTTCCAACTGGAAAACTGCCACATCTTTGAAAATGCTAATAGTTCATTTCAACCCATTTAAAGTAGTAACTAGAAAATACAATTGTAAAAAATACAATTGTAAAAGTTCTTTTGTATTGGCCACAGGTCATCTTGGAAAGGAAAGTCGGTTCTCATGCGCATCGTACCTTTACTCTTGCAAAAAATCAGTCATTTGTGAGTAAATCTTCAGCTTATTGGCGAGCGTAATATGGCGAGTAAATATTCACATCACCTTTACTCTTCCATACATCAGTAACATGGCGAGAAAATCTTCATATCACCTTCACTCTTCTGCAAATCAGTACTATGGCTAGGACATCTTGAAATGTCAGTTTTTTGTACACATTGATCACTAAACAAATGTATTTCTAGAACATTCATTAGTCACATACAGAAAAGTGTCCTCACCGCCCAGCCATCTTAGAAGGGGATGGTCGGAGTGCTATAAAAAAAAACAATGATCAACAAAAAAAAAATTCCGAAAGATTTTAAATTCTCCGACGGCTCGAAATCTCCGATCGCTTTTTAAACCTTTACCTAACGTAACGGCCAAAACCGGCCAGCGCTATTCTCAAAAATCGCCAATTAATTTTCATTATTTTTTTCATCTTTTGTCTCAAAAACCTAGGTTATGACCCCTCATTGGAACGAGCTCATCGAGCTCGTTCCAATGAGGGGTCATAAACTAGGTTTTTGAGACAAAAATTTTTTTTTAAAAAAATAGTTATTCAAGATTTGTTTTTGCAAGTGTCGTCTGCTTTTCATGTCAGGTAAAGGGTTAAAGAATATACTTTGATGATGTCTGCGAAAAATGAATATGCTGACGACGTGTAAATTTCCGGGAATATACAAATTGAATATTTACAACATATTTTGGTTATTATTGACAAAAAAACGTATGCCGAGATTGGAAAGTTGATTTAGTGTAAGCGCAGTGACCTTTGCTGTGAGAAACAGCGCTTCATCTTCCACGTCATAGTTCTGGAGGAGTTGCAGCGTTGGTTGACTTGATGCCACCTACGTGGGGGAGTTTGTGTGCGACGTATTTCGCTCACGTTTCAGAAATTCAGTTGTATAATGGTGAGCTCCTTTCTCGCGTTTTGAAATAATAGCGAGCGAAAATTGTTTTGGCGTAACAAATACGGTTCAACAGATTTTCCAATATTGTTTAAATTTCCGCGAAAATGCCAATATCTAGAGAAGGGGAGATAATTCGAAAGCTTGTGAATCACTCATGCGAAGAGCATCGTTTCACTTTCTCAAGTTTCTCGATAAAACATCAATTTAAATTACATTTTTGAGTGTTATTCCGAGCACTCCCTCGTGGCATCAGTGCAAGTTTATTTGTGATACCAATTTCGAGGGTTTCAATTTTATATAGGCACGAAACGTTATGATATACTCTAAAATCAATTGGGTTACAAAGTAGGTTCATATCCAAGCAACCCAGTTGATTTGGGGTGATTCTTTACCCAAATGATTTTAGAGTGTGCGAAATTTCTCAGTGTCTCATTCACAGATCGTGGTGTTCTGTGTTTATTACACCCATCTATAACAGAATCCATTAATTTAAAAATTCAGTCATCACACACAGAAAATTTCCAACTTCAAAACTCATTGTTATTCGCTGACCGAAGAGTTCGATTTATGGGCCGTCACCGCATCTTCCGAATTGAGCTCGGTCAGAGTGAGACGTTTCGATTGGGCGATTACGAAAATGTGTAGAGTTTAGTTCTTTTGGTGGATCTATGACGTCAGGTGGAAGAATAGTACATCAATGGAATCCGTATGGAACATGTGTTCCGTGCGGATTTGCAAATATGGAACTGGAGGAAATGTAGTAGATGTGTAAAAACCTTTTGGGTGGACCTCGTCACGTTTGGGATATGGTCGAAATTGAGTATCCATTTTCGTACCAACAACACTGCTGGACCCCACATGCCAGAAGAAGAAATATAAGGCGGAGCATCAGATGTTATTTTGGTTTTGTTTTGTTCTTTAGATTTCGTAACAAAAAGAGAAATCCGCGGTGAAGTTTGTTGAAGAAAGTTTAGTTGGCGATAAAAACTTACGTCACAGAGAAAAAGTAAATTCTTTGGATGGAAGCACGCTACAAAGTCATTGGATGTGAAGACTAAAGAGCGAGGGTTCAGCGATGTCGCGGCTACTTTCCATCAAATGGTGATCCCGAGACATTGATGTCAGGGATGTTGTGACTAAGCATGAGTCCGGTACCATAAACCATCCTACTGATGACGGACGGTTCAATTGTTCAGTGTGGTGACAAAGCTCAACTTGCTCATCGACTCGAGACACTTCCGGATGTAGACGGAAACATTCGACCGATCCGACCCTGACAAAGAACCATCTAGTGACAGATGCCATTGTCGTAAATTAACAGATTCCCTTGAAAAAATACATAATTGTCTGTAAGGATTTATCATCCGCATTCGTCAACGCAAATGTTGTTAACGCTCATGGATACTCCGATGTGTATGTTGTTTTTGACAATTAGAATTTTCCGCTGTCTCTAAAATATATCACAAGGCAACAAAGAGATGCTGGAAAATCAAACCCAAGATTGGACCATAAGGATGAAGATCGAACCCACATCAAGAACATGACCAACTTCTTGAGTAGCATGGCACTTAACGTTCTTCTCACTTTAAACTTCCCAAGATGCCACCTTGAGCCCTGATCATACAATGTTACAACTTTTGGTCGTAAATGGTTGACAACATACAAGAAATCAGGTGGGCTGTGTGTTCTAGGCCGAGGGCGAGAAGAAGCAGACACCCTGGTCTTATATGCTGCTAAAATTCACAAGCTTGATACAGGGTCTTTCATGCACATTCTGCCATCCGACACGACTCAGATTGTTCTGGTACTTGCACTGACAGATCTGAACTCCTTTGGTTCTAAAACGTGTACTCTATCCGGGACTGCAGAGGAGACGAAAACAAAGTGCCTTCATCCAATACATGGAGATCGCAGGCCGCTGTGGACAGTTGCTCCTTTTGTCGGCCTTTACTCCATCAGCGGCTGTGACGCTACTGGGAATGAACTCGGAACAAAGTAAATCCTCAAGGTGGGAATACTTCATGACCGTAGAGAGTGGCATCTTCTACTCATTGTTGTTAGTAGGTGATTGTTCTCCACCATGTTCTAGTATTTTTTTTTTATCTGTGTGAAAAATCCATCTGTGGAGTGTTTAGCCAAAAGAATAATATTTTTTAACAAATCTGAGGGCATTCAGTGATCCCGACTCTGTACAGTGTACTCTATAATGAGAAGAACATTCATCGCCTAACACCAACAGGGGTGCACTACACGTGCACATAAAGCCTGCACATTAAAAACAAATGTTGGGGAGCAAGCTTTTTTCCTAAACCTAATTTGCTTGACTTTAATCCTCTCGGCTACTTTTCAGCGTAAACTGAAAACTGTTTTTACAAACGTTCAGTTGGTCACAGATTCTGTGTTCCAACTTGTGAGGTGCAATTGACTGAATGCTTTGTGCTCCAAATGGTGTATATTTTGCGCCAACAATATTGTGTGTACGAAACTAACCAGATGGAAGCTGACCCTGATTTGTGTTCAAATCAGTCAACTGATACTTCAGCCTCCGATTCTAAATCTGACTGATAAACATGATGTTGTTGTTGGACAGATCAGTCATACATGTACTATGGTAATTATCAAACGTTGAGGAATGATAACATGTTATTGAAATTTACTTGGAAAATTATCTATTTTGTCTTATTATATTTGGTGATCATGTCTGAAATCACTGAGAGTCCCTTTCTTAGATTAACCCTTTACCTAACATGAAAAGCAGACGACACTTGCAAAAAAAATTCTTGAATAATTAATTTTTTTCATTTTTTGTCTCAAAAACATAGGTTATGACCCCTCATTGGAACGAGCTCGACGAGCTCGTTCCAACGAGGGGTCATAACCTATGTTTTTCCGACAAAAAATGAAAATATTTTGAAAATTAATTGGCGATTTTTGAGAATAGCGCTGGCCGGTTTTGGCCGTTACGTTGGGTAAAGAGTTAATTTAAAATATATATCCGCAATAACTATCGTAATTGCCTCATTTGGGTAAAAATTAGCAAGGTTCCCACTTGCTGATACATATTATCCTGGCCCATGTCAGCAATTGCCGCGTTACACCAGTATGTTGTGAGGGTGCCCATTAAGACCCATGAAACGTCAAATAGACGCCCTATCTCGATTGGAACGGGAGTGATATTGTATATAGATATAATAGCTGAATACGAGCATTAATAGGAAAGGGGAGAGTAGTTTTGATGGAAATGTCGAAATATTTTCGTTATTTTTACAAATTTCGGTCGACATTTTTGTTTGAACACTTCAAATACACGAGTGTTTGCACTTATATGCAAGACATGAAGAGCGGGTATCGTTATATATAATATCCAAGTGATTTTGCAGAATTTAATTGAGCTGATAGTATCCAAGATATCCCTTCATTAGGTTAAAAAAAAAGTTTCAAAAATCCAAGATGGCTGAAAAAATGCTAGTATAATTTTTCTTTCTTATTGGGTCATGAACTCACAAAAATCCATACTGGCAAGAATCCGCAAAAGGACATCACGAAGTGACATAGGAGCCCCCACTAACAGCCTATAGCCCTGTAATGGGACGGACTCGTTCCATTCCGGGGCGGGGGAGGGGGTGAGTTATGTTGTTCAGGCAAAAAAATAGACTATTTTTAGTTATTCAACAATTGTTTTTCGTGTTCGTGTTTGGGAAAGGGTTAAATATTTCGAAGAGTTGCGTATCATGTATAAGTCAGATTTGCTGAAACATCTCAAGAGAGACACTTTGTCCAAATTCCTTGTTTCATTAGGATTCTCCTCAAGAAGGATTTTGCTTTTCGATGCAGTTAGTTTTAGAACTGGAACAGTGATGCCATCACTGCGTTATATATCCGTGCAATTTGAGACAAAAATTGATTTATTTATTGGGGTTTCACGACCCTTTCGACAGCCAGGGTCACTTCGTGTCGGACTGTTGTACGGGTTGAGGAAACTGGAGTACCTGGGGGAACCACCGAGCAGCGGCGAGCAACTGTCAGACTCCCCAACGTACTAACTTCACACAAGCAGGATTATCGTTGGTTGAAGACAAGTGCACCATTGATCTGCCGTACGCCTTTGTACAAAGCGCCACCGTGCCCTACGTGGGCAATCGAGATTAAGTGTCTTGCAAAGAACAAAACGTACAGTTAAAACTAGAAGTCCTGTCATGAAATGCGCACAAACAGCACGTCTACCTGCGCGTTAATCTACGCGTTATGACCATAGTAAGGCTATCACATTTTTTACATATGGCCTGTGCACAAGCAATGTTTCAGCCAATGGACCTCCGGTTAACCCGGAGGTCCATTGGCAGAAACATTGCCTGTGTTTGCTATGAGTAACCAGGAGAACCTGCCATGCTTTGGATGCCATTCGGTATGGCAATTGCGCGCAATTAAGCCCACATAAGCGCACAGTTCGTGACAGAACTTCTAGTTTTAACTGTAGTAACCCCTGGCGTGGCTCGAATCGTGGGCCTTTCGGTTTGAAGTTCAATACCGTAACAACTAAACCACCGTGCTCCCTTGAGACATAGAGATAATTATCATTGGAACAGGTGCGTTTTCATTCGTTCTTTATAAAAGACCAAAGGTCGGTTGTCGCCGACCAAGATTATATGCGTTGAGTGAAAGGTTCAACGCTAATGGTACATGTTGATCATTTCTTACTCGGAATCGTATCGACGAAATGCAAGCAGTCTTTAAACGTCAGAAAAACATAACATTACCGGACTGAGCATCAACGCTAACGATACATTACAGCACAGTGACAATAAGGGGGGGGGGGGAGATAATTTCGATCAGGACGCGGATGAGTCGAAATCCGGTCAACATCATTATCTTTCCGCTTTTCTATCCATAGCTCCTCTGAAGAACCTCTCTCGTCAAAAATAGTGCAATGACATTGAGTCTGAGTTGCTGCTATCATTTGGTTTTCGTGATTCAGTGTGACATCGCAATATTTTATTTATGAAATCTCGATCCCTTTTTGGAATCACAACCAGAGGCGGACTGGCCGTATGGTCCACCAGGAAAATTTCCGATAAACCCCCTATTGCGTTCCCCATGGGGCCCCCAAAGTTGATGAAGCCCAACACCTGTAGCTTTGGGAAATTTCGCGAAAATGACCAAAAGGCGAAATGGATCTGATTGCATGGAATGCGGGTATATCGAAATATACTCTACTCTATGTGGACTGCCACTGACAGTCCACACAGATGACATTTCGATATACCAGCAGTCTAGTCCGCCACTGATCGCTCAGATCATGGAAACAGCGAAACAGCCCCCACCCCACCTCCCCGGTGGAACCATTTTTGTCAACTGATTGATGAAGATGATAACATTTCTTGGCCCAGTCGTCCCCTGATCACAGTACCGTGAGTATATTACTTATTCTGAAACCTGTCATTTAGTTTGAAACAACGATTGAGCGAAAGCAGAACAGAAAATACAGCTGCTGGGTGGATGAATGCACTACTTAACTTCAGAAGGTAGATTTTAAATTATTTATTTATTTATTTATTAGTGTTTAAGGTCACATACTTATGCAAAATGGCTAATCGTGACCGTAACAGTTTTACGGGTGGAGGAAGCCGGAGTACCCGGGGAGAACCACCGAGCAACGACGAGCAACTGTCAGCTCCTCAACATTCTACCTCTGTTCAAACTCCTCTTAAGCAGGGTTACAGCGGTTGAAGGCAGTGCAGTACGCCTTAGTACACGGCTTCATCGTGCCCCCATGTAGGCAACTGGGATAAAGTGCCTTGCCCAAGGACACGGCGTGGGTCGTCCCGGACGGGGATCGAACTCGGGACCTCTAGCATAGAATTCCAACAGTCTACCACTGAGCCACCGCGCTCCTGTAGATGTTAAAGGCGCAACACAATTTGCTTAACTCGGCTAATGGCAATTAAATTAAAACGGAAAGCAAATCTATTTTCTTAGTGCACAACGGTGTGTGTTTAACAACACACCCAACAATTAAGTTTTTATCACACGATAATTATAGCCACTAATGCGAACAACATTATGGATTACTAACAAGATGGAATCAATTCCAAAGTACCTTATGATAAAACCAATCGTTGGTCATGTTCTTCACAAACGTTGAGTTTATATATTCCCTTTTTTCTCTGTTGGAACCACGACTGGATATTTTTGGACGTTCTTGTTTTTTGGCTCCTCGTTTCTTACCATATATAATTCACTTATACGTATAGCCTCGTGAGTAGGTTTCTACCACTATTCTCTATGCAGTTGTAATGCTGGAACGCTAGCCAAAAAACGTCAGCACTCAAACCGCCCCTTTCCCAAGATGTCGTCAAGTTAAGCAACACGGTAACTCCTATCAGTACAGGACATTTGCTGACGTGGAAGCTGTCACACTGGGACTGTAGTCACAGTGTAACAGTTTTCACTTCCGCAAACGTTATGACCTTTACCTAGCAAGAAAATGAATAACCCTGTATGAGCTTCTCAATCTCGGCGCTAGTTTTTTTGTCACAATATCTAAAATGTGTTGTAAATGTTCAATCTGTAATGCTACGAAAAATGTGCACATCATCAACATCTTCATTTTGCTCAAACATCCAAGTATACCCTTTTCAAATGGTGATCCCATGTTGGCGAGGTGTCGAGAACTTGAAAACCTTCAGGAATGATCTTGTTGTTGTGCTTTGTTTATTTATATCAACAGTTACTGCTGCCCCTCAGATGGCGACGATTGGGACACTTTTCTCATTAATACGGTCGATGTAAACTGGTCACTTTCCATGGGTGAGTAATATTTCCACGAGTGCATTAATATTAGATTCCAAATACTAATTATAGTAATAATCATCAACAATTTAGTTAATGAAGCACCGGGTTTTACGATTAATTAATTTATCAGGAATTAAAATTTTGCTGATGGTGTTTTTTATTACCTGGTAAAGGCAAGTGAGTGTGGACAAAACTAACCACGCGTGGTTTATGATCAGTCCACGGAGACTGTACTCGATGTGACCAATGGACGTTCTGACAATATAATTATATAAAGATCAGTGGTCTTTAATAAATAATGCTTCCGCAGAGTAAAGTTTTCCTCATACCACAAATTGCTTTATAATATGACTGCAACAGATAGCTTCGCAATACCATTGTTGTTCACCTGCCTATCTATCTATCTCATCAGAAAACAAGAATCACAGTTTGTTCCAAATCTGTATCATACCTGCATCAATCGAGGTATTTGTGTCGCCACAGACGTGTCTAATTTTCGAGGTGACAGTTTTACCAACGCAAGCTAAAAACTCGAAAGTCTTTGGCTGAGCACTCCAGACAAAAGTACAATAATTTATTGTTTGTTTACATTTTAGGTGTTTCATTCAATTTCTTAAATATGCACTTTCATTTAGTAAGCAAGTTATTACAACAATCAATTTGGGTTGTTATATTCCATCTAGTTGAAGATGCCAGGAGCCAATGCCATAAAATTATCAAGATTTATTTGCTACTTTTGATATAACTAAAATAAATCATTAGCATTTTAAAAGATAGGACAAATTGCTACATCTCTGAAAATACTAATGATTCATTTCAACCCAATTAATGACATGCCTAGAATTCTAGAAATTACAATTGTAAAATTCCATAGTATTGGTCCCAGATCAGTCAGATTAAAGGAGACACTGTATGCGTCTTGTAATGACCCGTATACCACCAAAATCAAATAAAACACAACAAATATCCAGTCGAGGTTGAACCCGGAGGTCCGGTGTCTGAACTTCTGATTATGGGTTTAGGCTTTTCCACGCGATATAAATTATTGTTGAGGTGGAATTTCGATTTGACGAATGTTTAATCGTAATCCAATGTGCGCGTACACCCCAGCCCGTCTTCCAACAATAGCAATGGAAGTAATACTGGTTCATTACACGCCTGTTCTTTGCAATACCCATCTGCAGCAACACTAAACCATGCGGTAAATGAAAATCTGTTCCGCACACATGAACGGAAATCGTTGACGGACTATTTTTAATTTTAAGCGAAATTTCACTGAAATTTTCTATAAATCGTTCAAGCGCAATTACAATTTGAGTCACTAGCGATAGCTAGAAATCGTCCCCTGAGTTACAATGTGTTCTGTGCGTCGTTTGGCACACAGAACACATTGGAACTCGGGGGACGAAATAGTAACACGGGTTCCCCTTGCAAATTTGGTTGGCGATAATATGTGTTCTTTTTGTTGACTGTTGTCAAATGAATTGCTAAGTGTCCTTCTAATAATTATTTTTATTGACGTGGAGGCGTTTAATAAACACAGCACGATACGCGTGTGTGAATGGGTTAATCGATATGGCACTTGTGCCATCGCGAAATGATAAAACTCGAGGCCTGTACCTGTACTCGAGCCATATCGATTAACCCATTCACATGCGCATGTCGTTCTGTGTATTTATTGATATATACAGTTTATTCATCACTGCTATATGACCCAGTGATATTTGCCTGAGGAGTGGATCCTCTAAAGTGAGAGAGAAAATCGCCCCATTAAACCTTGGTGAACATATTTATTTATTTTAACAACGATACCATTTACACTGCAAACTAATTATTTATCAAACTAACGTAAATACTTTTCTTCCAGACGGGGAGAACTCTGAGTTGGGCAAATGAATGCGTTCCCCTGTGACAAAAAAAAAAATAAATCCATAAAGAAATAAAAAATCAAAAACAGATGCAGTAGTAGAAACCTTTATTATATGAATTTGTAAATTAACCGCTAAATGTCACTACTGCTTGACTATCATTTCCTGGTCCCTGGAAAATCCGCATTGTGGAATCCGATTTCGTATCGCTATGGTATGACGGACTATTTAAGGGTGCGTTCGAATTCGCAACATTAGCTGTTCCGGTCGCAGAGAGTACTTTACTCCGAGCTGGAATGGGTGCGCTCGAACGGCGGTCCGGGTTTTTTTTTATCATATTCATGATATTTTTTATCGTATTTATGCGCATCAGGGGATTCCCCGGAAGTGTGCACTGTTTCAAAAATAAGAGGAAACAGAAATAGTTCTTCTCTACTTCAATCCATTTACCAAAACGGTTGGGGGATTGTTAGTGCTAGCGTTGGCATGCGATGCTGAACTATAAGTCATATAATAACACTTTTATCGCTAAAAGGGTGATTTGGTGTAGCAGATGAGATTTTATTACTGTTTTTAAATTAATTAAATATTTTATTTTAGTTTTCATCTACTGAGCCCCTCTTTCATTATCTAAAAGTCGATTGTGGTTTATATGAAATGTGTATGGATTGTCGTAACAGGCTTCTATAGGTTTTGGCGGGTTTTTGGAGGTCACGTGACAGGAAGGCTCAATTGTTATTGTTTTTCTTCAATGTCAGAAAGTTTGTTCGAATTCATACAATATTATTCACCTGTTTAAAATAATCTACATCTTGATCGTACGTTTGGTTAGTATATATTCCACCTTAGGTATTTATTTTCGATTGTACTTCGTTTATTTATTTCATATTCAGATTCGATCAGTGGATTTTTTCTTTGTTTTGTCATCGTTGTTTACGGTCGTATTTTTGCTTCATACTACCGACTGACGAATTGACTTGACTGAATTGTTTACACTAAACAGATCGCATGAATGGTTATGGGTATTGTTTTTTACAGCTAACATACACAGCACAGAGAGAATGGAGAGTGTTGGATAGTGGTGTAGTGGTGTGACGGCGGAACTCAGATCCACAATCTGGTAAGATTTTGTGTACATACCAGTAAGTTGTTTATAAATAGGTGTGTGTCAGTAGAGGGCTACAGTATTGATGTTTATAGTTAATTTATGTTTTTTTAAGTAAGAAGGACATTTTAACAAAACATTAGGGATTCAGAGTAAACAGTGTTGGATAAAGTGTTAATCTATACATTTGTTATTGCTAACTCGATTCAAGCCTTGCTTGTGTCTAGCTACAACACCAGACACAAGTGAAGCTTGAAACCAGTTCACTTTGGCAGTATCAATAACACTATTGCATTATTTTTGGGGGGTGTTCTTACTGATCACTCGGCGGATTGTTTTGTTTGGGAAGTAAACATACTGTTGTACTTCAGAATTCCATAGTAGAATTTTAGATGTGTACAGGTATCATAAAATAGTATGATAATGCTTATGGATTTGTTACAGGAAAAATGAATAATTGACAAGTTGTATAAATGTGTATTATTATTGTAATTTCAGAGTTCCTTCAGCTGTTATTAAATTGTTAAAAATTCAAGAGCTGAGTTAGTTGTGGTACAGCCCTGTGGACATTGCCCATTTCCACGTGATGCCCTAGATTAGGTCTGTTTCACTGGCGCCCAACAGTTGGTTTGACACCTACAGAGATGGATGGATTCTTCACACCTTCGTCGACAGAATAGCAGCTAGACATTCTACACTGCAGTGAACTTTGTTTTGTGACTGTGCATTATATTATTTTCATTGGATTTGGAGATATGTGTAGGAGTATGCTTTAATTTTTCACGGTGAGGTACGATAGCCTAGGGTGAGTCTGATATATTTTATAGCTTTGACCACACTATATATGTAATTTCTTCAGAGTTTGGATTTTTTCCTCCCAATCAGTGTCTCCGAAACACAATATGTGGTAAACCAGTTTTACTGCATTGTTTTGAGTTGGTGACACGGATTGAACATAATAAGATATAAATATTTTTGTTCCCAACTGTACCTGATACAAATGATTATCTCAGTGTTGTGGTCCAAGTCATAACATGGTAATGAATGAAATTCACTTCGTTCTGCATATAATTTTAATTTGGTGAAGGGATAACTTTTGCTTGTAAAAGCACTGATTTGTTTTTTTCCTTTTTTTTTTGGACAAAAGACGTTTTTGACATGTAACTTGACTTTGCCTAGTTTACATTGCTCTGTTTTAGCCTTTGTTTACGTTTAGAAACTGCTTAGCCAAGGGTAACAAGAATTACTCATTGTTTACTATGACATTCCATTGATACAGTAGTTGTAACTTTTCATTGGCTTGTAGTATGTGACGTCACATGATGTTTTGATTGTTTACATTTTTCATTGGCTACTCCACTTTTTCTGTTGTGACGTTTCGTGACCTTTCTCCTCATTTGCATGGCTGTTACTTTGAGTTGGAAAAGTCTGTGTAGTTTCCTTCAGTTGCATAGCTGTTCTTGATGATGAATTTAAGCAATTTGTTTGGGTCAGTTTAATTTCAATTTAATTGATTTACCAACACACTAAATTGATATTTATTGTAGGAACAAGTAGTTTATTATTTGTTTTTTTCTTAGGAACTTAGGAATAATGTAACTTTGTTTACATTTGTTGCTATTTCACCTCCATAAAAATGTAGGTCAATTTCTTTGAACTGACTTGTTCACTTTTTAGGAGATGTTTAGACTTGACATTGAATTTACTTCAAAATGACCAGTGCAACAATTCTTTTTTCTGAAATCTATTAATGTATTGTTGACATTTCAGGGAATATATTCTTTGTCGGATATTGAAATTGAAGCTTTTACTAATAATGTTGAAACAGACTTGAATATTTTTTTTTCCTTTCTGTTGATTTTTTTTTCTGCCAAAGCATAGCCTTACTTGCTGAAAGTAACATTGAACCACCTGAGACTGAGTTTTAAATTTTTGTTTTCTCTTCTTTCATTTTTATAGCATGTTTCATGGTAGTTTAACAGCAGCTTTACAGGACAGAATGCATCACTAGAGAAGATTTTGATTGTGTTGTTTTCTCTACAAGTGTCAATTCCAAAACTTATCTTTTTTTCCGAGGACGTTTGCACTGTTAGAGGTGAATTATACTGCTGTGTGGCTGGACACCTGGTGCTGAGGTATCATAAATATTTTGCTGCAATTATTTTTTTTCACAGGTGATGATGGATTTGTACATGTATTTCTTGTAAAGTTATATATATTTTTTTAGTATTGAAACCGTAGAACAATGGAATGGTGTGGTGATGGCCGATGAACCGATGTTGATGCTGTTAAAGATATACATGTTTGGTTGTCTTTCTTTATGACTAGACAATAATGGATGTTGTTCATATGTTGATATTTTGATTTTGTATTTCAGAAAAAAAAAATATATATATATTTTTCTCCAATCTACCATACAATACATTATCCCTTATGGTTCAACAAGCATGTACTCACATTGTATGAGAGTATAGTATTCACCCTTGTATATTATAAACACTTGAATTCTATTGACAATCAAACCAGGAATTTTGATTACTATATATATGTGTGTCAGATGACCAAAACAAAATTTTTGGTTGTTAAATATGTATGACTAACAACATATCAAAATAAGAATGGTATTTGTTGTTTATATACATACCTAGACCAGAAAAGGAATTTTGCTATATGCAATATACATATATCAAAAAGAAAAATGTCAGTCACTAGAGAAAATATTTCAGACGATGATCTGAAATTACTTGAAATGATGAAAGGGTTAAAAATCCCTCCTCCGAAAGTTGAAAACCCAGAGCAGTTTGAAACTTACATGAAGCATTATGTGCATGAGATGCACAAAGCCAAAGCAGATGATGGTGATAAGCCCAAGTATTTCGTGGAGCGACTTCCCAAGATTTCTTTATTTTATGGAGAGCCTGGTAAAGGGGAAGTCAACTACCTTACCTGGAAATATGAGGTAGATTGTTTATCTGTTACAGGTAATTACACTGATGATCAGCTACTGATAGCAATTAGACGCTCTTGCAAAGGCAAAGCAGCAGATATATTGAGAAGAATGGGCATAAATGTAACCTTGGCTGATGTGATGAAAAAGTTCAGCACAACTTATACTATGCTGGAGACAGGAGAATCCATACTCAGGAAGTTTTATGCCTGCAGCCAGGACACAAATGAGAATATCTCAACCTATGCTGCAAGGGTTGAAGAATTATTTTCTCAGGCTGTTGAGTTAAAAGTTTTGACGTCAACCCATGAAGACATTTTACGAAATGTATTATATCAAGGTTTAAAGCCTCATATCCGACAGATCGCAGCATATAAATTTGACACGGTCTTAGACTATGACAAGTTCAAGGTTGAACTTAGGAAAATAGAAAATCAGTTAGATGAAGATGCTACAAAGGAAGTTAAGACCAAGTGTCAAGCTGCAAACAAGCCACAAGAGAAAAGTGAACTTAGTGAAGTAAAAGACTTACTTCTAAAACTAAGTAACAGGATAGATAGGCTGGAGAAAGAAAAGGAGGAAACAAAGCAAAGTGAGGTCAGTAGTGATCCCTATTATTACAAAGGATATAACCAAGGTTATACCAGGGGTTTTTATGGACAACAGAATAGAAGCCGAGGACGAGGCCAATATAGAGACAGAGGTCGTGGCAATTATACACCCACAAGACCTGTCGCTGGTCGAACATTTCGACCGAGATGTTATAAATGTGACAGTGAGGAGCATAAGATAAAGGACTGCCCAAACTAGTGTGTGCCTCTGTTGGGGGTTTGAACCGAGGCACTGTACATAAAAGAACAGAACAAAACCCAAATTTAGTAGGCAGTTCCACTGAAGCTGAGGTAAGTATAAATGGTCTCAAAACCATGGCATTAATTGATAGCGGAAGCTGTGTAAGCATGATAGCTCGACCATTTTATGAACAGTATTTGTCTGCTGCACCACTCCTGCCACTAAAAGACATACTTAATATAGAATGTGCGGATGGAAGTCAACTGCCTTATTCAGGATATATAACTGCCAGTTTATCGGCTACTGGAATACCTGAATGTTCAGAAAAAGAATGCCTCTTTTTAATTACTCCTGAGACAAATTACAGCTCACAAATACCAGTTCTTTTAGGAACTAATATACTTGATTCACTGCTAAGTGATTGTAAATCAGTTCACGGTGAAAATTATCTGCAGAGAGCTAATTTGCATACTCCATGGTATCTTGCCTTTAGGTGCATTTCCCTACGTCGGAAAGAACTTAACCGAAACAAGAATCGGATAGCTATTGTGAGGTCGGCTGAACCTGAAAGAATTATTATCAGACCAAATCAGTCAGTTAACCTTAAAGGTTACTGTGGCAAGGAACTGGGATATAAACAGACCAATGCTATTTTACAAGAGACTAAGGAGTCAGGACTTCCGGATTTTATTGAGATTATGCCAACTATAATTCATTATAATTACAAGAGGAATGGAGAAATTCTTGTGAATGTATCCAACGTTACAACACAGACTGTAACCATTGCACCAAAAACCATCCTTTGTGAACTGCAGCCTGTTTCGATTGATGAATCAGTCTTCAACAAAATCAATGAAGAGAAAGATGACAGAATTATGAACCAGGTTCACATTGAATCAGATCTCAGTGGTGATCAAAAATTGAAGTTGGAAACTCTGTTAAAAAAACATGACTTGATTTTTTCCAAAGATGACGGCGACATTGGGAGATGTGACTTGATCAAACATAGGATTGATCTAGTCAACGATACTCCATTCAAGCAGAGGTACCGGCGTATACCGCCTTCAATGGTCGATGAGGTGAGAGAACACCTTGAGCAGTTACTCGCCGCAGGCATTATACAGAAAAGTAAATCTCCATGGGCATCGAACATAGTACTTGTTCGGAAAAAGAATGGAAAACTGAGAATGTGTGTGGATTACAGAATGCTGAATAATCGCACAGTTAAGGATGCCTATGCACTTCCGAGAGTAGAAGAAGTTTTTGATTGTTTGGCAAATAGCAAATATTTTAGTGCTATAGACATGAAGAGTGGGTACCTGCAAGTTGAGGTAGAAGAAAAACATAGAGAGAGAACAGCATTCACAGTAGGCCCACTTGGTTTTTTCGAATTTATTAAAATGCCCTATGGTTTATCCAATAGGCCAGCAACGTACCAACGATTGATGGAAGAATGTCTTGGCGACATGAATATGAAGATATGCGTCATCTATCTCGATGATCTTATTATTTTTTCGGACACCTTGGAACAGCATTTAGAACGGTTGGATCTTGTTTTAACAAGATTAAGAGAGTGTAATTTGAAACTGGCAGCAGAAAAGTGTTTCTTCCTTAAGAAACGAGTGAAATTCTTGGGACATGTAGTAAGCGAAAATGGCATCGAGACGGATCCAGAGAAGATTCAGAAAGTAAAAGATTGGCCAGTTCCTTCTAATGCTAATGAACTTCGATCATTTTTAGCATTTGCTGGATATTATAGACGCTTTGTGAAAGATTTCTCTAAAATTGTGAGATCATTAAATGATCTGCTCCCACCAACTACTCAAAAGAAGAATCGGAAAAGCCCAGCAAAACAATGGAAATGGACCGAAATTGAACAAGAAACATTTAATCGTCTCAAACAAATACTTACGAGTCCTCCTATTTTAGCTTATCCGGATTTTACAAAGCCTTTTGAGTTACATATAGATGCCAGTATGGTAGGACTGGGTGCTGTGTTATACCAACAACATGATTCTAAGAAAAGGGTAATTGCTTATGCAAGCAGAAGCTTATCCAAATCGGAGCAGAATTATCCTGCTTTCAAACTTGAGTTTCTTTGTTTGAAATGGGCCGTGACGGATAAGTTTACTGACTACTTAATTGGAAATCATTTTGTTGTGTACACAGATAATAACCCTCTAACACATGTGCTGACTACTGCCAAACTAGAAGCAACTGGACAAAGATGGGTATCAGCTTTAGCAGGATACAATTTTGACATTTTATACAGAGCTGGTTTTAAAAATGCCGATGCTGATGGTATGTCAAGATACCCATATCATAGAATAAAAGGTGAAGACACAGAATTGATCAAGATTGAAAACAGCACAGTGAAAGCTATATGTAGTGAGACTAATGTTCCTCAGTACATAGATGTATTGCCATCTGCATCTATTAATATTGTTGAAGCTACTGAAACATCAACAGAATTAGCTCAAGTAGAACTTCGAGAGATAAGGAGGGCTCAAAGGGAAGATAACATCATCGGAAAATGGCTAAGAGCAAAGATCGATATGCGGCTACCCAAGGGATATTACGATAAAGAAGATAATATTATGAAGAATAACTTCAAACAATTTAAAATTCTTAGGGGAACTTTATATAGAGAACTCAAGGATAAGGATGAAAGTATTTTGCAGTTAGTACTGCCATCCATATATAGAAAGACAGCTCTAATGGGTTTACATAACGACATCGGACACCCAGGAAGAGATAGGACTCTTTCTTTATTAAGAGAACGTTTTTTCTGGCCTGGTATGACAGCAGATTGTGAGCACTGGATAAAGAAATGTGACCGCTGTTTAAGAAGAAAATCAGATGTAAACATCCGTGCTCCACTGGTTAATGTTGAAACCACATATCCAATGGAGTTGGTCTGTATGGATTACTTGACTTTAGAACCAAGTAGAGGTGTCGGAAATGTTTTGGTCATTACAGATCATTTTACCAAACTGGCATTAGCAATACCAACAAGAAATCAAACAGCAAAAACAACAGCTGAGGCACTTTATGAAAATTTTATTTTACATTACGGTATACCAGCACGAATCCATTCCGATCAGGGGAGAAACTTCGAATCTTGTGTCATCAAAGAACTGTGTGAATTATTTGGTATTGATAAATCTAGAACTACTCCATTCCATCCAAGTGGTAACGGAACACCAGAGAGATTTAATCGGACTCTTCTGAATTTACTTGGAACCCTGGAACCAGATAAAAAGCCTGACTGGAAAAAATATATAGCTCCACTTGTGTATGCTTATAACAGCACTAAACATGAAACTACAAAGTATTCCCCATTTGAGTTAATGTTTGGTCGCAAGCCCAAATTACCAGTGGACAGAACATTTGATACTGGTATAGACGATAGAGTGAATATGAGCACAGATGATTACATTCAACATCTTAGAAAGAGAATGAAGTTTGCTAGAGATACAGTCGAAGCACACATTATTAGGGCTGGAGATAAACAAAAAACATATTATGATAAAAGGGCAAAGGCATCAAGGATAAATGTAGGTGACAGAGTTTTAGTCAAGATTCTGACACATGAAGGAAAACACAAAATAGCAGATAAGTACGAGGAACAGGAATCACAAGTTACTGAACAACCCAATCCAGATATACCTGTGTTCAAGATCAAATCACCAGATGGTAGGGAGAGGACTCTACACCGTAACCACCTTCTTTTACTTGGTCCTGGGAGACCAGATGACTTATTGGAAACCAAACCGGTTCCCAAGTTAAGGCAACGAGATGATAAGCCTATTCCTAAGCCAAGGACTACATTGAGTAAGCAACCTGAAGTAGTTGCAGATTATTATGAGAAAGAAGAATGTATGCAAAATAGCGACGTCGCAGAGGATTCTGACTCAGATGAAGAATATGTCACACTGACATATATTGGTGGGGACGCCCACAAATCTGACGAAGAAGAAGCAGCATTAGAAATTATAGAACCAGTTACACAGATAACTGAAATAAGAGGTGGTAGTGATACTGGTGATGAGAGAGTGGTTTCAACTCAGGATGAAAGGACAAGAACAGATGAAAGTATTAGGAACACTGTTGAGGAGCAGGACACAGGTCAAGGTGAATTGACATATGAACAAGCAACACAACCCAGTACAGCTACAAGAAAATCAGAACGGACAAGAAGATGCCCCAAATACCTGGAGGCATATCATTGTAGTGAAGTGAGTTCTACACCAGTAGACCAGAAAACAGATGCTTTGGGTAAATTATTATCCTCTGGTGTATTGAACCGAGTGACTACTGATATGGCCAACAGGATTTGGGAAGCTGTAATGAAATGATTCTGAAGTTTTAATGTATATATTTATTATTTAGTTGGTACTGAATTAAAAAAAAAAAACCCTATATATCTGCTTGATCATAATACAGATCACGACATTGAAAAGAACTATGTAAATAAATAATCTAATATAGATATAATTGTGTAGTACACAATTTGAAAGAGGGGAGCAAAAGAGTATTGTTCCACTTTAAAAAATTGTTGTGTACATATTTTTTTAATGGAAATTGTTCAACCTAAGTTTTTTTAATCATCTGCTTACATATTACTGGATCAGCCATATATATATATATTTAGCTTGCAGGATTTTTTTTTTTTTTTTTTTTTGATGTATGCAGAAGTACAGAAAAATTAATATAGCTTTACCTTTGAACTATTTTTTTCAGTTTTTCCAAGTTAATGGATATGATTTCAGGTTCATTTAGAGACTGGAGTTTTTTTCTTCTGTATAGGAAAATGGGGAATGTTTTTGTGTTGCCCCGTTTGATTAACATCAATGTCTCTGATTCATTTTCAGGAAACAGTTACACTGGTTATCTGAAGGCCTTATGTTGGATATTGTTTTTTTTTAATTTTTAGTTCCAGGAAGAGTACCAGTATCACTGATAATTACAAAGAATGCATTACTGTTTGGTCAGTGAAATGTGTGATAGTTATTTACCATAGCTAACTGATATGTTTAATACAATTTGTACTTCATCTTTTCAGTTCAATTTAATGTTTCTTGCAGGTTATGAAATGATGAGACATCATTTTCTAGACAGTGGGAGCATGTAGCAGATGAGATTTTATTACTGTTTTTAAATTAATTAAATATTTTATTTTAGTTTTCATCTACTGAGCCCCTCTTTCATTATCTAAAAGTCGATTGTGGTTTATATGAAATGTGTATGGATTGTCGTAACAGGCTTCTATAGGTTTTGGCGGGTTTTTGGAGGTCACGTGACAGGAAGGCTCAATTGTTATTGTTTTTCTTCAATGTCAGAAAGTTTGTTCGAATTCATACAATATTATTCACCTGTTTAAAATAATCTACATCTTGATCGTACGTTTGGTTAGTATATATTCCACCTTAGGTATTTATTTTCGATTGTACTTCGTTTATTTATTTCATATTCAGATTCGATCAGTGGATTTTTTCTTTGTTTTGTCATCGTTGTTTACGGTCGAATTTTTCTTCATACTACCGACTGACGAATTGACTTGACTGAATTGTTTACACTAAACAGATCGCATGAATGGTTATGGGTATTGTTTTTTACAGCTAACATACACAGCACAGAGAGAATGGAGAGTGTTGGATAGTGGTGTAGTGGTGTGACGGCGGAACTCAGATCCACAATCTGGTAAGATTTTGTGTACATACCAGTAAGTTGTTTATAAATAGGTGTGTGTCAGTAGAGGGCTACAGTATTGATGTTTATAGTTAATTTATGTTTTTTTAAGTAAGAAGGACATTTTAACAAAACATTAGGGATTCAGAGTAAACAGTGTTGGATAAAGTGTTAATCTATACATTTGTTATTGCTAACTCGATTCAAGCCTTGCTTGTGTCTAGCTACAACACCAGACACAAGTGAAGCTTGAAACCAGTTCACTTTGGCAGTATCAATAACACTATTGCATTATTTTTGGGGGGTGTTCTTACTGATCACTCGGCGGATTGTTTTGTTTGGGAAGTAAACATACTGTTGTACTTCAGAATTCCATAGTAGAATTTTAGATGTGTACAGGTATCATAAAATAGTATGATAATGCTTATGGATTTGTTACAGGAAAAATGAATAATTGACAAGTTGTATAAATGTGTATTATTATTGTAATTTCAGAGTTCCTTCAGCTGTTATTAAATTGTTAAAAATTCAAGAGCTGAGTTAGTTGTGGTACAGCCCTGTGGACATTGCCCATTTCCACGTGATGCCCTAGATTAGGTCTGTTTCATTGGGTTGTCGCATCTCGTATCGTACAGGAGGTCAGTCCGCCGATCAAACTCGCTGCCTGCGGGAGCTCGTTTAATCTGGCGATCCGACCTCCTCCAATCGGCGTGATACTACGACCCAGATCACTTTACTGTAGCGATAATATGTGTGCAAACGTTTATGGTACAGTACGGCCGTCATGAACTGGTTACTTTCCACGGGTGGGCAATATTTCCACGGCCCCAATGATATTAGATTTCAAACACTAATTATAGTAATAATCATCAAAAATTTAATAAATGAAGCACCGGGTATAACCGCTTCCCACGCGTGGATTACGACTATCCACGACGGCTGGACAGTAAATTTGAGACTCAATCAGATGAAACATTTCAGTTGTCAGTGAAAATGAACCGTAGATTTCCAGGACATAACAGCGTCGAATTCCTTACAAAACTTGATTGGTGTCTTGAGCGCTTGAGGTTGGACTAAAGACTAATTTCCGTTCCGAAGCGTTACACATTCATTTGGCACTACTGCTTAACTTGCCTCCAATATGAGGTGATTCTGGTTTTTAAATCCCAATGATAATAAAATAAATTCTTAACTGAACATGATTTTCGTTTCCGATTTTGTTTTTCTTTTTTGAAACACCGACCGATATCAGTATGTGATATGTTAAACATTTCCGCGCCTGTTCCGGAATTGAATCATTGTTCAACATATTGTCTATAAAATTGACGAAAGTTATGTAGCAAATGCGGGCATGTTCTACATTATCCTCGCAGGTAGCTTAACCTTTACCTAACACGAAAGGAAGACGACACTTGCTTGCAAACACAAAAATTGAATAACTATTTTTTTTTTCTCATTTTTTGCTTCAAACATAGCTCGTTTCCAATGATGGGTCATAAGCTATCTTATTTGAGACATACAGATTATCACCACAGTGTGTGTCTCCGGGAATTCAGATCAAGTCGAGTTGTAGGCACAGAACAGTATTTCGACGAGCCCGTTAGGGCGAGTCGAAATACGATTCTGTGCCTACTACGAGACTTGATCAGAATTTCCGGAGACATGCACTGTGGTGGTGATAAATTTATCTCACAATATTGACCACAAAATGTGTTATAAAACTATTTCAAGAGGAACTTTTTCATTTTTCTTATCGACGGAAAGACGCAAATTGAAAAACAGAATAGCGTTCATTGATCTCCATATTGAGGTCAGTGATGACGTTACACTTCAGAGAAAATTACGTCACTGGGATTCACTTTACTGAATACTGCTTGCGAAGTGGAGCAACTGTGTGTTTCGTCAGCGTGAATTTGGTTGTAACTTTTGCAACAATTACTGGTGAATTAAATATCCCTCTTGGTGTAAAGGTTTATTATATTTTAAAATATGCTGTTCTTCGTTTTTTGAGGTGGAGTTTTCCACCTTTCATAGCGAGAGCTGATCCTTTAACTTAATAGATTAGCCTCGACTCGAGCGTTCAGGAAAATCCCAATAATAGGCTACACACCAGCCCAAGATGCCGAAAAGTGCGCATAATTTAACTATTCGTCGAGACTTCCCCAGTGACATTTTAGCATGCCGTGCATAATAAATACATTACAGGGCGTTTAGTTGGCAGATACAGTGTCATATACGGCTCAGAGAAAACAATATTAGGTGAGGCTTCGTCTCACCTAATACTGTTTTCTCTGAAGGGAAAAACGCGAAGCGATCGAAAAATGATATTAATGCCGTTGTTTTGGCAACAGCAGAATCACGCGCTTGTATCAGGGGCCCTTGATACGAATTCGGAACAAGGGCCCAGATACATTAAACTTTAGTTGCGTAACAGTGCAAAAACGCCCCGATTGTGAGATAAAGAAAATGAAAATGAAAAAAATAATGAAAGTTGAATGATGAATTTTGTGAATAGCGCTAGCTGGTTTTGGACATTACGTTTGGCTAAAGGGTCAACATGTCTTGAGTTCGGTTTGCGATGTGAATTTTAAAATGCCATGTTTCGTTTTATTCATTTAAAAAATATAATCACAGTCCGTCCCCACTTGACGAGCTGAATGAATTAAGTAATTATTTTGAAGGTGTCATCAGAATTTCTGTAATATACATTATTTCTTAGAGATCGTATCCTAAAAGTAGAGGACCAATATAAGATGCAATCTCTCCTGTTTGTTCATGACTGGCTTAACAATACTCTGCCAGTCTCCTTTTACAACTTCTTCTCGATGACCTAGAATCACAAGACAATCTTATCCACTGGAAATGAATGAAGCGCACTAGGACAAAGTCTCTAGACTTATTTCCAGTATTTGCTTACTCCAAATTAATTAGATTGCCACCTGCGTGCAATCTCTAATAAAACCCTCTAGAAGAGACAAATTTCAAATAAGTTTTTAGGAGCGTACCCGAATGATGTTCATTGTAATAATCCTTATTGTTTGAACTGCACTCAGTAGTGATCACCTCTTTGTGTATTATAGTAAAATTAATCAAACAAGAATTGTATTTTATGGCCAGTATATGACCTAGTTCTAACACATAGGCATCAACAACTAACTAAACTTTTTGATTATATTTGGCCACAAATGTATACAAGTGACTTCAAAAATAATAAAAATAATAGAATAAACAAATTAGTTCGTGTGATACCCAAGTGTCTTTCCAGCTCGTCACAATGTTTATCCCTACCAGGTCCATCTCAAGTAGCATCTGGGATAGACTATACTGTCCTGGTCAGTGATTGAGACAGGGGGCGTGGTGGGGAGCCCAAACCGCACGGCAGCCACCAACGGCCATATTATTTCTAAATCCCTAAGTTGTCCCAAGTGATATTCAGACTCAAAGTATTTTGTCGATGGCATTTAAGTGTGCCCCTACAATGCCCAGTACAATGTTGTAATATAATTTATACTGGGGATAACAGGAAGACAGCCAATCTGACTATGTTATTCCCCACAATATACATATGTGTTTTCATTTTACATCGTTATCATTATTCTTGCAAACTGTTATGTGTATGTTTACTGTGATATAAAGAAATAATCAATCAATCAATCAATCAATTTGGAGAGTCCACATTCATTATTTGGGTTAGGTTAGACAGGGTTTTCCACTTGCGGAACACAGAAAATATTGATTGGTCTGTACACAACTTCACTGAATAGACATTTACTTTATGAGCTTTGGACGTAATATGATTTTGTATCAGAAAGGCGAGCTGTTGGCTTTAATGTGTTAAATAATTATTTTTTTCTTCAGCTCATCTTATAAAGTATAATTATCCTTAACCCCCTCGGTAATAAAATCGTTGCTCACATTTTATGTCCGAGTACACACGATGCAAATCTGGTAACGGCAACTGGAAAGTAACTTCCATAGCATGGATGTCGGAAGCACACCGTGATTCTTCCGGCAATCAGAGGGGGGGGGGGGGGAGGGATGGTCAAGTATGGTGTTTGGGACATATATCCTCGAGGAACCCGATAGACGATCTTTGCAATAGAGCCATTTTGGTGACCAAAGGCACGAAGACGGTGACGACCATGGATTAACAAAACCAGTAAGCGCAGAAGAGGTCATGGAAATAATCAGAAAATGCAAGTCATCTTCATCCCCTGAAGACGAAGTCTCTTACAAAATACTAAAACAGTGTCCCAACATCTTCTACTGTAAACTTACCCAACTCATAAACTGTTGTCTCTCCTCTAGGTACTTCCCAAAATGCTGCAAAGTGGCCACAGGATTCATGATACCTAAACCTGACAAAGACCTTACAAACCCTTCTGACTACGTCCAATTAGCTCGCTTAGCTGTGTTGGAAAAATATTTGAGCGGATTCTAACCATGAGACTCCACAGCAATCTCGAATCAATCAACTTTTTCAACAAATGACAAAGAGCGTATAGGAGTCCGAAAGAAGGAATCGAACACGTATACAGTCTGATCGATTATATGAAACCAGCATTTATTCAAAACGAAATCGGAACAGCGCTTTTCATGGATGTAGAAAAGGCGTTCGACTCGTTATGGCACAATGGCGTGAGATATAAACTAGCGAAAATGGGATTACCCACTAAAATTCTGAGGTTCATATCATCATTTCTAACTGACCGAAAAATCAAGGTGAGGGTTAACCGCGAGGTGTCAGAGGATAAATTACACGAAGCGGGAACACCACAAGGATGAGTTCTAAGCCCGCGTCTTTTCATAATATATGTGAATGACATAGAAAAAGTAGGGAAAAACTGTGTTGAACTATCGCAGTTCTCAGACGATAAAGGCACGTGGACGGCCAGCAATTCCCGAAACATAATTAAAAATCATCTACAGGATACATTCGCGATCTTGAGAGCTGGTGCGCCCTATGGCGCATCAAGCTCAATACCGCCAAAATTAAAAAAAGTTCCGTTCTTCAAGAAGTAAAAAAAAAAACTGTCCCCAGTATCTATCTCCAGTTATACGATCACAAATTAGAAGCAAGGAATGAGGCCACATTTCTGGATTAACACTTGATAGCAATCTCAGTCTGAACAGTCACGTAAACTCCATTACGTTCAGAGCTACTAAACGTATCAATATTCTGAAGATGATTAGAGGTAAACATTGGGGAGCAAACAAAGATGTACTTCCTAGGCTCTACAAATCATTTATATGACCGGCACTAGAATGCGATGCCATAATAACAAGTGACCTGGGCAAAACGAACATTCAAAACCTTCAAAGGGTTCAAAATCATACCCTGCGTGCGGTATTATAGAAACCCATATTGGCCTCGATAAAGGCACTTCACGTGCTAACAAAAATAGAAACTATTGATACGCGATTAAAAGACCTACAAAACAGAACCAGGAACAGACTCCAAGATAGTGAATTAATCGTTGAGCTGAACGGACACCGATCCCCTAACAGAAAAACAAAATAAGTTTTTAGAAAATAAAAGTTATACAATAGAATTAAATTGCATGGAGTTAGTGAGGATTGCCTCTCTATTCATTGTTAACTTTAGGATCGAGTCTGTGAAAACTGCATCGCAACTCTGCAGAAGCGCGATTGAAACGCGTTTAAAAGACCTATATAACAAAATCCTCTACTTACTTCAGGATAGTGAATCAAACGTACAGCTGAACGAACACCGAACGCTTAACAGTAAAACAAAATAAGTCACAGAAAATAAAAAAAAATACTCACTAGAATTCAACTGCGTGGAGTCAATGAGGATAGCCTCGTTAATCATTGAGAACGTTTGGATTGAGTCTGTGAGGATTGCCTCGCAACTCTGCGTGTGGGGTGGGGGTTACGAAGGAACCCGCCACGCACCCCATCCATATCAACAATCACACAACAGTCACAATATACAATAACACAGTTCTATCTTTCTCTAATAATGAAATGGAGGAGTGGAGTCAGTAAGGACTGCCTCGCTACTCATAAAAAATTCTAGGGTCGAGTCTGTGGGGACTGCCTCGCAACTCTGCGCGTGGGGAGTGGGCTCAGAAGAAACCCGCTCCTCACCCCATCCACAGCAACAATCACACAACAGTCACAATATACAATAGCGGATTCCTATCTTTCTCTCTGCCTATAACTTTTCTAATTGAACATTCTCAAATTTTCTTGCAACACTCTTATCAAGAAGACGCGTGAAATAGTGGACGAAGCGTAGGAGGAACTGGTACAACCTACCCCACTTTTCTTTTAACATACACAGGATACCACCAAACACCGTACACGGATTGAAACAAGCTTGCCTGGCTGGGACGAGAGTACATTTTAAATAAATAAACATTTCAATAAAGATATAACAGCCCTTTTGTGGGCTTTTGGGTGTGTATCTGTGAGTGTGTATGTGTGTGTGTGTGTGCCCCCCTGCCATCACAACGTCATCTGTTCTCCCTGAACGCAGACCAGACGGCCAATGCTCAGCATCCACTCTCCCTTACAGGCTGGTGGATGACTCCCAGCTTCAAAACCACATATTGGGGGATTTTGTTCCATTTTGTAGCCGTTATGGATAACATGATGGGGCTGCTCCCAAACTAGCGACTGTTTGGGTTTCTTTTCATTTTTATTTTTTTTCTAAAACAACCAACAAACCGCCGTTTCAGCATTACCAAAAACATGCCCATGTCCCCAAGCAAACACAGAGCATAATTCTTGTAGTTATGCACAGTTCCTAGTCATCTTCCAGTTCAAGGTTCTCGGAGATCTGCACCCACTACCCTACTGCCAGTGCGCACACTCAAACCAAATAAGATTATTGGTTCTCGTTTCCGACTCTCTTGGATTCATAAGCAAATAAAGTTATCAAGCAAATAAAGTTATTGGGGTCTCAAGGGATTTAAGTCCTGCATTGTCCCTATGCGCCTTCGGCGCGTTGAAACTTTTCATTTCATTCATTCTGTGTCGATTTTCGCAACTTCATTGTAGGCTATGTTTGAGTAATATTGGAACACAAACAAGAGAAAAATGTCCCTTTTCTGCATTAGTTTGGGACTTTAATAAAATGTTAATCGATAAAACCGAACATTTTGATATGTCGAATGACTGAAAGTGTTCTCGGTATGCAATCAGTATTTAAAAAATATCGAGTTTCGGTACAAATATCGAAATTCCGTGAAGGCCTAGTGACACTTCGGTGCCATTGCTTATCTCCACACTTGAAACGAATTCAGCTAATATCTAATCTTCCCCACCGCTACATGTGATAACACGTTGACACTATAAAGCTGCTGTAAAAACACAAAAGAAGACGGTACAGTGGTCACAATCGCGATTTGATTGCGATACACTAACACCAGTGTGTCAAGATTTCCTTACTTAAATACTGTGAAATTAAGACGGCAACATGCAAATAAAACGAAAATAGCAACTCAGATTCAATATCCACTCATTCCTTTACCAAGAGGTAAAATACTAGAGTTGTAGGGAGGAGAGGCGCCAGGGAATTTTGACCGGGTCGCGGCGAAGTCGAAACGTTGTGGCCGTTTTTGTGATCACAGTACTGCATCATTCAGTGCACAGACCTCCGGTAACCAGGAGATCGAACCCCTTAGCTTTTGATTGTTCCTAATTAGGTTCCTTATCAGTAACAACAAATTAATTAATATTTATGAACACCCGCCCCCACCCCCACGTCTGAAATCCTTTAAGATTAAAATAAAAAACAATTCACAAATTAGACAACAAAATAGAAGGCTGTGGTATATTCATGTGGAATAAGAAAATAATATGCTCCTGATTGGCGCTGTTGACGATGCGTAAAATGTTTTTTGGTGTCTGCTACTGTATTCGTACCAGAACTGATAATAAATTGTTATTTCAGAACAACTCGTCACCAGGTGTGCTTCAGAAATCCAAGATAAAGATAGGAATAAAAAAATACTTAAAGATGCAGTAGCATGGCCATGTGGAGGAAAATGCCAACACCGTTTGCTTTTATTGGGCAGGAACGATATTTTATTTACATTTTGGTCAAGTTCAGTAGAGGAGAAAAAATCACCAGTGTACAATACCTTCTAAAAGGACATTAGGCGTCTGATCGCCTTCACTCACTAGACTGTCATCGTGAGAAAACTTCGCAGTTGACGTATTATTCACAGAGTATCACGCCACTTGTTTGAATTGCCAAGAATTTCGAAAGCATTTTCCACTCAAGTTGAGTGTATCACGTGACTAAACGCACATGTTACGGAACTTGTGTCTTTCTTCAAGAAGGAAAAAAACGCCGGAAGTATTGGCATTTTCCTCTCTGCCTGCCTGCATGCAACCCTGGTGCATTCCACTGAAGTGTTTTCTTTAAGTGGGATGCCTGCTAAGTTGAGGGTGGGGTAGACCAATCAATATTTTCAACGTGCAGCTCCATATGGACTCTTCTAATTGCTGCATTTCAACTAATATTGTAGATACCACCAGTGTTCATAAGGTTAATTCATAGCTTTATTCTATATTTTGCCACGAGTAGCTCTCATGGAACATTACTTTATTATCGGTTTTATTGCGAACGCCGTAGCAGACAATCATACCTGATATCAACTACCAGGGTCAGAAGCATGTATTTTCCGTATTCTACAGTACAGTTGCCGTGGACAAGTCATAATCCACGTGCGGTCAGTGATGTCCATGCATGCCTTTACCGGATAATAAACATCATCATCATCATCAAAATTTTAATTTATGAAGCACCGGATTTTCTCCGGTGCTTCATTAATTAAATTTTTAATGATTATTCTTATAGTTAGTGTTTTGAATCTAATATTATTGCGCCCTCGGGAATATTGCCAACTCGTGGAAAGTGACCAGTCCATGGCGACTGTATTGGAGGGTTTCTTGTTACTTATCTAGCACCAACATATGTTTTTTCTTAGGATTCGACTAATTTGGATGAAAATCACTGACGGAATTGCTGGAATGTTCATTGGTCACTTATAGAAAAGTGGCCTCGTCGCCGCCATATGGGATAGGGGTGGGGGGGGGGGGGGGCGAATTGCTATGAGTTGACAACACCCAACAACAACAAGATTGTCGATTTTTAGTGTCCCGACACTTTGCAGTCGCCGATCGCTTTCTAAAGAATATAACATTGATGTCTGTGAACAATGAATATGCTAATGTTGCGCACATTTACCGAGGCAATTAACATGGAATATTTATAACATATTTCAGTTATTATTAACATAAACAAATGCCAAGATTGGAAAGATGATACAGCGCTATGGTTTTCATGCTAGGTACAGTTAAAACTAAAAGTCCTGTCATGAAATGCTCACAAATAGCACGTCGATCTGCGCGTTAATCTACGCGTGAGGACCATAGTAAGGCTATCGAATTCTGTACATATGGCCTGTGCACAAGTAATGTTTCAGCCAATGGACCTCCGGGTATCCCGGAAGTCCATTGGCTGAAACATTGCCTGTGTTTGCTATGAGTAACCAGGAGAACCCGATGTGCTTTGGATGTCATTCGATATGGCAATAGCGCGCAATTCCAATACGCAGTTAAGCCCAGATAAGCGCACAGTTCATGACAGGACTTCTAATTTTAACTGTAAGCGCCGTGATGTCTGGTGAAATGAAAATTGTTACGCGGTGACTGTAGTCACAGCACAACAGCTTTCACGTCATCAAACATAATCGGATAGGGGAGTTATCGGGTTGATTGACTTGACGGCATCTTGGGATGGGAAGAGGGCGGTTTGAATGTCTACGTTTTTCGCTGATGTTCCAGTAAGTAGTTGCACAAAGATAAGTAGTGGAAATCCACCAGGTGTTTTTTTTTTCTCTCTCGGCAGATTAGTCTTCGGGCATTGTAGAAAACACCTAATTCCGTAAAGCTTTTCAAACGCACCAAAAAGACCAGAAATAATGAGTACAATGCAGCTACAAAATAAATCTTTCACAACTATTTGTCCGGTTTCTACCTGGTCCGCATGATCCCTTCCCAGGAATCCGCTCAGAAGTCACTTTGAATGATGGAAATAGCTGGGAAAAATTAAACAGGCAAAGCACACTGAGACAAAAGTTGTCACAATGTTTTCATATTATGTTTTCCATTATAAACATGTAAAGAACGACATGAAAAACAGAATGCAAGTTCTAACCACCCAGACCACAGGGAGAAGGTTACATTACTTTCTCGTCGGGTTCTTATTACCCATCAATAAATGTACTAGTAAGAGTGTATCCAACCTTATCAAGGTCTGTTTTACACCAACAATAGTAAATGCCATGCAAAAGACACACTTGATACCAGGATTTAATCGAAGTCCATTTTCTTCCACTACGCGTTTTTCACTTACTACATCATAACTGCTATACTTTACGAATTAAGAATAGCAAAATCGACAAACAAATCATTGTTCACTTCATTCGTTGATACTCAACAGAAAATTGGTTCTGGGGACAAAAATGTGATGTAATTAAACTTTTAATTTGTCATATTTATTGAAATCTAGTTCATCTTTAGATCATACTACATAAGACAAGTACGCTTGAAAGTGCTGTGAAGTGGATGGAACATATGTTTTCATCCGTTGCATTCATACAAAAGTTGAACCGTAACATCTGCCCTTTCTGCACATGGAGCCCTGAGGGAAGAATTTAAAACTATGATGAATGAAAAGAAGTGAGCAATATTAAGAGGTTCATGATTTGTCTGTATTATAACGCTTAAGTTAATATAACAAAACGAACTTTTGCTGCAAGAAGTAACAAAATAGTGGTTGCGAAACACCGCACTGAATGCCTTCTTTTACCGTGTACAGTAATGTAATCACAAGCGCTTTCTCCTTTTCAATCGAGATGTGATTGAGATCCGGTCAAAACAAATTTACACCGCTGGACAAAGATTTTAGAAATACAATATGGCCGGATCGCGATTGAATTACTAAAAAACAAAAGAAAAAATATCTGAGATGCAATGCTTTCATAGTTTGCTTCAGACAGCGCGATTATGCAACGTTGTAGCCAGAAAAGCGGTGCGAGAATGTCGATCAGGATGATACGGTGTCGGGATCTAGTCGAAGGTCTCGCCATTCTTGTGTAATCACATTACTGTAATATCATCAAGGTAATCATTGCGCCAGTATCAAAGAAAATTTTACACGTGTGTATTTTGTGTTTAATTTTGTCTCTTGTGATGCATAACGTGTAAGTAACTCCTTGAAGTAATTTCAATGTTCAATATTCATCTCTATCTTTAACGCAGTATTTCGACCATTGAGTGCAAGAAGGCGCTTTGTTTCCCTCAAGGAACGATCTGAAAATTTTTGAGATTTAAAAAAAAATACCTTTGTGCTGTTGATTTTTCAGTCTGGGCAAGTGGTAACAATTTGAGCCCTTTGATACTTTTGTATGTCTTATGACGTACGAAATCAAACAGCGTGTTGATATTTTTGTACGTCTTCTGACGTACGAAATCAAACAGCGCGTTGTTACTTTTGTATGTCTTATGACGTACGAAATCAAACAGCGTCTTGATACTTTGTGGTCTTATTTTTCGATTTTGTAAAGTTTTAACCTCAACTCCTATTTTCTTCTCAATAGTGCTCAGTGACAACCGTTGAGCCAAATGTTATCGCAGCTTAAAATACAAATATAATCCTGCTGCAAAGACTTCTAAACTGGTTAAGTGCAAGAAGCCCCTATCAGGATATTCAAAAAATTAGGATACCTGAGCAAAAGCCAACACTTCCCTTGCTTATATTTTACAAATAATGTTTTGTTTATATAAATGTGTTTATTACACATTATTGGAGAGTGCCTATAGGCACTCTCCAATAATTTGTAATAAAACAAGTTTTGAATAACAATTTCAGACCACCAAAAATAATCTATCCCTCAACCAGATAATCACAAATGAGTAAAATATCTTGTTATTTGTACTTTCCTACCTTTGACGTCGCATTTTGAAAAACGTTAAAGAAACTGAATTCCCAGTGATGTTTGAACGTCAGGATAATTAAAGTCTCAAAGGGTTTTCAAGTGAAGTTTTTTTTATTAATCGGTACTATCGGACATTGATGCATGATATTCTGGGCAATCAGCACTTGGTTATTAATAACAACACATTATTTATGATCATAAGTTAATCCAGTTGTCTAGCTTTCCTTGTTTAGGTAGACCAAGGCATTACATGGTATTATTCCGTGTCAGATATATTCCAGGTCCATCATTGTGGTGTTTTCTCAATTCGTGGGACCAAAACGAGAGCGTGATTGATGTATTGTAATGCAATCGCTTTACAAAACTCAGAGCCCATGCAAGTTAATACCATTTATCTGACAATTAGTGTGGATTGTGAGTGTGGTACTCGAGTAGAGCACGTTTGAGGGCACCTGATACAAAATCTGTATCCTGCAGCTGTAATATGATAGCTCGTGTCCGGTTATGATTTGTTTACTTTAGCATGTACAGAACATTAAATGCTTTCGAAAAGCGCAAGCGGAAAAGGCTCTTCCCAAAAGTATAATTATTAACCCTTTGAACCCTACCGGTCGCTTTTCCGGCCAGAAACGGGATACATCATAACGTCATTAAGTAGGATGGCTGTTCAGTAAATGTTGGGGTAGACCAATCAATATTTTCAACGTGCAGCTCCTGAGGCTGCACGTTGAAAATATTAATTGGTCTACCCCAAATAATGAATATGGAATCTTCTAATTGCTGCTATTGAACTGGCATGGAAGATACCACTAGAGTCCAAAGTTTAATTTATGGAATCTCATTGATTTTAGATGCTTTTTGTCTGAATCACTGGATCCATTCAAGTTGAAACGGTGCGCAGTTATACTGTCACGGCACGCTGCCTTTTCGGAATGGCGATCAAACGCGCTCTTTACGTTTATCCAAAGGCCGCAAAAGTACAAGGCAGGCGCATGGGATTTAGAATGAAGAAGAATCATTTTCTGAGGCTGAAAATGAAATCCGAAATTAAAATTCTAGTTTTGTTCTTGTTTCTAAGGCAATATCTGGTCTCGTCTTCGACTCATCGGAATATGGCCTTAGAAACAAGAGGTCGACTCTGATACAACATTTTGTATATAAACATAATGATGATAATATATGTTCCGACATTTCTTTTAACCACCGGTCTTAATGTTTTCACATTTGACGTGCAACATCTGATAAGTTACAATTTAATTTATTTATTTATTTATTTATTGGTGGTTAAGGTCACATACTTATGCGCAATGGCCAATCGTGACCGTGACAGTTTTACGGGTGGAGGAAACCGGAATACCCGAATAGAAGCACCGTGCAACTGTCAGCTCCTCAACATTCTAACTCTCTTCAAACCCCGCTAAAGCAGGGCTACAGCGGTTGAATACATGTGCACCATCGACGTGCAGTACGCCTTAGTACACGGCGTCATCGTGCCCCCATGCAGGCAACCGGGATAACGTGCCTTGCCCATGGACACAACACAGGTATTCCCTGACGGGGATCGAACTCGGGATCTCTAGCATAGAAGTCCAACAGTCTACCACTGAGCCACCGCGCTCCTAGTTACAATTCAAATAAGGCCCTGTGGGTTATAAACAGGAGTGCCAGAAACCTCTTGACTAAACCAATACAGATATTTAAATGCGGAACAGTACTCGCGTTTAAACAATTGTCCCACACAATGTTGGTCAAAATGATCTCATATTCATTATTACTCCTACGGGTTGATTTGCAAGTTTACCGTATTAGGCATAAGAGAGTGGTACATGTATTCAAGTTGACATAAATAATGTGATAATAATTTAATCATATTTCCCCATTCCGCATGTTATTGGTTAAAGGCATACCGCGTGACATGCGTCAAAATCGTATAAAGCAAATCATGTAACGACTTAGAATCTCTTCATGTTCGAGTGCGTGGTAAAATTTTGAAGACTCGGTAAGCCTTGCCTACTCAACCCAATTGTCACCGTGACAGCCTCCTGATCGATCGGTATTCATGGACGGAGAAAACAATGATAATTCCTTGGGAATAAATAAGTTAAAAGAAGAGGGAGATAAATAAAGGGGCATATATTCGAAAATAATTTGGAGGAAACTGAAAAAAATATTTTTAAAGATATTGTTACGTGACATGCTAAATAACCATCGACTGCGATCGAAATTCAAAACGGAATCAAACAAGACTTCGTCCTATTATTTTAACAAATTTAGTATCTAAATTCATCATGGCTGAGGAATGCTATGTAAATTTCAATATGGGTGATCCTGCTGAATTTATCAATTTAAGAGGAGTGATAAATGATGACTTTCAATCTTAGTTTAATAAGCAAAACCCAAGATTTATGCGTACTTCTGGTGAACAGTGAATGCCTATGATGAATGCCGAGAAGAGAAATCAACAAAAATAAGTTGATGACGATGTGCAAAGCAATGATTGAGACGGGCCAATGAAACGTCGAATTGAAAAATGATTGACGTTACCTTTTGTTACACACTTTTCTGTGCTTTTTATCCTGTTGTATTTTTGCAGAAATTACATGTTTTTCGTTCAAATACATATAGTTATTATATTTTTCTGTTAACGCCAGTTAAATTATAAGAAATAACTATTTGAAAAGCAGACGAGCTCGTTCCAATGAGGGGTCAAAACCTATGTTTTTGAGACAAAAAATGAAAATAATAGTTATTCAAGAATTTTTTTTACAAGTGTCGTCTGTTTTTCAAGTTAGATAAAGGGTTAAAAAAACGAAAAACAATGAAGTCCCCATTACACCCACGGCAAAGCATCTTCGTTTGCGCGCACGGATACATGACCCAATTGTTGATTGCATAATTCACGTGTGAAGTTATCGTTTATAATCAAACCCGGAAATCCCAATAAATCACACTTTGGAAAGTAACAAAAAGTAATATTAAATGTACAATAAGACAGAAGATAACGTTCAAAATTTTTCTCATTCCAGTTTAAACGCTCTTCTAAAATATAACATTAAGGCCTCGTTTGAAAATAAACGCAAATCGCCGACTGAGCAAGGAAACGGGAGAACTCTTCCCCAACGAGGAGCGTGCCGGAGAGAATTACGAAGGACGGGATCCTAGTTGGTTGAGATCAACAGTTTTCCCGGTGGAGCAATCCATATTTGTTGACTATGTTGACCAATATCTACTTATGCCCTCACTTAATGGTAGACAGTGGGTTGATATACTTGGTTCAGTCAGTCAAATAACTGTTACGTCGGCGCATTTAGTGGTCACTGAACTGGCGAGTCGGTTACAATCTTAGTTTAGTATAATCATATATTAATTTCCCCAAAACATACAAACAGATTGGAGAACAGTTTATCACAACCCTCACAAACTCGACTCCAGAAAATTATTATACGAATTACAAATATTTTGATGATCGTAGACAATTTCAAAAATAAAAGATATCTAAAGACTGAAACCTAAAAAGGGGTTGAAAACAGAACAGCAACAAAAACAAAACCCAAGTATTTCAGGTTAACGTCTCGAGAGTCTAGATTTGTTGTGAGCTTATTGTTATCTGTCTTAAACTCCCCTTCATTCTATTTTATGAAAATAATTCGTTTTATTTAGAATTTCATCACTATTACTGCCCTGTCTGCTAAACACCAATTCTTTTGTACTACGATGCCCCTGTATGATACTACCAAGTTATCGACAACTCTATGATGGAATTTACGGTTCGTCGCTTGTGGAGAGTACTGTTTTCAGATACTCAAAGTTTCTCCATAAAATACTCCTGTTTGGGCTGAGAGTAGGGGGTATGGGATATGAAGCTTGGACAGCTAACTTTAATTCATTCAAATGCCATCCATTCAGAAAGCAATAAACTCTGTGTGCCTTTCTAAAAGTCTGTGGCTCAAATTATACAGCTCAAATAAAACCAATGGAAACACATTAGCCCACGTTTTTACCATTTGCATCCAAAGACGAGAACAAACCGAAAGGGGGAAATCAATCCTTGCACTTTAAACAAAACGCCAGGGTAATCTCAGTCAATGTAAAAGCACATTAAAATGTGAAATCGATAAATATTCTAATCGAATGTTTAAAAACATACAATTATAAATATTGGTAACGATGAAAACAAATAACAGATTCACAAAGGCCACTGTTCAACTTCATAAAACCCATAACAGAGGCAAGGGCGTGGATGGATGCTGAGAACTGTTTGATGCAGATGAATAGCAAACCAGAATAGAAAGAATTGAAACCACAATTGACATTAAATGGATTGAAATAATGGAAGATGGAAATAAGATCAACACAAATATATACGTATTCGGTTTCAATAGCCCGTTGTCTCCAAAATCAATAAAAGGTGGGATGCGTGAACTCCACAGTGGATTTATGTACAAGCAATCCAGCTTGATGTTCCAACTGCCAAAACAGCGGCCAAATGAGGGCAAAGGTCAGGCAAAATGTTGTAAGGACGGTTAAAACATGACGAGCCATATAGACATGATATACACAAATGGGTTACTTGTGAGGGTAAGCCCCTCCACCCCCCCCCCCCCCCCCCACACACACACACAAAGTAGATCTTCTGTGTCTCATGCCCTTTTTATAAAATTACACGTGGGCGGTAGTTTTTTTATTTTATTTTTTTTATTTTTGTAATAATTTCTTTGCCATCAAAAGTTTATTTTCTCCTTGGTTTATTTTATGTTTTCGGCCTCATAACCTACAAAATACATGGGTTGTGGTGTACTTCGTCCCATGAGTGTAGCAAGACTTTGCAATGCTTTAGCATTCCAAGCCTTCTTGCACTCAAGGGATAAATTTATCAATTTTGTTACTTGGGTAAAATATAGACATGAACCATTTAATTTTTAGTTTTTCGTGTTTGCAATGGTTATCAAAAGAGATTATGAGGCAGCCAAAAGGACTATGCGGATGGGCCTTTGAAACATTTTTTTTTACTTTTTTAGGCCTAACCATGTCTAACATTCGGTAGATTCCCACCAATCCAACAAAGGCAAGAAAATACACAAACTAACACAGAAAAACAAATAAACTTTAAAGAGGTCTGAGAAATAGTTTCACCCGTGCCTGGCATGAACACGTTAAACGCCATCATCATCAACAACAAAACCCAACGTATGAACTAAATCGACTGGATATCATGCCGAATTGACATAGCTGGGATTCGCGGTTCCACTTTTAAGAAATTACTTTACTTTGGAACAGGCCAACGAAACTGAACCCAAATCCACTCAAACGTCAGCGCCTTGTTTCGACATGGATAAAACAACAAAATCCAGAAACAGTACAGGAGAAAGAAGGCAATCTTAGCAAGATGAGACAAAAACATGCCCCAGCAAAATCGAAATCGGGAGGAGAATGAAGATAAGAATAACTTGAAACGATGGCGGGTCATTGTAAGAAATACTGAAGAAAAGAAAATGAAAAAAAAATCTTTGCCAGAAAGAACACAAACCAAACGCCTTTAATCTTGTTAGTAACAGTATATTGGAAAACAAACACGGGCATGTCATTTGATTACTGCCTCGGAGGCACGTTCTGCAATCATCAGCGATATAGTTCGTCTCAGAATAAGTTCCAAAGAAAGAAATCGCCAAGGAAACTAACTGGACCATATTTCCCTCCTACCTGCATCACACGAAACACCAACTGAATATGGAAGAATACAAATGCAAAATAATCCAATGGAACTGTCGAGGTCTCAGAGTGGAGTGTAATGAAATTGACATTCTGTGTCAAAATATAAACATGCTACTTATTGTTTGCAGGACCACTTCTAATGGAACCAGAATGTCAATATCATTCTATCATTAACCCCTTTATCTAACACGAAAATAGTTATTTATTTATTGGTGTTTAAGGTCACATATTTATGCCCAATGGCCAATCATGACAGTGACAGTTTTACGGGTGGAGGAAGCCGGAGTACCCGGAGAGAACCACCGAGCAACGGCGAACAACTTTCAGCTCTCCCAAATACTAACTCCACACAAACAGGGCAGGGTTAGCATTGGTTGAAGACAAGTGCACCATCGGCGTGCAGTACGCCTTAGTACACAACGCCACCGTGCCCCCACGCGGGCAATGGAGATGAAGTGTCTTGCCCAAGGACACAACGTGGAATTCGAACCGAGGACCTTTCGGCTTGTAGCCTGCACCTCTACCTACTGAGCCACCGCGCTCCCGACCTAACACGAAAAGCAGACGACACTTGTAAATAAAATTCTTGAATAATACTTTTTTCATGTTTTGTCTCAAAAACATAGGCTATGACACCTCATTGGAACTCGTTGAGCTCGTTCTAATGAGGAATCACAACCTATGTTTTTGAGACAAAAAAATGAAAATATAATGAAAATTAATTGACGATTTTTGAGAGTAGCGCTGACCGTTTTTTGTTTTGTTTTGTTTTTTTTGCCGATACGTTGGGTAAAGAGTTAAGCATTATACAGGTACGTTGGACGTCTGTTTTAATTAGAAACGACCTAAGTTACAGTCCTGTGATTCCGCAAACGCATTTGCATTCTGTAGCAATAGACACCTTTCGCATAATGAACGACGACTGAAAAAATACGTATGGTTAATAGTTGTCGTAAATTCGTCGGACGGTCAAAAAATCGTTTCACAGAATCGACGACTACGCGTCCGTTTGTGTTTCGAAATTTTCTCGTGTTGCGCGACGACGAATGATTTGAATGCGAGAAAGAGATGGAAATTTAGGCCAGATGGCGTTTACGGTTTAAGAACGTAATCTTAGAGTTAACCCCCACATTAAGTGGAGGAGAAACGCACTCAAACGTTATGCAATATGATATACATGTATATGCGTGTTTTTATGAGAAATCGTAATCGCAACTATGGATCAGGGAAAAGGACAACCGATAGGAAGAACACAAATTTCAGTGACGTAGTACCCCATTCGTCATTCTCATCAGTCGTTGCTCATTGTGCGAAAGGTCTCGAATATATCTAACTTTTGACAGGATGATTAATTACTGCATATTCAGTTTATATTTCTTTAAATACAACCCTTCGACTGAATGCTCTTTAAGAACTCATCCACCATCCAACTCCATATATTTTGTTGGGTGGTTTTAATGCCCATTGGCATCTTTTGGGTGATTCCTGCCTTTAAACGAGTGAATATGTTATATCAACGTACAGTATGGTGCAGGTCATTTGTTTATGAATCACCTTTCACCGCGCCTACGACACTCGGATGCTGGTATTAGCATCGAACTGTGTTTTCAGTCATTCATTTATCATGGCCGCGATAAACAGAAAATGTTTTGTAGTTTATCTCCTCAGCTATCGCCGCAATAAGCATCAGTAGTAGTAGTAGTATATCTTTATTTAAGTGACATGTGCTATAACATAAACGTAATTATTTTAAACTTCGATGGTTTTATATCAGCACCCGGCCACTAGGGCCTATATGTCACCTATATTTGTATTCGTGACCCATTCAAGCTCACTCACTCGCTCGCTCGCTCGCACGCTCGCTCACTCACTCACTCACTCACTGGGAGAGGAAAAAAGGAAACTGCAGTTTACCCAATTCCCATTGAAGACGATAGTTATCCTCTACTTAGCACTGTCTATTGAGGATCAGTAGGGCTATTTATTTATTTGTGGTTAACCCTTTACCTAACACAGCTGCTTGTTTAACAAAATAAACAAAATCTCATATTTTAGGACAATTTTGATGCGTAAATCTCAATACAGCTATGCATATATGGGTAGCATTGGAACCGGCTAGGGAAGCTGGTTCCAATGATATCCATATCTGCATGGTTTCTCTGGTAAACCTCCAAGATATTTTAGCCTATGGACAGCCAGTACAAGTTAATTTTCTGGGCATTTTTGCCATTTTGTTGAATAAAAGGTTTAGGTCATATATTTCTTCACAACAAAGGCTAATCATGACCGCAGAACACAGATATAAACTCACGTTTAGCTAATCATCTATACCCATGTTGCCCCTTTTTAGATGACACTTACCCCACTGGTGGAAATTATCGCAATCGCCGCGTTCACTGTGATGTATCATACTTCAGATTATATTATTGTCAACTACTTCACAGGTTACAAGCATTTTGGGGGGGTTTGGTATTTATAGATGATGGTGCCAGGATTATATACAATATTATTTAGTAGAAATGATTTTGTTTCCCAGAATTGCCCATTATCAAACTCGATCTGATATGGCTCCTTCCTCGGCGGATATGAGTCAAGCTAGAGTTGGCCTTTTTGATACGTAACCTTGTGCAAACAATGCGTTTACATGATATGTTCACAGGTATTCGTCAAACGCAATCAGGAAAATTGGTATTTCCAGTCATATGAGGAATGATCGTTTGTTTCTGTCTATTTCTTGAGTTGTGAACCCGCCAAAAACAAAGACCCATTTACACTGTTTGGCCTTTGATTTTTAGGGTTCATACTCCAAGAAATAGAGAGAAACAAACGATCATTCCTCATAATTAAACCTAAGAGGCAATCAATTTAAACACTCTCTACTTTGTCGAGTTAAAAAATATAAACCAGGTTGCATCATGCTTCCTAGTGATAACTGATTAAAAAAGTCATAGTTTTCTAAAATTTTGTTAGAAATAACGACACATTTTGCTGAATCATGTTCTTGTGTCATTAAAACGATTAATGACCAATGAATTGCGTAAGTTAAAAGGGACATCACTTGTCAAGAGAGTGCTGTCATTCAAAGCAACACTGTTAAATTTAATTCTGATTTTGACCATTTCCTGAGAAACTGAAAGTAGTATGTAGTGTGGTTTTCACCCCTCATTTAGATGACCCCGGTGGAGGACCCCAGAAGTGGCGTCATGTCACGCGATCCAGTGGCGCCATGTTGTGTTGTGATGGTAGCCGCGTGAGTGCCCATCTTGTGACATCATCCCCCGGTGATACGTGGTGTTAGTGCGCAAACGCAGAGCGTGTTTGAGTGATGCTTGTTTCCGTCGTCCATTCTGTATACAGGAGGCAAACATATTGTAGTCTCAATATTTTATATCTGTTTGATCGGTTCAGTTTGTGATTTCAAAACTTGTACCTCTTTCAGCGGCTGGACATGAACTCCAAAACGCAGAAATTGAAATAAACAATTCATTTCTCTTAACAACGCAGACATTTTATATTTGTTATGCTTTTACTAAACACTGAGTAGGATACCGGTGATAGTGTTGTTGAACAGTTTGTAACTGTGCTTCGTTTGGGGGTGTGGGGGGGGGGGGTAAAAAGAATGATACATACTGACGGAAAATATGTTTTAATAAAGTACAGTTCGTATAGAGAAAGGTATAATAAGGAAGCACAGGTAGATTTAAGTTTTCTCCACGTGTATTGTTGTACAAACTACAGAGATTAAATCGATATGTTGATTGTTGTATAGAATTTTAGACAATGTTTCACTGGGGCGGGTGGGGTACTCTCTTCGAAATCAAAGGTAAACCTGGGTGGGGGGGGGGGGGGAGGTGTGCTAATGTCCGAGTGTGAAATGTCCAAGAGGATAGATGTCAGGGTGGTGGCGGATGCATTGTCCGGAATCTTGGAATGTGAACATCCGTTGTTTATCACGGACTTTCATAAACGGAAAATTCGTAATACTCTGTAAATAAACGACTTTTGTAACTCTTTTAGATAAAGTAAATTTTATTATTTCAGATCATTACATGCACATTCGTGGACTTATCATGATGTAATCATTCTCAAGCTACCAGTTTACAATCAAAAATGAATAGTGTTACCTTACTTTTCTTCTGCGTCGTCTTTATGTAGTTGGTTCGATTTTCAGAGAACCGTCTCAACTGATATGCAAATTTTACTATTCCAAGTTTCCTGAGTGTGTGTAGGAGGGTGGTTGTCTTATTTGCCACATGTACAATTGAAACTAGAACTCTTGTCACTGTATTGTGTAGTATTTTGAAGTACTGGCGCGCTGAGTAAGTGCACCTTTTGTCCCTATCGAACTCACAGTGTCCCATTTGCGTAACTCAATTCCCATAGAAAAACAGCGTGCCCAACAATTCTATACCATAGTTAAAACTAGAAGTCCTGTCACGAATAGTGCGCTTATCTAGGCTTAATTGCGCGTTGGAATTGCGCACAATTGCCATATCGAATGGCATCCAAAGCACGGCAGGTTCTCCTGGTTGCTCATAGCAAACACATGCAATGTTTTTGCCAATGGACCTCCGGGTTACCCGGAGGTCCATTGGCTGAAACATTGCTTGTGACAGGCCATATGCACATAATTTGATAGCCTTACTTGGGCCATAACGCGTACATTAACGCGCATATCAACGTGCTATTTGTGCGCATTTCATGACAGGACTTCTAGTTTCCACTGTAGTAAATACAGATCATTTACATCATTCCTAACCTCCACTGGGATACATGTATATGTAATGATGTAAATAGATATTAAAATTTGACAACATATACAAAAAGAAGAGAGTGGGGTATTACTTTAACGCAGCGCCACATACTCTATATGTATTTATATTTATTCACAACATCACAATAGATACTCGCAAACTTTAATCAAATGAACCATCGGGCGCAGTTTGCATGTGTTTCTTGTATTTTGTCCTTAGAAATTATAATTAATGACTAAGTAAAAATATTTCTCACAGCGATTTACCAGCAATCCTCTCTCCACATACTGTAATCTCAATATTTTATATCTGTTTGATCGGTTCAGTTCGTGTTTCACTACTGACCTCGCTAATAGCACATTATATTTTGCAGTGCACAGCACAAACGCTATTTTAGTCTACTCCATTCTTCTGCAGTAAAGAGCCCATTACCCAACGGGCGTTTTCTGCGCGCGCTAATTGGGACATGACCTCTAGGTTCAACTGTAAATAATTTCTCCACTTGGAATCGGTATCATGGCAACTCATAAATCCTTCCACTTAAATATCACTGTGATACACATGAAGTGTGTACCAACAGGTCAGGTAATAAGCGGTGAATTCTAATCTGTTCGAAGGAAAGTCGCGGCGTTCATGTTGAACATATCGTTCGTATTTCGCAGTGATGCTACTGCTCCATTCGAGTGGGAGGATTAGTGCCCGTCACCCCGTGAGCGTTTGCTTGACAAAACACCGGCGCTGCACTGTAAGATTTGTGTTTGTTTAATGTTGGGTTATGCACCATGCATCTAACACGTATGTGCCGGTCGATTTAACATTTATATGTCTTTCTATGTTCCTTTTTACGCGGAGGTTAAATATGATATTGTTTTTCCAATAGTGATAGAAAGTATAATTCCTGCGGAGGATGAAAGTGTGTTAGAGTGGAACTTCAAAAATGACAACTGTGACAGCATTCAAACACTTACTTCGAAAGGAACACGCGGGAGCAATATGAAAAAAGTTTCGATCTAGTGTAGCATTTCACAAGAAATGTTTTGCTTTGTATTGCAAACATAGTCTTTGCAAACACCTTGGCAAATTGTAAATGATTCATCACTCCATCAAATGATGCTGGTGACCGCAATGCAAAGGGAGACCACCGAAGCGTTAATTTGTCAGTATTTTCGAGGCCGTTATCATGACTTCGTTGAGAGTTGTGGTGTGTTTCCTTTGTATCTTAGCTTTATATCACAATCGTTTTGCAACGGATATCAAGCATAAACAGGACTGAATATGACAAAATATATTATCTCTAAATATTTGTGTTTATCAAATGTACCTGAATCGGTTTCGTTTGATAACATCGTTGCTCAATTTAAGCGCTAATAGAAACTGGTTTGTGGTTCACGGGTTATATAGCGTTATGCCCATAAACGTGTTTAGCGATTCCCTTTGTACTAAAAGCGTTCTTCTTTCATCTACTGTTTCTGAAAAATGCTCATTTGGCGACGTGAAACAGATGTATTTCAGTTTAACCCTTTACTCAACGTAACGTTCAAAACCGACCAGCGCTATTCACAAAACTCAACATTCAATTTTCATTTTTTTTCATTATTTTTTGTCTCTAAAACATGACGTATGTCCCCGCACATGAGTTCCAATGAGGTGCCATAAACTATGTTTTTGAGGCAAAAAATGAAAACAATTCGTTATTCAACAATTTAATTTGTTAGTGTCGTCTGCCTTTCATGTTTGGGAAGGGTTAAAACTGATATTGCCCAAGAAACAAGTAAAACAGCTCAAAGGACTGTTTTACTTATTTTATGTTTAGGGTAATGGATTGATAATTACGAGAAACGACAGAGCTGTGAAGAGGGGGGGGGGGGGCAAATAAAACCGCAGGCATTTTCTGGAATTTTCCCCCATGTCCAAAATACGAATTAAAGAGGCGAATAGGGGCATATTATATATCAAAATAAATGAGGAAATTACACAACACTTGAATTTATCCACTTTATCAAACATTTGTTTTTATTTTTTTCTTTTGCTGACAAAGAATGTGCCAGTGGAATAAGTAACTCGCAAGAATAACAACGACTAGATCGGTGAGACCTTTAGGCCAATCTAATTTGGGCACAACGGCAAATATGGATGTTGCCTGCATGGTTGGAGAAAAAAACACCGGTATTTTCTTCTTCTTGGCGTCTGTTTTAGGTTTTAGGTCCCCCGTCTTAAAATGCTAGTTTACAATCCCTTGTTATTGGCCTTCACCATTATCACTGGTTCCCTCCCACCACCCTTGGAAGTAAGTTTACCCGATTAACTCAAGAAGGCTTCTTAGTTTCTCAATGTCGAGCCAAAGGTCTATTTGAATGTAAATTACGCATTTACTGAGAAATGCCACAAACATGAATATAATAGATTTCAAGCTTTTAGTGCATGATCATATGGAATTCGCAACAGAAAAGGAATCGCTGTCGACAGTGTCGTATACGACACTGTCGACGCCGATATACGACACTGTCGACGCTGATTGCTTTTCTAAGGCGAACTCCGAGGTTTTTTTTTAAATTATTTTTTTGTTGCATTGTTTGATTCGAAGGTAAACTCTAAGCTATATTGCAAGCATCAGGGAAACCTGGCCAAACTCTTTATTGCCAAAACACTGCACAACTTTGGAACAAGTTCCAAACGACGCATAATTTGGGCGTAATTTGGGCACAGCGTTTACCGTCGTTAGTTGGGAAGAATTTAAAGGCCTGAGATCGGTAACACTTATGTCTGGGTTGCAAATATAAGACTTCACACTCCATACTCGGAGAAAACATATTCACCATTTGGTCTCCAATGTGTTGAAAATTCCAAGAATAAAATTAAAAGGAAATTAATTACATAAGGAAAGGCATGCCGGTTTTGTCCACGTGATTCCTGAGCCAAGTTGGGGGAATAATTTCATTTTCAAGATCTAAAATCCTCAAACGCGTGATTGCTGTTTTAAATTCTGCAAGGCGATGTAATTAAAAACACAGGATACATTCAAAGGAAAATATTCAACGGAAAACGTGATAATTGAAAGAGAAAGTTCTCAGGTGCAATGTTGAATCTGAATTCCGGTGACGGAAAGCTACACAAGTTTCAACGAGGGATCAATACGGTGCCGATTCGAGCTACCATTATTTGGTTATTGCCGGTATGCAAACCATAGAACTGGAAAGAATACGTTTGAAAACAAAATAAAAATCATTCACATCAACAAACATGGCAGTCTCCACAACAGTATGTTTATTAAAACATCATTTGGTTGAATTCGAACTGTATTTGTGACGCAAAAGGGGGCTTCGAGAAGTCTACTGTCGAATAAGAAGACCAAAGTTTAAGAAAGTTTTTTTTATGTTTCTAAATATCGTGAAATTTACTAGGAACCTAAATTTAAATTTATTTCTCATGCAGTCACAGCATATTAGATTTCACATCATCAAATGTCATCAGTTTGGGAAGAGTTACCAAGTTGATTGGGTTGACACCACCTTTGGGAGGGGTGTTTTTTTATCCGAAATACGAATCGATTCGAAATATTCTGCCTGGTTCGACCAAAAGTTGGGGCCCTACATATAACCTCTAAACCTGGACACGACGATTCCTATTTGTGTAAGGGCAGGGACTATACGCCAGCTTGTTAACACTTACTTAACTGACCAGGAAAATTCGTCTGCTCGAGAAACGGGTTAAATTTTGGCAGTCGTGGCCTCGTGGATTACTCCTATTTGTGTTGGTGGTGCATATTTTGAGCGAGACGAACAACTGTACCTCAACTGGGATCTTGAAGGGTATGTTTAACTGAGCAGGAAAATTCGTCTTTACCGGTAGAGAGTTAACATTTTGTCAGTTTCGAACGCCTTAACTGATCTCCCAAAATCTGATTCAGCCCTCTACAGTACGGCCGCCGTGGACTGGTCACTTTCCACGGGCGGTGAATATTTTCACGGACGCAATAATTTTAGATTCCAAACACTTATTATGGGAATAATCATCACAAATTGAATTAATGAAGAACCGGGTACAACCTGGTGCTTCATTAATTAAAATTTTGCTGCTACGATTTTATTAACTGGTAAAAGCTTGCGTGGACATCACTGCCCACGCGTTGATTACGACCAGGTTACGGCGACTGTACCTGAAAACATTACGCCATTACGTTGAAAAGTATGTAACAACTTTCCTATTTAAAACGCCCACCCCACAACGACACAACCCACATCCTTTCCATCACCATAACATTCCGAACAAAAATCAAGCGCGAAGTGAGCCAAGAGTTAAATTTAGGTGATCACGCTCCCAATGTTTACCGGAATCATTCCACAAAGATTGGGCAATGACTTATGCACAGGAGTAATGAGGATCTTCCCCGGTGATCAACACTGTCATTCGTGGCATTCGTGTCCTACCGAATGTAATTTTCCTGCTAAATGATACACATACACTATTTTAGTGATTGTCAGGATAGAAGTGTTTTTCGGCCACTCGGTCATCAAAACCTGCACTGATCTTTTATTACACGTCTGTTCTATGTAATCCACATCTATAGCAACAGTAAACCATGAGGAAAATGAAATCATTGACGGACTATTTTTAAATAGAAGCGAAATTTCAATGGAATTGTTCTACAAATCGAGCTACGTAATTACAACTTGAATCACTAGCGATAGCTGAAAATTGTACCCTGAGTGCCAATGAGTTCTATGTGCTAGTGGGCACATAGAACACATTGGAACTCAGGGGGTGAAATAGTAACACAGGCTCCCCTAGGAAATTTGGTTGGCGATAAAATGAGTAGTTTTTTGTTGAGAGCTGTCAAATTAATTGCTGAGTGTCCTTCCAGTAAATGTTTTTTTTATAGACGGGAAGGCGTGTAATAAACACAGAACGTCACACGCATGTGAATGGGTTAATCGATATGGCTCTTGTGCCATCGCGGAAGGATAAAACTCGAGGTCAGAGACCTCTCGTTTTATCCTTCTGCACTGGCACTCGTGCCATATCGATTAGCCCATTCACACGCTGTGTATGTACGTCACCTTTGGTGTCCTTGTTATTAACTCAATCTTGCAGGTACTCAGTCTTGTAGGCCCATATAAATATGTTACTGTAGTATTTCCTTACCAAATATCTGCTCATTGTTTTGACTAATCAATACATTTCTTACGAGCACGCCATTCTTTTTCGTTGACGGAGTTATCTGTTATTGTTTGACTTAAAAATATATTAACCCTTTACCCAATGTAACGGCCGAAGCGGCCAGCCCTATTCTCAGAACTCACCATTCAATTTTCATTATCTTTAATTTCTTTTCTCAAAAACATAGCTTGTGATCCCTTATTGGAACGAGTTCGTTGTACTCGTTCCCACGAGGGGTCATAAGCTATGTTTTGATACAATAAATGAACAAAATTAATTATTCACGAATTGTTTTTCAAGTTTCGTCTTCCTTTCGTGTTAGGTAAAGGGTTAACAAAAAACACCGCTTAAATTATAATATGATCACATATGTATATAAATACACTTACGTCCCTCGAGTTTGTAGTATTTGGAATCGACTGAATCGACTGGTGAACATGAACTGATGTTCAAAATATTAGAGTGTATCTGACACATCTTTGTATTCTTGTTGTAGAAAAAAGACAGGCAGTCCTCAGACTCCGCGCACTTTACGCTGCAAGCAAGCCTAGAGGACATCGAAACCTTCTCTATCAAGTCCATGTCACAAGTCTTGTTTTTGAAATCTTCGATTTGGCTCGCGTGAACTTCTCTGAAATGAATAATAAAAAATAACAGTATAGGCATTTAGTTACAGGATACGCTAAACAAACGAGTTTTTTGTAACCTTACCTAACAAAAATAGAAGATATTTCGCAAAACATGTTCTTGAATAACTAATCAATTGACATTTTTAACTCACAACATAGCTTATGTCCCTTTATTGGAATAAAATAGTTGAGCCTGTCGCAATGACAAATCAGGAACCATGTTTTCGAGGCAAACATTGAAAAGTGAAAAAATTATTTATTCAAGAATACTATTTCAAGACACTAATTATAGGAACACTCATCGAACATTTAATTAATGAAGCACCGGGTGCAACCAATTTGTCTGATGACTTTTATTACCTGGTAAAGGCATGCGTGGACATCACCGTCCACGCTTGCATTAGGACAGTGCACTGTGGCTGTGCTGTATATGGCGCAACCAATCAGGTGGCATGAGGTGGCATGAGGTGGCATGAGTCGGGTTTCATCAAAGAGAAGAGCGGGGTCATATTTGATGTCATCACTCGATATCGTGCTGGGTAAAATCCGTACGTCACAAACCAGAAATAACGAGTTAGGCAACCTTTCGGAAATACATTTCAAGAACGTTGACCCGGCAGCCACTTGTTCGGAGGGACCGTCTAAGTGTTAAGGGGATTAAAACCCTTTACCTAACGAATCGCCCGCATTCAAATTCGAATCGCGTAATATTCAAATTCAGCAGTTGAAAAAAATATTATTTTTCAAAAACTTTCAACAAAACAATATCATGTGACCCGTCGTTTGAACGAGCTCGTCGAGCTCGTTCCAACGAGGGGTCACATGATATGGTTTTGTTGCATTTGTTTTTAAATTTGAAAACAATTATATTTAAAATAATAAATTTTGATATTGTCTGCGTTGGGTAAAGGGTTAAAAGAATGTGCCGAGGGCTGCCGATTTACAAGAGCTGTTTACGGTGTGTTTAATGCTAAATAACTGAGGTTATTTCTTTAAATGGACTTACTTTTGTTTATGAATTTGCAGATCGTTGTTTAAATAAATATTCCCTATTTTAATCGATTGATTTCAAAGAAATCGCCGTTATTTAACAAAACATTGGTCGAATTTCAGGAAATTTTCCTCAAAGTTTAAAAGAGTAAGTAGCAATAACTCAAGTAAACTGCGTACCACATGTTTGGAATGAAACATATAACATATAGAAACTGGAATCTGCAGAGGAACTGATGCCATTTGTCGGCATACATTGCCTGAAAGTCTGCTATGGAATAAGTATGATGCCAAAATGTTGACAATAAAACACTTTAAAATGAGGGAATATTTGTATTTTAAATTTTTTAAACAGAATCGGGGAAATATTTCTGTCGTTCATGAGAGGAGTGGACAGCAAGACTAATTCAATGCATAGTGATTTTATTTCCCAAACGCTGCCTTGCTTTGGTTTTGATGAAGAAATTCCAGCATGTGTCCAATCCATACAATTCATAGCAACATGTTTGGAGGACAAGCGACCTTACCAATGAAAAATGATGAATGTGCAATGTTAATCCTTTGAACCCTGGTGGTATCTTCCATGTGAGTACAATGGTAGCAATTGGAAGAGTCCATATTTATTATTTGGGGTTAAACCAATCAATATTTTCAATTGAAAATATTGAATGGTCTCCACCACGAATTTACCTTGTTTCCCCCCCCCACCCCACCCCCCACCCCACCCCACCCCCCTTAATGACATTTTGACGAAGCTTATGACGCGGTCGGAAAAAACGGCCTCTGGTGTTCAAAGGGTTAACATTTTGTGTCATTTTGCTGTAATTATACCCACAATTCTGTTGAAGACGGTTTAATATTCTTGTCAAATTCACAAAAAGTGAACAAAAACTTCCCTACTTTGTTTATCTGGTATCATGTGCGTAATTTCTGGCGTTTGGCAATGACAACCGTCATCTGGATGAATGCTCAACTATGGCAATAAATATAAGAAAAACTAACAAAACTACCAGTCCCAGATGAATAACATTTTTATCTTACATTAAGTATGTACTGATGAATGCAGAGTGTATCTGCGACCATTGACACAACAGATGTATCCCGCAACTGCATAATTAAACTGCATTCTTGATAACCATTTGTTTTCTATAAAATATTACAAGCGTTCGAAATGCGTTTGCGAAGAACATTGTACGTATCCTATACGAATAAATAGAAAAAACACTTCTCAAAAATATAGTTATTAAATGATGAAACCACATTGCTTTTATGTACTTGTACCTGAACCACTGGAAGCTACGAAACTGGAACAACACCCAGTTATAATGTTAAAACGGCCATTTTTTTCTTAAAGTTCAACATGAATACGACCAATAAATTGTCCGAGAATCGCGAAAGTTCAGAGCAGCCCAGTTTCAACAGAAACGACAAGCAATTGTATGAGTCCGAAAATGAAATTTAAAGTTAAAATGCTAGTTAACCCTTTACTTTAATTATATTTCACGCATGTTCTATGTAATCACCATCTGCAGCAACACTAAACCATGTGGAAAATGAAAATCTGTTTCGCACATATGTGCGGAACGGAAATCGTTGACGGACTATTTTTAAATAGAAGCGAAATTCCACTGGGATTTTCTACAAATCTTGTAACGCAATTACAATTTCATTTGCGACCGATAGCTGAAAATCGTCCCTGAGTTCCAATGTGTTCTATTTGCCAGTAGGCACATAGAGCACATTGGGACTATGGCGACGAAATAGTAATACGGGTTCCCCTCGCAAATTTGGATGGCGATAAAATGTGTTCTTTTTGTTCATAGTTGTCAGATGAACTGCCGAGGATCCTTCTAATAATTCTTTAAAAGGCGTGAAGTCACGTAATAGACACAGAGAGACACACGCGTGTGAATGGGTTGATCGAAATGGCACTTGTGCCATCGCGCAAGGATGTCGTTTTTTCATTCTGGGCTGGCACTCGTGCTATATCGATTAGCCCATTCACACGCGTGTGTCGTCCTGTGTATATAGTGTGTGAATATAATTTTCAAACATTTCAACAAAGTCATATCATATTGCGGAGATCTTCCCAAAGAGTGATCGCATAATATAGTTTTGCTGAAATTTTAAGATATAATAATATTTTTTTCAACTGCTCAATCTGTACATTGCGTGGGAGAATGCGGCCGATTCGTTAGGTAATTTGTTAATAAAGTTATTGCAGTTCCGAATTGTAAGATGCATCCTTCATCACCATTATGTTTGTGTACCAAATGTTGTATCAGAGTCTCGTTCTTGTTTCTAAGGCTGTATGTCGACTCGTCTTCGAATCGTCGCGAAATGGACTTTGAAACAAGTGCTCGACCCTGATATAACATTTTCAACATAAACATGAAGGTAATAATATATATGTATTAATTAACTGATTGTTTTTAGATAGTGTGAATTTTCTTTCTTTGTTTTTATTTGCACCATTTAATTTGAAACTATCATCCCCCGCCCCCCGCAGTAGGTGTCTGGGGTAGCGTCACTGTAACGAAAACCACAAAACTTTGCAACAATAGTTGCTGATTCGTTGACCGATTTCAATGTGATATGCAATCTCTGTTAGGCGTGAACAGAATCCCGCTCATTTCAGTGAGTTTGTTTATGTATTTGCAATTTCTGAAGACTTTACGCCTTACTTCGGTAGTTCAACCACGCGAGAATTTGTTAATTCTGATATTCAATTTCTGTTTGTACCAATATCATAATACAGGCTTTGGACCCCAACAGCGGTATTGCTCAATATTACACACGATGTGACTGCAATGCAAAGTGTGTCAAATTTACAATGTTACAGAATCACACCGCATATAAAAATTAAAAGGGTTGTTGTTCGCCTATTTTGCAGACAAACCATGGCAATGGAATACTTCTGTGACAAATATAGGCCGACCTACAAACAAATGATATTTCGTAAAAACCCAATCATGACGATTAACTTCAGATACAACAACAACAAGTCTAAAATTGTATAGAGCGTTACAACGTTATTTTTAATGCTCGCAATGTAACGACTTACCATAAACAAACTCTGCCGGTCCTGTATAGGTTTGGCCCAGTGCGGACGATAGATTTTCTTTTAATTAAATTATAAATATCGATTAATGATTACAAATTAGCAAGGAATGGTAAAATTGACTGTCGGATGGGCGTAACTATAAGGTGGGTACGATGAATGTCAGGACAGACACATTGAATTAAATAATGCATGTAGCACCTGAAACCAAAAAAACGTCGACGTGGTTCATAATATGCCCAGTTGTGCTGGGTAAGGTGCACATTGGATTAAATTGACCTTTTTTTAAATTTGCAAACTTCTTCCACTAGTTCGAGTTTGTAAAGCAGTTGCCCTTTGAATTGTTCGTATTTGTCAGCAGTGCAGTATTGTGAGATATTAGACCAGCTTAATTATAATGAAACAATTCGAATTGAACAAAACAGTAATATTAATTCAATAGAGGGTTAGCCCTTTGAACCCTCGTTTCCCTGAACGGTATCGACCTGTGTATATATTGCGTAAATATAGTTTTCAAACATTTCAACAAAATATAATAGTTTGTCATTATACAAACACACACACGAACAATTTTCTGTGTCCAACCATGTAATAGTTTATTAAAATAGGTGAGGGCAGAAACCACCAAGTAGCTCCGAGTAGCCACTCTGTTCACTTACAGTGAGATTGGCCAGTCCAATATCAATATACTGGGGGGTTAAAATAATAACTGCAGTCTGCAGTCGTGTGGCTGCAGAATGCAGTTATTATTTTATCAACAAGGCCCCCTTGTATAGATCTCTTATAATAAGACATCAACAGGATGAAATGATGTCTCGAACCTAAAAATCGGTCTTACGAATTTAAAGGGTTAACGGGCCCGTAATTGTTAGTCACGTGCATGGGGCTATTCAGTGACTTTTCCATTTGAACCAAAGGTCATTTTTCATAATACACAATAAATAATTATCGCAATGTGCCAATGGACATCGCGGCGATGTTTTATTTTCAGTAAGACAGATCACAGAGGGGTCAGGAATCTACGATCATCGTTGGGAGTTCACTACATTGCCCGAGAGCCGAACCTAGATGCCTGTCCCTGCCGCATTTATTTTCTGTATTTGTTGATCGATTTAAGTGGATGAAGCTGAGATTGTTAGTAAAATATCATTAAAATAGGTGAGGGCAGAAGCACATTTAAATTGAAGTCTCCCTGTGCTTGACCTTTACAGTTGAACAGTATAGTGAGTGTGCTCAGTACAGGATTAATTCAGTATTATCTGACTTTGGAATCGATGCATACATGTGTCCAACCATAAAATAGTTTGCCATAATACAAACACACACAAGAACAGCTTTGCACTGTTTATCAATGATTGTCATTTGAATGACTCGTTCGCAAATATCAGCACATGTTTTGGAATCATCCATTTTTACATGTTATTTGGTGCTGTTCTGCAAAATACACGTTTGTGCAGTATTAGAGAGTCATGAGTGTAGTATATTTGACCACCCTAGTATTGTATTAATTGGTGTTGTTATGGATGAAGTAGAATGGAACTTGTCCCCCGTACGTTGGGGGCGTGTCATGGTTAATATATCGCTCCTCCCTACCATGAAGCTGATTTTGGTGCCAAGCAGTGGGATTTTAGGCTTAAACACTTTGATGTACATACACTATTATTAATATTGCTGCTGGTCGCGAGTGTAATACTGCGTCAGCAAATGCCCACGAGGGTTCTCTTTACCCGTTATGGAGGTTAGGCGCGCTCATAAGAGCGGCCAAATTGCTTAAAGTAGTCAGTGTGAGGCTTATTGGGAGTAGGAATAAATTTTAACTGTTTGCCCAGTACACACGCTGCAAGTAATCACATGTTGCAAGTAACCAATTCAACAGTCAAAGAGGGTTGGAAGGGGCTTGTCAGACATCGTCCCTGCGCGCCTTCGGTGCGCTGCAAGATATACTGGATCTCAGAAGCTATATCCACGGTACTCAATGAAACCACAAATCTCGGGTGAGCCAAAATCATCTGCGGGCTTCGGGCCAAACTCTGGTCGAACTGGTTGAACAGGTCCCGGCTTTACTCGTTGACATCGTTAGAACATGGCGCGCTGGCTTACGCTGTTGGGTAAAACATCTTGTGGCACGCAGAAAATCAATCTGTGGGCGATTGTCTTCGTAACCGGTGGCCTGCTACTCAAGACTGGCTTTTTCACATCGAGATGAGAGAAACACGTCGTACATGGCGTCGCCACGAAGATCTCATTGCTGTACCCTGATTCCTGTCCGATGCGTAGAAGCGTACACGGTGGAGTCATGTACGTTCTGATCCCCAAAACGAAATCTGTTCTGGAGAACGCACACTCTTGGGCGTTGTGGTAGCGCATGGCAGATTAGGGGAAGTGGCTGAGCTGCAATGGTGTTATACAGATTGGCCAGAAACTGTTTTTGTGTATCGAAGGGATTAACCTGGGGTGCGAATGTGTTGGCTCCTCGGTCTCAATACTCGCCCGAAGTAAGTTCGGAAGAATTCCTTGGGCGTCTCGAAACCCTTCAACTTTGTTTAGGATAAGTATGTCACAGCCATCCCTGGCTTCAGGGTGATCCTGTTCCACAGTTCGTTACAATCAAATATATATCACTATAATATAACTCCGGAATCCCGGTGGTAAAACCTTTTTGCATTATTTGTAAAATATGACCAGACAGATGCGATGGAAATGTATGGAAATGGAGATGCTCTAACGGGAGCGGCAAAATTATTATGTATGAACGATCGGCCAAACTTGACTTTATGCTTGTGGTGCAGCGATATCCACATAGAGGCTGGAAGTGACCTTGAACAGGAATCGATGGATTAAAAAATAAAAATAAATAAAAAAAGTAAATGGATATTTCACAACCCAACTTGTCAACCTATAAATAAGCCCATGTCCATGCATGCAGGCATCTCTCTACACAGTTCTTCATTTCATCCTCCTACTGAAAAGGGAATGGACAGAGCTTAACCTTCCCACTCTGTGTTTGGACCTCGAAATCAGATTTTGTTAATCATAACTTGACCTTCTTGTTATGGTTATTCTGAAACTTCATCTCGTCGTTTCCTTGTCAGTCTTTCAGTAGTTGGCCAATAAATGCTGTCAGACGCTTTCGAATGCATATATATATATATATTCCTTTTTCATACATTAGAGCGACTTTCGATAGGAAAAAAAACATACATTAAAGGGACATTCACATTAGGGGGACTTATTCGAGTCTCCCTAATAATTAGTCTTCAATTGTGACTTTTCACATTAATTGTTATTTTCAATTCTGGGTCTCTGGTATTCATATGAACAATATGTTTAATTTTATGTACCCGATGGCAAATCCATACCTGCACACATACCACCAGAGAGTGATGAAACTTTGAACTGCTATAATTTTACTTGTTAAAAAACAGACATTACGTCGACATTCAATTAAAGTTATTTTTTCCTTTTTTCAGGCGATATGTTTTAATTGTAAGATAACGTACTGACCGACAATACACTAAAAAATCATCTCACAAAAAAAATAGATCTGTCCTTTAAAATCATAAGATATATTTGATAATCGTTTTTCTTGTGTCCATTTTCAGAAAATTGTCGAGGTGTTAGGTTACGTGGTAAAAAAATGTACTTTACGGGTTCTCATTTTTGCCGTCAACAACGAATGTAATGACCACAATCAAAAAAAAAAAATGCTGGAGCTTGTTTGCTCCCATTATTCAGAAACAAATCCCGTAGTTTCCACTCATTGTTCAGAACAAAAACATAGACTCTTGCTGTGGAGCTGAATATCGGTGCTGGAGTAATTATGTTTGCTGCATGTCACGGCGGCCTCATTACAGTCAAATCCATAAACATTGACTCGGAAGGATGGACTTGACACGTTATTTACCATATGATATCAGTTGTGCTTATCAATATATGATTTGATATGGTGTAGCAACACATTCTATGTGCAGTATGCCACGAACATAAGAGTCAACGTAAAATATGTGCCAGCAATGTTTTTGTCCCCGGCATGATATATAACCTCAGTAGCCATTGCAGGTCACATGACACTGCATAAAACTAAAGTATGTTCAGTTTCTACAAATAAAATCAAAATAATGAACATCTCTAATGATCATTTGCGGCTCATTACACGCACAATAATTATTTAACAGAGTAAACAAAATTCGGCATGATACAGCCTCAGCGGCTTATGTGGCGTGAAGCACCAATAAATAATAACAGCAAAATTATCATCTCAAACAAAATGCACAGATAGACACCACTTTTTATATCCCGTGTTGTTTAATTCTGACTGTAGAACACGATGAAAACTTTGAGTATATGGTCTTTGTGGTCTTGTGGGAGTTCACGTTTTCCGTGATGTGTCCATCTAGATCGATTGTTACTTCTGGAGCAATTTAGTTCATTCCTATAAATGACTGTTTTTGCTTTCATTTGCCAGACTCACCGATATGACTGGACCGATGTGTTTCTCTCTTTTGTCTGAGTTTCCTTTTTCTGAAATCTGACTTGCTCATACCCAACAGATTATGTAAAAGACTCCCATCTGGGTATTCTTGCCTCATTTGTGTTGACTCTTCTAATTATCTTTAGCGTATTTTCTGCCTTCTAGAATGTACTATACATAACATTTTGTTTCATCCTGGTTGTTTTCTACATACTTCTTGTTATTCCACAGTATTACATTCCTTTTCAGCAGTATTCCAGTTTTCCTTGGAATCATGTAATTATTTTTTTATCTCTAACGCTGACCCATCAATTCCTGTTCCTGTGGTGCATGTTCATATGTCCTCGTGCATAGTTTTCTGTTTTCTTTTTTTTTATAACTGACCGCCTCGATCCGTTAAAATGTATTTCTAATTTCTTGGGGCACGTACTGTTCATATTTCCCAACATTGTCCAAAACCTCTCTCTCCGCAACCCAGCAAACCTATTTTGTTTTACTTATTTCACCCCTCTTATATACAGAAGCAGCACTACTCATATGCCGTTGAAAATAAAGGGAATGCCAGTTTGATAGCATAATCAATTTTTTACCAAACCGATCTTGTACATTATCATCCGCTATTCATTTGTTTATTCCTTCCAGTATAGGATGAAATCTTATCACAAGATATACCTTAGTTGCACTTCTTCTGTATCTGCATTTATCCTTATAACGAACTTCTTACAAAACATTCAAACTGTTTTTCGAACATTGTTTATTTTAGTGCCCCGGTACAGCCTTTGGTGGTGACGTGGCGCTAAGCATCGGCGGGCTTATAACTGTGTCTTGGATTATCAAAATTTTGAATTTTTTAACCATCACCAGAAACATATTCCACCATTGGGAATTAAAAGTAAATCCCACATGGGGTCCGTCGAAATGGAATCTGATATGATAAAAAACAGGGACCCATATATTCCTCCTTGGCATCTTAAAAACCTTCACCTTTTTGGACCTTGCTTCTATCAAAAAGGCTGAAACAAATTCTTTGCAGTTTAAGTAGAAATATGCAGAAATAAAGTCAAAGTATATTGCAAGGATCTATACAGAAGGATCAAAGGATGGTGACAAAGTATCATCAGCCATTGTTCCTGGCGATCAGGTCACCTCATTCAGCATACCAAATAAAAGTTTTATTTCTACAGTTGAAGTTAAAGTTTTACAGCTTGCGCTTGAACATTGAGAATGAGCAGGAAAGGAAGTCGATTATCCTTTCGACTCTCTATCCTCTTTGATAGCTTTACTCAACCCCAAATTGAAGAACCCTCTTATTCTGGAAATTCGTGAAAAGTTGAATACTCTCATATCTGACCAATATGATATCGTGTTTTGCTGAGTACATGGAGACGTTGGTGTCTCCTGTAACACCATGCAGAGAGTGCGGCAAAACCGACTTTAAACACGCCTGTCACTGATTTCAAGATTCCATTCAGTGATTACAAACCACATAGCAGTGGCTACATCAAAGATGTGTGACAGACGGAGTGGGATGGAACAACAAATAACAAGCTCTATCGCTTCTGACCAATTATTCAAAAGTCAAGAATGTGCATATGGTTGGGAACATGCGATCTAACATCCAAAATGAGGAAATATATTTACTTGAAGGATACCACTTAACAAGTATTTGCTGAAAAATTACCGTGCCTGATGGTGCGTTAATAATACAATCATAACTAAGGGTTGGTGAGTGTTCTATTGTGTCTGAAAACCAATGCAGACGTCTTATTTCAAGCTTGCAAGTCCAATATATGTGTCTGTGCGGAACGACTAACTCCATTTGTTTTATCATGCACAACATTGTGAACATTTACTTTGCACATTATCGATACATGTCGTTTTATGTAACTATATTGTGTAAATTCGCGATCGTATGCCGTCGAAAAAAAGAATCTAAATAAGTTGGAATAATTTGTGGCCCAGTCTTTTTTTGTGAATCAACATCAAACGACAATATATGTTTAAATCAACATTTTCATTTATCTCTTGAACTTTGAGAAACAATGTTGTATTGGTTCCTCTAGAATTATCTACTCAGCTCGTTCTTGGTTCACGAATCACAGAAGATGACAGCATGTCGCCACATATTTAAACAGCCAAGCGTCTCAGCCAATTTGCCTCTTCTGAGGAACATATATATCACTGATTTTTATAAACCAATATGGTGCTACGGCATTTAATACATTCATTCTTGTTTCTACATTGATCAACACTCATTTTAACTAAAATAGTAATGATTATTTTGTGACTCCACAAATCTACATTGAGGAACATTCGCAAGGAGTGGGCGTTGAATAATACACCACAAGCATAAATAAACATTCTTAATCATCAAAGTGATTTTTAAACCTATTTTCGTAATTTGTTCAAGGGTGAATAGTTTTTCATGACTTTTTACTGCTTTTTCTTTAACACGTTACTATACTGATGGAAACCATTCTTGTACCAACAATTATGAATACATGGTTGGTCCTTACGGCTTATTTACAGTATTGTTTTGTTTGAAACTTTTAAATTATTTAATAACAATATCACTAGAGGCATGCGATCCTATCTATTCACCTTTTTGGTCCCACGAAAACAAGTTGATCCATTTTCTGTCACAACTTCAATCATGTATTAAGAACTGAAGAGGGAATGCAGTTTTTGCTAGCTTTTGCTTCTTAATATATGGTAATATACGCGCCGGTTACCATCATTTCTATAAAATTGTATTTAAAGATTTGTTACTAATGGTTGCACCACAAGCAACCTGGACTTGTAATTTTCCCAAATTAGTGTTTAATGATATGGCCTACTCAAGTAGTTTCATGGATTTTCGTACAATTGTCTTTGGCAGTTTGAGCATCCACTGCTCCCATATAATTGAAATTTTTGCATATGTACTCTGTAATATGAACATCTCTTTGCATGACAATTCAGTGTAGTTGCTGTTACCATTAAGTTGTTGATGAAATTAACTTTTTCAAAGCAAGTAGTACTCCGTTATCAATAGATTATTATAAATCAAATGAATTTGTTATTATGAATCAGTTATGAGTTATGACAACTGCAGTACTGGTATATTATATTTATTATGCCATCTTCCACCACCATTCGCCTGTTGTGTTTTAGAATATGCAGCATGTGGATGGTTATAATAATGTCTCTGACATTTTGAAACCAGCCGTTTAGTGGCATGTGCATAACTCTTGGACTGATTTCTGGAGATGTGCTACGTACGTAGAAGTATCTTGCACTGATTTCTGGAGATATGCTACGTGCGTAGAAGTAGTGTTCAGCCGCTATGAAAAATGGCCGCTGACCGATTACAGGTTATTTGAGCTCACAATCGTTCGATGCCGATTCCGATTGTAATACCGTGCACTACTAGTCAAGTCGAGACTCTCAAAGAACTACATTAAATTGAACATACTGTAGTGTTTACAGTCCGTTCATTACTAGATAAGTCGAGACTCGAAAGAACTACATTAAACTGAACATATTTCACAGTGTTAAACTTCATTGACTCAGGTCCAATAAAATTACCAGTAGAGTACACTTGGACGGTAAACGTGGCTCCCAGAGCCACGTTTACCACCCAAGTGCGCGCAACTGGTAATGTTTACTGCGACCTGAGTCAATGGAGTGCAACCTTCACTTTTCCGATATGAACTAGCGATTACCGCAAGTACGCTCAAGTGCAAGCTTTACGTGTCGTTTAACTTGTATATCCAGTAAAGGGGCATTTGAGAGATTAAGAATACACATCGTGGTTGTTTTTCAGCGTTACTTAATGGTATCATTGACATCATTTTACATTAACAATTGAACAATTGCAGAAGATAATAAAATGCGGTTTATGATTCATCACAAAATGCTGGGCAACAATAGGTTGAACCGATGTTCTAGGAGCCGTTGGCGTTGTCAACCGATTGCCCAGAATCGGCCGATTGTGGTGACCGCTTCCGATCATCGGTTGAACACTGCGTAGAAGTCAATCACGTCAACACGTTAAGTGTCGATACAGGTGATGACAGTTATTACGAATCCAGAACAAATAACTGGTGGATTCGTCCCTATCCTTAACTCATTTAATGGTGATAAATAAAGAGTACAGTTTATATTATTCTGCCTTGTGTTATTACATTGGCCCTCAGTGCTAACAATCTCACTAAAATCATGTGCACATCGTCTAATAGTAGTTTGTAATGTGATTTTGAGGGAATATTTGGATGATCTCATTTGGATGATCTCATGTGACGTCATAGTCACGTGACCCAGTGGCGCCATGTTGTGTTGCCATGGTTTCCCGCGTGAGCGGCCATCTTGTGACGTCATCCTCATAGTGATACGTGGTGTGAATGCGCATGCGCAGCGCGTGTTGTTAAAGTGATACGTGTTTCCTTCGTCCATTTTGTATACTAGAGGCCGCCATTTTGGTTTATATGGTAGCACGTGGTTTCTATGTTACCCATTTTTTTCTGCAATGGGACGTGGTATGTTCGGTTGAATCAGAGTAATTTCCCAATTCGTAGAATTACCACAAACAACCCGACAAATTGTACTGTTTCGAATTCTTTCCGAATCCTATTTAGGATCGCAAAACTTTTGGCTTATAATAGTAGCACGTAGTGCTATAGTACCGAGGGGGTGCCTGGAGTTGCGTTCGATTGAATCTGAGTAATGTTCTGGTTTAGAATTCTCCCAGAATCCCTTTTTGGATCCTATCCCGTGACGTTTTTCCCATTAAAAGACACGTTCCTTTGGTCATTACCCAGAATTCTCTGCTTCTATCTATGTATGCAATAGTTTTCGTCTATCTGGCCCTGTTCCTTTGTTCTAGAGTATACCCCAGTAGCGTAGAAGACCCTATTGGTTGGAACAGTTTTGTTTATTATTACTATATTTAGCTATTCTGGTCTATTCTTGTTAGTTCTGACCCTATTCCAAGTACTCTTGTTGTTTCATTTATCTAGATCATTTAAATAGATTATAACTAACCAATGAGATTGCTCGATTTCCCATAACCTGTACTTAATCGTACAGAGTTATCTCCCCTTATTACAACGAAGTTGTATCCGATTCTCATCGCCTCTATGTCCAATGGCAATATCCCCGAGCACCCCAATTTCGGAACCACTTTTGTTGAAAAAAAACATATGACCTTCGGCACCCCTTTTTGTCATATGCGCTCATGTGAAAAGGCAGAATGTGACACAATGTGCCCTAGCACATAGGCACATGCTTTATGTGCCGATATGTGCTTATATGAAAAGGCAGAATGTGACACAATGGGCCCTAGCACATAGGCACATACGGGTATTTGAAGATACCTATGGCCTGGTATTGTATTATTTGAGGATACCTTCTGAGGAATCCCTTTTTTTGTCATATGTGCTTATGTGAAAAAGCACAATGTGACACAATGTGCCCTAGCACATAAGCACATGCTTTATGTGCCGATATGTGCTTATGTGAAAAGGCACAATGTGACACAATGTGCCCTAGCACATAGGCACATACGACCAAAAAGGGATTCCATAGCCACAGGTGTTTTCCAAAAGGGATTCTTAAAAAGGGATTCCGTAAAATGGGATTCCTATCTGACTCCGTAAAATGGGATTCCGTGTTTTATCATCGACACTCGAGGGTATTCTCCTTCCCTGTTGGAAGAATTTAGTTCAATGGGTTGTAGTTTAAAACTTTAATTCATATCACCTTTGTTATATTTCCATTAAGGTTGTAAACTTTGTTCATTTCGAAGGGTATTTATATTAATTATAAAAAGTTCATTCAAACAGTTCAAAGGTTTTAATTATATATACCTTCATTAGGGTTAGAGTTCATTCAAATAGTTCAAAGGGTTAACATTGAGTTATATTTAGGGGTTATAGTTCATTCAGTTTTGTTCACTTCAAGACGGTTAATACTGCATTATATTTGGGGTTGTAGTTGAATACTTTGCTCACTTTGTTCTGTTCACTTCAACCTTGGTTGTTTTGGATTCTCGTTCACTTTTTTATGATCAATTCACTTCGATTACTTCACTGGATCGGCTCTCTTCTATCTGTTCTGTTCACTTCGAACTTGGTTGTGTTGGCTCTTCGTTCAGTTCATTCGATCAGATCTGTTCAGTCTGTCCAACTAGCTCGATCAATCTGACTAGTTGGACCTTCTTTCAATTTGTTTTGTTCACTTCGATTTTGGTTCTGTTGGATCTTCGTTCTGTACCTTTGTTGTTTTGTAGTGGTTGGTTGTCTCTGTTCAGGTCCTTGTTGTAGTTTATGAATTGGGTGTTATCAATCCCTTTCCATACCCTCAAGTGTCGATGTTAAAACACGGAATTCTATTTTACGGAGTCGGATAGGAATCCCATTTTACGGAATCCCTTTTTAAGAATCCATTTTGGAAAACACCTGTGGCTATGGAATCCCTTTTTGGTCGTATATGCCTATGTGCTAGGGCACATTGTGCTTTTTTCACATAAGCACATATGACAAAAAAATGGATTCTTCAGAAGGTGTCCTCAAATAATACAATACCAGGCCATAGGTATCCTCAAATACCCGTATGTGCCTATGTGATAGGGCACATTGTGTCACATTCTGCCTTTTCACATAAGCACATATCGGCACATAAATGATGTGTCTATGTGCTAGGGCACATTGTGTCACATTGTGCCTTTTCACATAAGCACATATGACAAAAAGGGGTGCCGAAGGTCATATGTTTTTTTAAAAAAAAAAGTGGTGCCGGAATTGGGGTGCCCGGGGATATTGCCATTGAACAAAGAGGCGATGAGAATCGGATACAACTTCGATGTAATAAGGGGAGATAACTCTGTACGATTAAGTACAGGTTATGGGAAACCAAGCAATCTGATTGGTTAGTTATAATTTATATAAATGATCTAGATAAATGAAACAACAAGAGTACTTGGAATAGGGTAAGAACTAACAAGAATAGACCAGAATAGCTAAATATAGTAATAATAAACAAAACTGTTCCAACTAATAGGTTCTTCTACGCTACTGGAGTATACTCTAGAACAAAGGAACAGGGCCAGATAAACTATTGCATACATAGATAGAAGCAGAGAATTCTGGGTAATGACCAAAGGAACGTGTCATTTAATGGAAAAAGCGTCATGGGATATGGATACAAAAAGGGATTCTGGGAGAATTCTAAGCGAGAACATTACTCTGATTCAATCGAACAAAACCCCAGGCACCCCCTCGGTACTATAGCACTACGTGCTACTATTATAAGCCAAAAGTTTTGCGATCCTAAATAGGATTCGGAAAGAATTCGAAATAGTACAATTTGTCGGGATGTTTGTGGTAATTCTACGAATTGGGAAATTACTCTGATTCAACCGAACATACCCTCCGAACATACCACGTCCCATTGCAGAAAAATTGTGTAACATAGAAACCACGTGCTACCATAGAAACCAAGATGGCGGCCTCCAGTATACAAAATGGACGACGGAAACACGTATCACCTTAACAACACGCGCTGCGCATGCGCACTTACACCACGTATCACTATGGGGATGACGTCACAAGATGGCCGCTCACGGGGGTTACCATGACAACACAACATGGTGCCACTGGGTCACGTGACTATGACGTCACATGAGATCATCCAAATGAGATCATCTAAATATTCCCACAAAACCACATAACATACTACTTCTAATATCCGCGACTGGCAAGCAGCCACACAGTTGTACCCGCCAAAAACCTTCTTGTTAATCAATAACAGTTTATGAGGACTTTTATGAAAATCGATTTAACAGACGTTATATTCACAACAGAACATTATCTTAACATTATGTTGTTCAGTAACTGTCCTTTGATGCAGCTATCTCAAATATTCGAACACATAATTCATTTTTGCTTTAATGACCTTAGGGTGTCGAAATCCTATTCTGGCCATTGAACATCATAATACTCGGCTTTTTATCCGCTATTTCCTATTTAGTTATATCTTTTTATGTAGCTTTGCATTTTTGTTGTTGAAGTTATGCGATCATGGATGCTTTCAGAGAGCACAACATTATCTGTATGTCATATTTTCCCATTTCATTTCGTAATGGGATAAATAACCTTATATTTTATTTCGTTATTATTTGATAAAGAAGGCAAAATTGGAGGTCAAAAAACAAACTTGAGTAACCTATGGCACTACCAGGACACACTGGTTAGGTACTGGTGTTTAAAGCTCATTATCGGGTTCAGTGTCGGTTATATATATAATCTGCCTAACGTTATTTAGCTCACCCCATATTTAGTTAAATAGCCGGACCTGAATAGACAGGATGTGCCAGCGCGGGAGAACCAAGCCAAGAAGGACGGGGTCTTTTGGTCTTTCGGATGGTGTACAGATCACACGGCAGTTAAACGACACTGGATGAACAATCGGGCTAATTGTAGGCCATAGATGGCTGAAATTAGTTGGACCCCATAAAACAAAGTGCTAAACAAATTCGCAAAAAAGATCTGTAGTCTTTATCTACACATTTCATCGTTCAATTTCTTTTTATAATTATTTGAAATTTTATAATTAGGGTGGGAATTATGAGGAAAAGGGACGGTTTATCACGGAAAAAGAAGAGGAAACGTACGGAGAAAAAAGGGAAAAAAAATTAACACAAGAATCTGAAATAAAATTTCTACACAACCAAGAGATTTTCGTGGCAGTCACTGGAACATTCTCAAACAACTGTGCAGGACTCGACCATTCTGCAACAACAAATTGTTGACACACCACCTGATGACCCTCAGCCTGGATGTTCACGTTGGCCTGTTCCATTGCCAGTAGCAATTGGAACTAAAATTAGAAAATTACCCCAACCAAGGACTTTAGAGCTCACAAAGTTATTGCATGGTCAGAGACGAGATGGTTGCTCCCCACCATCAACTGCAACATCCGCTACGACTCCGCGAAATGACTTTCAAAACATTCAGAAAAATCATGATCGTAAAGAAAAGAATCGGCAACATCAATCTTTCCGATACCACCACGACATTAATTATCAGATCAAAAAGAAGTGCGCAGACCACTCAAGATATTTTAAATATTTGACATACAGACAACAAAAAATGGATAGAAGCAAAACCAAATACGCCACCATAACAGAGTGGAAAGAACATGTAAAAACTCTAAGTAAAGAAAAATATGCCACTGATGAAAACTGGAATAAACATGTCAAATCAAAACGAAAATTAAAATATGCCACTGATAACACCTGAAAACAAACCGTAAAATCAAAGCGTAGATTTTGATATGCCAACCAGATGAGTGAAAGGAGAAAGTCAAGTCGCGAAGTCGCATCGGGTATGCCACATATGATGATTGAAGGGAAAACGTTAAAGATGCAAGCGGAAAAAACAATCAGTGTCGTAAACAAATAAATCTCATTTATAGGAAAAGAATTGAGTTTGATTGCGGGATGCACTACAGAATAAACAGGCTGAAGCTCATTCATGGAGTACGAGTAATACAACAACAGCCAACAGTAAACATTGAACAAATAGTTGACGAATTTCGTAGAGAAATCTCGGTGGGCCCTGAATTTGTTTGCTATGTTTGTCATAAACTCCTGTTTCAGCAACAAGTTGTGAAGTTTTCGCTGATAAAATACCAGAACAAGTTGGAAAACGCGGGGTTTATGGCAAACACCTGCGTAAACAATACATATCTCCACCAATGTACTGCTGACTGTGATCAAGTTTGTTCTGTGCAAAATGGTCCGAGAGAAAAAAACACGTGATAGGATAATTCTTCTTGCAAGACAACCTGCCGAGGTCGTGGTAAACAACTTGGAACTTGCACCAATTCCCGATTGTTTGCAAGATCTGAATGTACTGGAATGACAGTTCATATCGCTGCATCTCTCCTTCGTTAAAATGGTGGCATTACGGAAGGGAAGACAACATGGTGTTATTGGTCCTGTATTTTCAGTACCATCAGATATTGCCCGAACAATGGACACATTGTCTCACCAGGATCCTAATGAGTTGATCCAAGTGGAACTCAAAAGGACATTGTCGTTCAAGGGGCATTTTCAACATCAATTTGTTAGTGTCGATAAGCTTAATACAGCATTAGATCTGTAGAAAGAGCACAATCGACACTATTAAAGTGTGGCAATCGCCACAGATACATTTAACAATCCCATTTCGGAACACGAAGTAAATAGTCAATTACAAATTGAACAGGACAGACGGTTGGATAACACAGATCGCGATGGAGGAACAGAACTGGAGGGCAACAATACGACACGTGTTAGCAGCCTATTGACATTGTTCAGGAAGTGCTGGATCACAAAATGGAAAGAGTGTATTGTGTTGCTCCTGCAGAAGGTAATCTGCCATTCAACATTCTGCAGGACAAATGCAACGAAGCCATGCGTTTCCCTGTACAGTTTCCTGATGGCAATTCAACATTCAATCATGTGAGAGAAAACAAACTAACTTTACATCGATATTTTCTCTTCAGACTGATGAATGCTGACACGCGTTTCTCAAGTGATATTACCTACTTGTGTCAAGCTCAGTACATGGATGAATTACATCAGCTGATATCGCAAGTGTCTATTGTACTGAGAAAGGGGACTCAGCGCCATAATGTTGAGGAAACTGTTACAGCGGAAACTCTAACTGATCCAAACTTCCAAAGAACTATCTTGAAAGAGGATAAGGCCTACAAGTATATGAAGCCGACCAGAGGTACACCACCCTATTAGCAATCGACACTGAATGATCTGTTTGCCATGCTTCAGCAACTTGGCAAGTCCACCAGGTTTTGCTCATTTCCATCTGCCAATTTCCGCCGGCCAGAAATGATCAATACTATTCTAAAGCAGCAAAGAAGTTCACTCAACTATTCCAATCTAAATTGGGCAGAGAAATGTGAGCTTCCCAAGAAGGCCCCCGTAACAACGGCCAGAATGTTTGACCATTGGTTCCGACCCTTTCTGAACAAAATTATTCTTTCGGAAGAACAGCCTATCGGTAAAGTAAGTGACTATTTCTTTCGTGTTGAATTCAAACAACGCGGATCACCCCATATCCACTGTTTCTTCTGGATCGAGAATGCACCTCAGATAGAGGTAGATTCAAATGAAGTTGAAGTGCTACAGAGGCTGTCAACAGGCATATAAATTGAAACCTACCAGATCCAGAATCAGAACCTGTACTGCGCGAGATTGTCAGAAGTGTACAGCAGCACACCAAACAGCACTCTAAAACATGTCAGGAGACGGGAACTACATGCCGATTCAATTTCCCTCGCCTGCCATCATGTGCAACATTCATCTGTCGCCCCAAAACTGCATTCGAAGACCTCTTCGGTCTCTCACATGCTATTACAGCAAAAAACGAACGCTGTAAAGTCAGTAAAGGAAGCCCTCTCTGAGCGTGATTACAGTACCTCAGAAGAGGTGATGGATGCAGTTGGCGTTATACAACAAGCATTCCAGGATGTCTCGAGCTTTTTGTCTAAACGCACCTCAATTATTTTAGAAAAGCAGTCAAAGGATGTGTGGATTAATAATTGTAATCCAACATTACTACAGTCCTGGAATGCTGATATGGACACACAGTTCATCTCTGATGCTTATTCCTGCATCGTGTATGTCGTTTCATGTACATGTACTGCCAACTCCGAAACCGAAATCAGAGCAGTCTTAGAAAAAGCAACAAAAGAAGCTGCAGAGGGCAATTTGGATGCACTGGAATCCATAAGGAAAATAGGCGGGTGTATTTTAATCACCCCGAAATCGGTGCTCAGGAAGCAGTTTATAGACTCTGTGATTTGCACCTGAAAGAATGTTTTAGAATGGTGCAATTTATTCCTGTTGGCAGAAATCCAGTGAGGATGAGTCTACCACTATCGGTCATTCGATCACGGCAGACTCAGTCAGAAGATGTCTGGTTTACAAGTTTCATCGACAAATATAGAGCGAGACCGGATACAGAAGAATTTTCTAGCATGTGTCTTGCAAGATTTTGTTCGGATTACCGGATCTTTTCTCGCTCTGAACTAAACAGCACCAATCGTCAGTTTGTTGTCACTCTCACTGGCGATTTGGGCTATGTGCTCAAACGGACCAGAAATGACTCCGCCATACTCAGATACCCCTGGTTCACTGCTGATACACACCCTGAAGATTACTAAGTCTCTCAATTGCAGTTGTTTCTTCCACACAGAACGGATAACGATCTCATGCCAATACAGTATTTTTTTCAATGGCTTAGGTCAAGTGGCACCATCATCATCTATCAACTCCTGTGAGAGATATAGTAACCAATAACGCTGTACCATTCGACAAATTGGAACACAATGCTGAGCAAAATTTCGGCTTAACCTTTGTTGCTGGATTTGAAGAAGCGTGGGCTACATTGTGTCGAGAAAGTGAAGTTGAGAGACTTGAATGTGTGGAAAGCAGAATACCACATGAGACGATCGAAGAGAACCTAAACATTGGTAATATTCCTGATTTATCGACAAACACACAAGAGCCTTCTTATGAGGTTTTACTACCGCTCTTTACAAAACGGGATACATTACCAATGTTGAAGTCTCTCAACAAGAAACAAAAAGAGATTTTTTATTCTATAAGATAATATTATCTAGAAAAAGACAGGACAAGAGTTGTAAACCATTTCATCTCTTTTTAACTTGTGGTGCAGGGGTTGGAAAGTCTCACCCGGTAAAATGTATCTTCTATGAAGCACAAAGAATATTAGCCCTGATAATACCAGCACCAGACACAATATCATTTTGATATGCGCCTCTAGTGGAACGGCTGCGTTCAATGTTGGAGGTGCAACAATTCATTCAGCTCTGTTTATCAACATATGTACGAAAAACTGTACCCCTCTGGGGGAGACAAAATCAAAACTGGGCAACTTGGACAATCTCATTATTGATGAAATTTCCAAGGTGTCACCTACTTTACTGAAACACATACATTATCGTTTGAGACAGAACAAACACAGAAAAAAACATGCCCCATTCGGTAATGTATCTGTAATTACTTTTTGTGACTTCCACCAGCTTTCCCAGTATTTGGTATTTTAAACCATCCTCGACAGATTTCTTTAATCTCTGGGGAGAACATTTCAAAGTTGTGCAACTTACAGGGGTCATGAGACAAAGGGGCGATGCCGAATTTGAACACTTCTCCAATCAGATAAGAATAAAAACAAAGGCGGATAGACTGAGTGGGGAAGACATGCAAATTGCGCATTGATGTAATAAGCACAACTTGCCAGAAGAACCTCTTCGCATTTTAACCAAGAACAACCATTGTAATGATCACAATAACAAAATGCTGGAGCATCTTTGTACAGCTCCTGCAGAAATTGCCTGTCATTATTTCAAGCGAAATCCTTGCACAGGTCGTTTGTCTGAACAAACGCCTAGTGCAATCTCGTGTGAAGGGCTTCCAGCCAGATTGGTCGTAGCTGAAAATGCACGCGTATTGCTGCTAAAGAATCTCAACACTGGAGATGGACTCGTCAATGGAGTCATTGGCAGAGTAAAGAGTATTGTCAGAGATGCCTCAGGTGAGGTTACTCGAATATTCGTGAAATTCGATCACCCGAGGGTGGGCACCAAAACATTAGGGAAACAAATAGGTAGAGGAGCTGTCATCATTGAACGGTTCATCGAGCAAACTAAAGGCAATACGATGCGAAGGCAGTTTCCTCTAAAACTGGCCTGGGGATACACTGCACACAAGGTGCACAGACTAACAAAAGACCAGGCTGTAGTTTCCTTAAAAAATATATACTCGCCCAAAAAAGAAAGTGTGCATTGCAGAAATTGATCAAACTCCCAAAAAATAATTTCGTAAGTGTAAAGAGTGTTAACCTGTTCATGAATAAGTTATATTGAACACAAAAACAGCTTTCCCCGTTAAAATTGCATTAACGTTTGAGAAAAGGCATGTTTTGCACGTGGAGAGCCTGAAAATTCATGCAGCAGTGTGAATCCTTGGGTATTTAAACACTAAAGTAAGGCCTTCCTATCGTTCACATTCAAACTTGCGCTGCTGTTAAAACGACTCCACATTAGCATGCGAAGATTGACAATGAATCAACGTCTCCTTGCCCTGGGTATGATTAGAGCTGGCAGAACACACAGAGAGGTTGCCCAGCATTTGAACTGCCACTGTAACACTGTAGACAGGCTAGTCCATCGACACGCACAACATGATGACGTTCGAGACCGACACCGCTCCGGGAGACCCCGAGTTACCACCCCTGCACAAGATCGGTGTATCCGTGTCGTCCATCTCCGGAACCGGCAACAAACGGCAACGACGACAGCCAGGAACATCCCTAACCTGAGACGGATACATCCTCAAACAATAATCAACCGGCTGAGAGAATACAGCTTACGTCCTCGAAGACCTGCAATTCGTCCGATTTTGACGTTACGTCATCGTCGTGCTCGACTGCAGTGGTGTAGACAACATCTCAGGCATCCCTTACACTGGTGGCGACGTGTTTTATTCACCGATGAATGTCGTTTCCATCTTTCATCATCAGATGGCCGCCAGAGAGTGTACAGACGTCGAAACGAACGCTGCGCAGATCCATGTGTCGTGGAGCGAAACCGTTATGGGGGAGGGTCTCTCATGGTGTGGGGTGGCATCACTGCCCGTAACAGAACTGAGCTGGTCATTATTGATGGCAATCTCAATGCAGCCAGATATCGTGATGAAGTGCTTACACCTGTTGTTGTCCCATTTCTGCAACGTCACGGCCCCGGCGTCATTCTACATCAGGACAACGCCCGACCACACGCAGCTCGTGTTGTTCAACAGTATCTGCAGCAACAACAAGTGGATGTTCTTCCCTGGCCCGCAAATTCGCCCGATATCTCACCCATTGAGCACGTATGGGACGAAATGAAACGTCAGCTACGCCGGCTTCCCCATGCACCGTCAACGCTTGTGGAACTCCAAAGACAGCTTATCAGAATATGGAACAACATCCCACAACACTTCCATGCTAACTTGTTAGCTTCCATGAGGCGTAGATGCACAGCAGTAGTCGATGCAGACGGAGGTCATACCAGATATTGAGTGTGTGACTTTTGTGTTTGACCCTTAGTGTCTTTGACTCTCCATGGCACCAAGAGTATTCGTCGTAGCGTAATGAAATTTCTCGTGTTGATCACAAATTGATTCATCTGTGATTGAATAAAATTCATATATAAATGATATATGTCTTTTTTTAGTGTTATTGTTTAGCATACACACTTTCTTTTTTGGGAGAGTATATATATTTGCTACCGCGGGTAGTTATGTTGCACTTAGTAGGATAACCTCACTCGAAGGTTCACAAATCACACATTTCAAAGAACAAAATCTTTACTGTCCAAGCAATGTTACAGAAGCTTTACAGCTCATGCAGCCATTTCCACTGACAAACTCATCTGATGAACCAGCATTTACACCTGGGGCCATTATAATAACATTGCACAATACACAGGGTCTGTTCTCACGTGGATGATCTGATGAGTGATTCATCAATGATCGCAAACGATGTTACTACTCTCACAGGGACATGGTTAAACAATGACTATGGTCCATTTATTCCAGAGTTCAATTCCTATTTTCAGCTGAGGGCAAATTCTTACGATGACAGCGAAGAGGTTTTCCAGTGATTGAAGAATTAAGCAAGGGGAGGTGTTGGTATTTATTGCAAACATCAGATAAATTTCCACAGATTTTATCTGGCTGTGAACAATATGGAGTAAATAGCCATGAATAATGAAGCAGAGTCCTTAATTGTGGTAACAGTGTACAGAACACCGTCATATTCAGCCACGCGATTTGCCTCGTGAACTACGTATGCTCCTGGCTGACCTAGAGACCAAAGATTTTGCCCAAATCATTATTTTGGGTGACTTTACTGAGGACATGTTCTCGGGGCCAAATCCTATTTATGATTTGGTCGAAACCTTTGGGTACAAACAAATCATTACAGTCGCTACAACAATGTGGAGCTCTCTTCTAGATCATGTCTATGCGAAAGCCAATATGCCAACACCACAAGTTTCAGTTATTCCAACATTCTGCAGTGACTATGCTGCTAGCAAACTTCAGGTCTTTATTAAATAAAGCATGTTAAGAGATGGTGTCCCACTAGGCTTTGATGGTAGCATCATGAGAAAATATTTGATCTCAAAGCATCTACAGAAAGCAGACAATTTTCTCGGAAATTTACTTTCATGGCAAACATTTGTGCCCCTTTACTTCTTTGTAAAATTGGCAGCGTGACATCGTGTAGTGAGACAGTCATCACTCACCATCTCAACTATGCAACAGGCTTTTTTGTTATAAGGCCGTTCAGCTGTTTCTGGAGAAATCTAGAGCTTTTTAGAGAAGATTTCGGTTCGTTAAATTAATCTTAAATGTTTTGTGTATGTAGACCTATTAACGACACCACATTTCCTTCAAACAAGCTGCGGCAGTCATAAAAACATTGCCATTTATAGTAAAGTGTATGATATAGTTGATAGTCACTGACGACTGCCTCACTGGATGGGGCTAGGCTGCAAAGTTTCTAAAGCACGAAAAGTTCCACAAACGTCTCCTCAATTATCAGTAAGTTCACAGAAAATATTGTCTACGCTCTTCCAATAACAACACTTTTATCTTTCTGCTCACAGTAAAGTTGTTGTGTAGTTGACCATCAATGAGGATTCCCTCGCTACAGGATGCTACACAACGAGTTTTACAAAGCAAGCAACTTTCAAAAAGACTGCACAGTCATAGGTGAAATGTTCTGGTGGTATATTTTGTTGCGTAGCTGATCGTCAATGGTGATTGCTTCGCTACCGGACGCCACTCAACAGGGGTTACAAAGCAAGGACATTTCAGAAATATATACGCAATTATCCATCGACGTGTGTACGCATGGTATATATTTGCTGTGTAGGTGAACGTCATTGAGGATTGCCTCGCGACAGGATACTGTACAACAAGGTTTACAAAGGAGTAAAAGATCCCAGTTACGTGCACAATTGCGGCATGTTTTTGAGGAAGCATCTTCGTACGAATTGAATATTCTGAGTTTCACGTATGACGACCAAAGCCTGTCATTTGATGATCACAATGTCTGACAAATACCTATAGAATGTTCAATTCGCTCAGATATAATTCCTTCTGTGACTCAAATGAACGCAACCTAATTTCAGTTGAAAACTACCATACTGTCAGAATCGTCTGTATTAACGCAGACAGAACAAAATCTGGAAACAAATATCAAACAAATAAGTCCTGAAATAGAACCGGACCTCAATATTGTAAATGATAGACATTGGATCAATAAAATTACAACGAATGAGTGTAACACCTTGAGAAGGATTGGGGTAGCTTTTATATTCTTTGGCATCTTATGTCAACAAGACTGTATCTTAACCAACTGAAAGGATATTTTCGTCTATATTGTCTGGGTTTTCTTTTTTCTGAAACTTGAGTTATTCATAGCTAACAGATTGTGTAACAAACTCCCATCTCAGAATTCTTGTCTCTTTTGTGTTGTCTATAATTATCGTTTGGACGTTTTCAATGTTCCAGAATATCATATACACAGCATGTTGGTCCACATTCGTTTCACCCTTGTTGTTTCCTACATACGTCATTTTATTCAAAAATAGTCTATTCCTTTTCGACAGTATTCCAGTTTTCCATGGAATCATTTCATTATATTTCGATCTCAAACGTTCATAAATTCCTTTTCTTCTGGTGTATGAACACATTTCCTCATACAAACTCTCTTGTTTGTTGTTTGTTCTACTGAGTGCGGCGGTCTGTTTGAATGTATTTCAAGTTCTTGGGGTACGTAGTTTTCAATTTTTTCAACACTGGCCCAAACTTCTCACTGCAAACCAACAAACCTATTCTGTTTTATTTATTTTTTCCCCTATCGCCACGATATAGCCTTAAGTGCTGATGTGACGTTAATCATCAATATATAAATAAATGTATTTTACCCATCTTAAATATTTAACAGGACATTTGCCGTTGAAAATGAAAGGAATGCCAGTTAGGATAGTCAGCAATATCGTCTTCTGCTCATTTGTTTATTCCTTCCATTTTAGCATGGAATCATATTATTGCCAAGATATACATTTAGTTACTCATATAACACTAACAACCAAACAAAAATGAAAAAAATACATTGTGGGCAAAGTTCATGCCCATTGCTTATGTCTTGATCTTAGATGTGGCAACATGCCGTCTTTGAACATTGCTTATTTTAGCGCCATGATACAGCCTTTGGTGGTGATGTGGCGCTAAGCATCACCAGAATACATATGCAAATCTCCATTTATCAATTGAGTTCTCAGCGCAGAAGATTATTTATATCAGTCCTTCATCCAGAAATAAGAATTGTCAACACATATCTGATGTTACTGTGCCTCGCTTATGTAATCAGGCCTCATCTACATTTCCTTGTCATTTATCCTCCTTCTTACCATCCATCACTTTGCAGCTTCTAACACGGGCAACTTGTTTTTATTTTTAATTTTGTGTTTTTGTAGTTTACCCATGATAAATTTAAAAACTCCCCCAAAAAATAAATTAAAATAAAGAAAAATAATAAAAATAAAAATAAATTAAAAAAAAAGTTAAAAATTAAAAAACAAACTCAAGGGGGAAGTTTGATCTGTTTGACCATTCCCTACTGAGTGGGTCCGGATAGGGGAACGACCTGTAAAGATACAGGTTAGCTGTAATGTACACAAATACGCAGCCCTGGACCAAATGGTACATCGTTGTATGCTCAGACGCTTTGGGGTCTATGTGTGTACCCTGAAGGGAGACAAGAATGGTATCACGACCGAAAAACGTTATCTCTATGCTACTTTAAAAAGCGAAACTCTCTACCGGATAAGGACTTGTAATACTTTATTTTGGCTTAGAGGTTAATAATAATAGTTCTGTGAGATCATGTGACCAAACACCAAGTACAGACTCGTGTAAACCACTTCAGCCAAATTCGTTCTTGCTGAAAAGATCATTTCTCATCCCAAAGTCTCTATATTCCAGTGTTGCTGTCAACCTTCATTACACTTCTCTGTTCCGTTAGTTGCTCTTCTCATTGGCCAATAAAACATAGAACAGGTGATATAAGACGGCCCTGTCTCACTGCTGATGTGAACCAGTGAGTCAGCTCTCCATCATACTTTACTCTGCACGTCAATCCGCCATGTATTTCGTTTATGATCTTACCGGTTTCGGATAGAATGCCATATATCCTGACAATGTTACAAAGTGACTCCCTATGGACACTGTCTAACACATTTTAGAAGTCAACAAGGTTCACATATATCGATATATCGATATTTGTCGACGTGTTCCATTAATATACCTGCCCTGTGTTCGTAAGTAACACGCAGGTGTTATAAACACACGAGCTGCTCCTTCTCTTACCAAACTTCTCCTATCTCCTTAGAAATTTATCTGCCTTCTCCTTCATTCGATCTAATATGATGCGTGTTAATATTATTTTCCAGGCACAGGCAGTAAGTGTATAGCTCTCTGGTTACGGCAGTTTCTTGCGTTACCCTTTCAGGCATTTTTACGATGGTTGTTTGTTTCCACTCACCCGGAATGTTTTCTTCCTCTCAGATCTTTAAAAACCGTTTGAACTTCTACCAATAAATTTCGCATTTACGTTTAATATTTCTGCTGCTATGCTGTCTATTCGACGCGCCTTGTTGTTTTTTTCAGCTACCTCAGTGCTTTGTTTCCTCGTCGGTTATGTTGATGTAAAGTTTCAGTTGCTTCTGTCTCGTCCATGAGCTCACTCTGGCGTTCGCGATCACTTAACTATTTTATTGAAATACTTATTCCGTTTATCAAGTTTTTCCTTTTATTTTATAAGTTCATACTCTTTGTCTTTCACGCTGGAGAATCTGTTTTGGTGTTGTTCGCTGACATTCTTTGCAATCCCACACAATGATTTTAGATCACCATGCTTTCCGTCTCATTTACGTGCTGTTCAACAGAGATGTTCATATCTGCCTTTGTCCCCACCTTTAACCACTCTATCTATCATCCTGTGTTGCCTTCTTGTTGTTTCGCCTACTTCTCAATGGGTAAAGATTTGTCCTCTCACTGCAAAAGTCTTTCCCAATGTATTATTGCTTTTTCCATTTGTAAGTTCAGCATTTTATCCTCAACTATGTCTGTTTTTTTCTGTCAAATTATCATTTTTGTGCAAATATTTATATGATACATAACACCCAAACCATACGTAACAGCTGCGCTGTTAGAACAGTTGTAAATATAGATTATCTTCCATAAACAGTCCTCTTGCATTTCTTTTATCTTGTTAACTGTTAATGTCATGCGTCTTGATAATGTTACAAAGTGACTCCCAATCGACACTATGTAACATCTTTTCGAAGTCAATAAAGTTCATATATATTGATGTGTTATATTCGTATGCCTGTCCACTAATCACAGGTAACACGGAGGTGTTATTAACACACCATCTCTTCCTTCTCTTACTAAACCTCACCTTCTTCCTCCGATATTTATCTGCCTTCTTCATTCCATCTAATATGATGCGTGTTAATATTGTTCCAATCGTAGACAGTAAGTTGTCACTTGGTCACACCTCACACCTTTTAGTCATGTTTGCGATCATTCGAAATTTTCACTTACACCGAATGTTCTCCATCTCCAAGATCGTTTCTTTAAACCGCTTCAGCTTCTACCACTAAATTCGGCATTTGCCTTCAATACTTCCTCTGGTATTTTGTCTATTCGTCCTGCCTTGTTTTTTCAGCTTCATTATTGCTTTCTTTCTTTCGTAATCAGTTATGTTGGTGTATAGTTTCACTTTTGTCTCGTCGTTAACCTTACCATGGCGTTTGCATTTACATAACTATTTCATTCAAGTACTCTTTCAATTTACAGAGCTATTCCCTTTTCCTTATATTAAGTTCATAATCCTTGTCTTTCACATTGGAGGATCTGTTTTGATGTCCGCTGAAATTCTTTGTAGTCCCACACAATTATTTGAGATTCATTCTTTCTATTATATTTTAGTGGTCTTCAGCATACCTCTGCGTATCTGCCTTTGAACCCAGCTTTAACCAGTCTCTCTACAATCCTGTATTCCTTCTTGTTGTTTCGCTTACCTCTCAATATTATAAGTGTTCCATTTAGATGTCTTGTCACTGCAAAATTCTTTCGAAATGTCTGAGACGGAAATACAGTAGTACGTTCAGTCACGTTTTATTGTAATTTTTCAGCATTATATCCCCAATTTCACTCTATTTTTTCTGTCAATTTATCATTTTTTGTGCAAATATTTATACGATACATAACACCAAAACCATACGTATCAACTCTGCTATTAGAGCAATTGTACAGCTTAGATTTCTTCCAGAAACATTCATCTTTCAAGCAACAGTTTTTATCGGAAGTACTATGAGTTTTGGCATTATGAGTGAGCAAAAACTTGAAACATATTTGGAGAAAGCGTGGAAAGAAGATTATGCAAATGGTAGAAGTACACATTTTATCTTCACTAAAATGGGTACACATTTGAACAAATCCCATGTTAGTGAACTCGTCCTTGAATCTCTAATACAATAGTGGTGTAAAAGTGGTGCGACAACTCAACAGCCTTTAGATTTTACTGAGGCGAATTTTCACAAACTGGGTTCATCTCAAAAGACAAGAATGTACATATGGTTGAGAACATGTGATCTAACATCTAAAATGGGGAAATATATTTATCAGAAGGGTACCCTCTTAACAAGCAGTGACAAATGTGACTTCTTGTTTCCGTCAAATTGTTAGTTCAGTGCATCATTTTTCAAATACAGACCTGGGCTTTCTGTGCATTCCACCGATGTCAGTTGTCCGATGGAATCGTTCTAAAGACCACAATTTGCCTGAACAGTTTACAGAGGCAGATAAAGAATTACAAAGAGGGATAGATTCACTAAATGCATGGATATGTTCTTATAACAGCGGAAACAAATTAAGTTCAATCTCTGTTTGGGTAGTGTCCATCCCACATCAACACTTGCGCGTGTTTGGTTTGCAAAAATCCGCACGATGACATCATTGTATGTTTACCTCACTGCTTCATTCGCTGGATATGGTCATGATATCCAGTCAAACAAAACGAATGCATGCTGATGACAGAATTATTACTTTCTTATGTTAACTGAACTTTCCTTTATCAAGTACAACTCATTCATAATTTCCCATAAGACATTGTCGATTATTTTGGTATCCTACTAGTCATATGCAGTCAATTCCCTACGACATAATTCCTTAATACTACTATCGCGTGTCGTCCTCAACAAATCCAACTGCCTGTTCCTATTACTCCTGTTTAAAATAAGCATTACAGAGATGGAAGTTTGGGACATTCTCGTGTTAGTGGTTCTCCATACTGTCACCGTGTATTCGTAATCAACCATTTATATAAATTTTTAAATTATTTTTTATTCTTTTAAACTAGACTCTTCAAGTCTAAAAATCATCAGGTTGATTTATACATTTTCACTTGTATTTTATCCTCACTCATTACTATTCAGACCACTCCTGTCTTTGTGACATTTCTGTTCTGATTATTTCCGGTTTTTATTCATTCTTTTTGCTTCATAATTAACATGTTACTTTCTAATGTGTTCTCCTCACGATATAGCTTTAGCTGCCGATGTGCCGTAAAATACCAATAAATAAATAAATCCCCTTCCAAATTATTTCGGGGGATATAACCGTGGCACCGTCTGCGCATCTGTAGACAGAGTTGATTTCCGGTCTATAACTAAAATTCCCTTCGCCGACTGACATAAGACTTGGCATGAGGGTTAGGTATGCTATCGTATCTGTTCAAGTGTGTGACTCACGAAATCAAGTTGATCCATTTTCAGAGAAGTCAGCCTTTGCATCTTAACGAGATGATATCATATCCACAACTTCCACCATTTCTATAAAATTGTGTTTCAAAACCTTTTACGTATGGTCGCACCTCTAGCAATTTGGACCTGTCCTGCAATTTTTCCAAAAACGCATTTAATAATAACGCGTATTCAAGTACTTTTGACTGGAAAGAAATTGTAAAATCACAAAGTAAAATAGAATATGCACCTGGCGACAGTACACAAAAGCCAAAAGAACAAGTTAAAATATGCCAACGAAGATGAGTCGAAGCAGAAAGTCAAGTTGCTTGATGTGTACCTACAGAATATGGGCCTGTGGATGTGTGCATCGGAATATTGAATACGGTGTTCCATCCCCGGGTTGGTTCGAGACGAATCCACCCTACATCAGTTCATTGGGCAGGCAACAGAAATATACCCATATTTTAGACAAACAACAAAGCCTGTTTCGGATGATGGGAAAGATTCCAATTATGGAACAACCTAAGACAGGGACAGCTGGCACCATTTACTGAACACTGTATTGTGTCCATTTCCAAAATCAGTGAGTACAGGCGACGCACGTCTGTTTCCGATGACAGGTAAGATTCCAATTATGGGACAACCTAAGGCAGGGACAGCTGGCACCACTAACTGAACACTATACAGTGTCCATTTACAAAAAGAAATGAGTACCAGTATAGGTGACAAAAGAACAGGCAATTTTAAACATCCAATCCTGTGACTTGCAGGTAAATGGTGATGGGAATTGTGTTTCTTTATTATGCGAAAAACCAAAACAAATTTAAACCTGTCAAAGTCTATGGTGATGGAAGTTATTATTAATCTCGTATTCACACCGAGAAGAACTGCTTACCGAGAGCAGCAAAGGTGATTTATGGCATGAAATTATGTGCTGTCAGTGTTAATTGACAGTCATAATCTTGTTCTCGATGAGCAGTGTCTTCTCGGTTCGGCTGCGAATATGAGATTGATAATAATCCCCATCACCATTGATTTGCTGGTATCAATTTGACTTTTGTTATTTTTACACAATATAAAGTACCTATATGCTAATAATTAATATTCATTTTAAACTCCTGTTTCAGAACCAAGTTGACCATATTTTCGCACATTATAAAGGGGAATATGGGGGGGGGGGACTCGTGGTTTATGACAAACGCCTGTGCCAACACAACTTATCTCCATGGCTGTACTGCTGATCGTGAGCAAAATTATTCTGTGCAGTAAACTGTGGTGTTGCCACACATGTGATGGAACATCCTTCTTGCAAGTGAACCTGTCGAGGCCCTCGTAAACAACTTGGAACTTGTACCATCTGGATGTACTGGACTGGAACGGCAGTTTATATCGCTGCATCTCCCCTTTGTTAAAATGGTGGCATTACCGAATGGGGACAGCATGGTGTTATCGGTTCTGTAGTTTCGGTACCATCAGATATCGCCCGAACAAATGATACATTGTTGCATCGCTAGGGTCCTAATAAGTTGATCCAAGTGACACTTGAAAGGACATTGTCATTTCAACATCACTTTGTTGGTGTCGATAAGGTTAAGACAGCATTAGAGCTGCCGAAAGAACACAAATGACGCTAAGAGGGAGTGACAATCACCACAGAAACATTTTAACTGTCACATTTCAGAACACGAAGGAAATAGTCAATTAAAAAGTAAACAGTATAGCCAGCGGGATAACACATTTCGCTCTGATGGAACAGAACTTAAGGGCGTCTAATATGACACCTACTGCAACCAACTGGTATTGTGCAGGAGAGGTTGGATCACAACACAATGGAGAGAACATGTTGTGTTGCTTCTGTAGAAGGTAATCGAATCTGCCAGTCAAAATTCTGCAGGACGAATACAACGAAACTATGTACTTTCTTGTAGTTTCCTGGTGGCAATTGAACATCCAGTCATGTGATAGAAAACATGCTAACTTTACATCGATATTTTCCTCCAGAGTGATGGATGCTGACATCCGTTTCTCAAGTGATATCTCCTACTTGTCTTAAGCCCAGCACACAAATGAATTACATCACGTGATATCGCATGTGTCTACTGCGCTGAGAAAGGGAACTCGAGGCCATAATGTTGGTGAACCTGTTACAGCGGAAAATCTAACTGATTCAAACTTCCTAAGAACTATATTGAAAGAGTATAAGGCCTTCAAGTACCTGAAGTCAAGCAGAGGTACTCCGCCCTATTGGCAATCGACATTATAGAATTTGTTTGCAATGCTTCAGCATCTTGGCAAACCCACCTGAGTTTGCTCATTTTTATTTATCGAATTCCGCAGGCTGCAAATGATCAATACTATTCTAAAGCAGCAAAGAGCGCCCTGTAAGAATGGCTATAATGTTTCACCATATGTTCCGTCCAAACCATTCTGAAGAAAATTATTCTTTGATGAAAAAATATATTGAGCATATGTATTAATGTATCTAGTTTTATGTAAGCTCACTGTGTATACTAGTTATTGCATGGAGCAGAAAAAAGGTTTTTCAGTAGGGTGCAATAAGGTGTGTACCATACCTTTTGTCAACCAATATCTGACAACAAAAAGATAGATGTTTAAATCAACATTGTCATTTTTTAAAGATTAGGAGCCAAATTATCTCCTCTAAAGGCCACACACACACAAAAATGTGTGTATATTTGAATTTAACAAACAAATATGTGGCAATGCTATTTATTGTATTTATTCTGTCTTTTTAATTTATCTTTTGTCGCAACGATATAACCTTAGCTGCTGACAATAAATAAATAAATCTAAATTTATCAGCACACGTTTTGCCTATAAAGAAATGGATTCCAGCTACGTAAAGCTCCGCGGACATTCGAAATGGGCAGGTGTCATAAATTGTATTTCACTTCTCACAGAAAACAACTAAAAGTTAAATGTTTTAAAGGACAATGCATTTTATGAAAGTTGTTGGTAGCACTGATTGGGGTGCTGATCAAAAAACATTACTCCATCTCTATAGATCACTTCTTAGGTCAAAATAGACAACGGTTGTACCTCAAACCACTTGAAGCAATTCATAATAGTGGTATTAGAAGCAATTTGGGTGTTTTCGCACTTCACTGATAGAATCAATTGCTCGTTGAAGCAGGGGAGCCTTCTCTTGAAAAGCGCAGAATTGAACTGTCACGCCAATATGTTTCTAAACTATTCACTAATTCATCAGACCCCGCTTATTATTGTGTCTCCAAACCACAAACTGTTCATTTTTTTAACCGACGCCAGCAACATATTCCTCCATTGGGAATTAGAATTAGGCCCCATGTGGACTCCGCCACTTGAATCTGATTTGATAAAAGAAAACCTTCAATCATATAGTCCTCCTTGGCAGCTTTGAAAACCATTTTTTATTTTGGATGTTGTTTCTTCCAAAATGTCAAAGATAAATTCTTTGGAGTTTTAAACAAAATATGCTGAATTAAAGTCCAAGCATAGTGGATATACAACTATCAATACGGATGGATCAAAATAGGGTGATAAAGTATCATCAGCTGTTGTTACTGGAATACCAAATAAAAATTATATTTTTACAGCTGAAGTTAAAGATTTTACAACTTGATGTTGAACACATCGAGAATGTCCCGAGAAGGAAGTCGTTTATTTCATTCCAACTCTCTTTCGTCTATGGTAGCTTAAGAACCCTCTCATTTTGGAACTTTGTGAGAAGCTGGCTACTCCACGTCTGACCGATATGATATGTTTCGCTGGTAACCTCGTCATTATCTCTGATAACAGTGCAGCGAAACAGACTTTAATCAAGCAAATCACTAATCTAATTTTACAATTCCTTTTAGTGATTGTAAATCATATATCGGTAACTATACGATATTTCTATGGTAAGCGAAATGGGATGGAGCGACAAATAACAACCTCCATCAATTCCGAACTACTGTTACAGATAAGTATCCATCCAGACACCTTTGTAGGATTCTGACACCATGTCATAATCCGTCATATAAGAATTACACATTCCTTTATGTTATACATTAATATGTCACCAGAATGTGTTCCTTGTCAGCAGGATTTGACAGTGGGGTACATTAGTTTGAACTGTACAGATTTTAATCTTGTCACAGGGGAGACTTTTAATGTAGCGGCTCTTCGAGATCTATTTTACAACACAAATTCTCACAAAAATCTGTCGTTCCTCAAGGAAATCAACCTTATGCAGCATTCTTGGGAAGAACTGGTCTCATTTGGAACATTCTTTTACATTGCACTGATTTTAACAATATCAGAGGGCAATATTTCACAGTTGGATCTCTAAAAGATTTATTTTATCATATGAGCCCGCACAAAGTTCTGTATTAATCAACCTTTTGAATAAGTTTTAAATTATTTTTTTTTATCTTTTAAACTAGACACTTCAACTCATAAACTGAACAGGTTGATTTTAAGGTATACACATTCCTTTGCCATTTCGATTGTAATTATTTCATATTTTCATTCAATCATTTCACTTCATATTTTACTTGTTTACTTTTAATGTTTCTCGCCACGATATAGCCTTAGCTGCTGATGTGGCTTTAAGCACCAATAAAGCAATATTTTTTTTTCGTTGCTGTGTTCACTCCTTAGTTCTATTCTTCATAATAATCAACTTCGTTTTATTTATTTCATGGAAGATAATGATATATTTTAGAACAGACACGTTTCATCGCCATTATATAGCCTTAGCTGATGATGTGGAGTTAAACACCATTAAATAAACAGAACACATGCTTTTGATCGCCATGATATAGTCTTAGCTGCTTTCCTTAACTTTCGAGAAATTTCGTTGGTAACCATGGAAACGCGTAAAAATAGGGGGTCAGGGAATACAGCTGTAACACCCTATGCCAGTGGTACTGTTGTCTGAAGAGTGTAGGATGTGTTAGAAAAGGGTAGGGTCTTTTTAGGAACGGAAAAAAACCCAAATTGACGTGTTTCCAGCATCCAGGTGAAAAGGAGACTCAAAGATCTGGTTTGTAAAAAAAAAACAGTTTCTAAGCAACTTTCCCTTAATAACTCTGCAGTCAGTAAGTCTAAATGGCTGAAATGAACAAAAGTTGTGAAACGCCAGAGTCTGCGTATCCATTTCAGAAGGAGGCAAATTTCAAAACAAAATGGCCAGCTAAGGCATTATGGCGCAATATCTCAATAACTATTCATGCTAGCCAGATGAAGTTTTGCAACTTCATGGCATGTACCGTGCCAAATAGTTGACGATGAATTTTCGCCGAACCTTGCGCGATGGTTGATGTAACCATGGAAACAAGGACGGAAAATTGAAAAAAATACCTTATCTCAAATTGCTTGTATCACGGAATCCCAGTCATTTTTTTTTAAATGAAAGTCAGCAATTGGCAGCTCACTTTATACCCTAACAGAAAATGTAAAAACCTGAAAACACATCATATCCAGATTTGGCTGTAAATTGGGTTTGAAGCAATGTACCCTCAAATCTGGGTCGAAAGTGGCGAAAATGACGAAAGGCTACTCTTACGTATGACAACGGTATCAACTACTGGGGGTATGTACGATATACAGACAAAATATCATACCTTGGAGCCGGTTAGGCAACTTAGAACCAAAAACAATGACTTTATGTGCAATTGCTGCTCTACAGTAGTCTACAACATTGCCCAAGTCCATTCCAACCTGATAGAGTCGGGACGAATCATATTCTCGGTTCCACGCGATAAGTGGTGTTTCCACGCGGTCTGGACACTCGACTCAGACGGCCTAATGTCGGCAAGGGTTCGTAGAACACGTTCTGAAAATTTCAAGCTGCTGCCTCGAGCGGTCTGGACGCAGTTCGTGTATATCTGAAGTGCTATTTTAATGTCTAATTGGCAAATTTTCGTCAATCTTTTCCCGCCAAAAACCTGCTCACCGCTGATTTCTTTTGACTTTTAACTTCAGACGATTCTCTAAGGTTTAAAGGTTGTGTTGGGATCCCTGGGTGGCGTTCTTACGGATGCAACAGAAGCAACTTCGATTTACAGCCATCACTCCATCAGTCACACTCAGTTATAACTTTTAAGAGGAACTAGCCCAGAGACATTTCCGCCGTCTTCTTTCGCACCGGCTTGAAAAAGACCAAATTCAAACAATTACATTCTGTCATCAAAACAGTATACCTGCGCGTGGGGACGCCATGGGCCTCCTGCTCGGTTTCTGGATGTTTCAATGAGATGGTTGAGTTTGGTAGAGTTTATAGAACAAACGCTGACAATTTTGAGTCGCTGCTTCAAAAACTCTCTCTACTTTCTACTGTACATGGAACGGAGTGCATACTTTTTATGCTGGCAGTCATAACCACCCTTCTAGTTTTATATTATTTTATTTCTGAATCAATGTTTGAAACGAACCTCTGTGCTTCCACGGCCTCGACCATGAACAAGTCAGAATAAAAGCATCACTTGGATTGGCCAAACAAAACACGAATTACTTGATTGGTCGCAATGATCACGGATATTTTTTGGCATATGTTGTATGTCGTATATCGTATCTCGCACGTCGAATGTCGGTCCAGGATTTCCGTATCGGCTATTCAAGGTGAATAACTTTCCATATAAACAGTACTCCAATGGGTACGATTGCGCAACACGTATTTTAAGTGACGAAGCATCGTTTGGCTTCCATCTCGCGACGTTTCGCTGATTGTGAGACACTATTTTCTCAGAAAAAATAAACTCTCAGTTCGCGACTTTCGGTGTGCTTCTGTCTACCGATTCGCGAATCGAATCGAATCTCCTGTAGATTCGTAAAAAGATCAAATCTCGAAGCTTCGCGGTGCCTTATAGTATGGGTCTCTCCAAAGAAACATCGTGTTTCAAGCAAAATGAATCGTTCATTCTTCATTCCTTCACAAAGAGGAAATACAATGTTTTAAGTTCTATCAAATGCGCGCATTGTTTGACCTAAAATCGAAATCCCACTTTGATTGTACTTCTGAGCCCTGAGGGGACCCCGGATGTAACACAATAAGACCACATATTTGTCCCCAGTAATAATACATTTTCAAGTTCCACCATCGGAACACACGCTTGAAATGTTTCCACATAGAATGAAAAAAACGCTTTTTTGTTTTTATAGTTGGAGGTTTTATTGTGTGCTATTAATGCTTCTGGCCGCATTTGTAGGCTGTGCGTCAATTTCTGTTTCTGTGCATTCATAAACAACCATTGTCCCGATTGGTGGGTTTTGCAACGAAGAACCTGTTTGACACACAATACAAACATGTGTGTGTGTGTGGGGGGGGGGGGGGGGGGGGTGCTGAGAATGTGAGCGCTTGTCAAATATATTCTAATCTGTTATTCCAACAGACTTTTCCACAAGGAATTTGATCCATTACCTAATACAGTAAGATGTTCCAGATTCTGATTCAGTCCCTGAATATTCAGGTCCGACGCTAGGATAGCCGGCATGAGGAGGCTAAGATGCAAATATGCCCGATGTGCACAACAATTAGCGTTAGTGCAGTAGAATAAAAAGACAGGTGGATATCTAAAATAAACACAACTAATGAACTGAGGTTTCATCCACAAATTAAGTCGATTCCAACGAAAAAAAACATAAGAAGCTCCAGCGATGTTCCAGCTAAAGGACCTCCGGGTTATACTAGCTGGAGCTCAGTTGGCTGAAAAAATTCTTGCGCTTCTGCATGGTGCTTCATTGAGAAATTTTATTTAACTTACAATTGTTTTTCTTCTTCTTAGTAATCTACCTGTCATCTTCTATAAAGCATTTTTGCATTCTTTCCTTCGGCTAGCAAATTATTCTGAAAGCTATTTTGTTTTGTGGGACCGCTTTTCTCCCACCAACCTGCGCGAATTACTGTTGTTTGAGGAGTTAGACATTATGAAAAATCGTTGTCAAGCATTTGCGGGTCATATGTTCAAAATATGCTTGCTTTCATGAGGAATTGTAACACATGTTTTGTGAACACATGGTGAATATAAAATCATACAATCGAGAGTTATTAATGTCCGAAAACCTGTGTTTTGTTCCTGTGTGTGTGGCGGGATGGGGCGGGGGTGTATCTTTCTGATATTGACTATTGGTGGTACCTAGGGAGGGGGGGATTTAGTCTGCCACTATACACAGTGAAGCAGAGACTCGGCCATTTCGTAATAAAATGCTCAAGATACGAAACACGCAGAACAAGATTTCTTTGAGTATCTGATGGTGGGATGTGACAGGAGAATGGTAGACAGATGGGTAGATGGAAATATGGGGGATAAAGCATTATAGTCGTCAGGAATATATAAAATGGAGAGGTTCAGGGTATTATAAATAATTTGTTCCGCATTGTTGGATTAAAGATCTTTCTTGTAGTCATCGGAGAGATAGAGAATGGTGTAGTTCGGGGTATTATACATAATTTGGTCCGCATTGCAGGGAAAAACATCTTTCTGTTATTGGCTATAGGTGGGACCCTGAAGGGTGGGGTGGGGGGGGGGGTTAAGTCGGACACTATACATAGTGAGGGACTGCCTGGAAGAGTTCTAAATGAAATGTTCAAGATACGAAAGGGGCGAGAAAATGTGTTCAGAATCTGATGGTGTGATGGGAGAAGAGAATGGTAAACAGATGGATAAATGGAAAGGGTGAGGAGAAAGTACGTATAGCCGTCAGAGAGATAGAGAATGGAGAGATCCGCGGTAAAATAAATAATTTGTTCCGTATGAAAAAGAAGAGTGGGTGGGGAGGGGTACAGATTAAGTATCTAAACCGAAATTTCGTGCCTTCCTGAGGACCGAGGAAAATCAACTGATGGACAAAGGCATATTATTATTGTACAAACTCGCTGTTAATCACCGACATAAATAAATGGAATTTTTTTGTATTGGCATTTCTTTGTCCACATATTTTATAGGGATGGACAAAGTAAATTACACAACTAACACATAGGCTCAGTAACATTCGTGAATATGGCTTAACGGGGAGGGAGAGTAGATCGAGCGGTGATAGAGTTCTTAGATAATACAAATCCCTACTACATGCAGACAAACAGAGGGGTAACAAACTACGACCATGTGCACATGTAACACTATCTGTTAAGACAACTACGGGTGGTGAATTGAGTTGCGATAACACAAATTTAATGTTAGTTGCTTGCATTGTGTCTCACTGTGAACTATCTGATACAGCTACTTGAAAAGACAATTGCCAACTGCCTTTCCAACTCCGTCTTACGCTATTCAGTTTTATAACTTTTCCCCTCGTCCAATCTATTATTTAACATAGTGTTTTTCTCTTACTGGTGTGAAAACATGACGTTTGAGACGGTTTTGTAGAACTCCCGCACAATTGCATGAGAAATAATGCTTTGAACACCACGAGGGAAACAAATGCTAATGTTGGCAATAATAAAATAAAATTGTATTTTGTTTTATTCCCTGACTGTGTGCTTCCACACGAGCAAATAAAATGTGGCAAAATTATTTGTCGCGCAAATGTGTTGGGAAGGGCAATACACTCGGGTTTGTGTCAAAGAAGTTGACCAAGAATTGAAAATTACGAAATCCGGAATTACGCAATCCCAAGTTAAGATCTGACAGTGGTTATAGAATCTTTTTTATCGTATGTGCTCATGTGTCGCATGTTTGTGTGACACATTAAGCGTTTGCACAAAAGCACATATCAGCACATCTGATTGGTGCCCATATGCAGTATGTGTCCTACAGACATTGTGTACAACTACACGCATAGATTCCATCGAACATGAGTCCCTTGTCACCTGTCTTGAATGTCTTGAAAGATAACGTAACATAACATCCCACAGACTCGTTTACCATAGGACATTGGGAAGGCTAAATGACTATCTGGACTAAAGATCGACCAACAGGGGTACAGGCCGTCCAATACTATACTACCAAGCTACTCCTGTACTCCCCCATTCCACCAGACTATACTTAGAACATATAACATAACATAACATCTTATAGGGGTGTTTACTATATGGGAATGGGTGGGCCAAAAGGCCTCTATGGGCTAAAATAGACCAACAGAGGCACACACCTTCCCGTGCTGTACTGCCATTGAGACGAATGAACCATCGAAACATGCCTCGGTATGTTAAAGACACTTCGGCCAGTTGAATTAGGGTAGACGAACTACTGAAAAGATGTGAAGGCCTACCCCAATAAATTACTGCAGTACTCGCTGTATGGTAATAGAGTATTAAGACCCTGGTACGATGGTATGATCACACGTTTAGGGTGGCATGATAAACCCCACACACCCCCAAAGACCCGATGAACGTCGCATTGGAAAGCAGAGTGGACATCGATAGCAGTTAATATCTCTATGACGGCATCTGCGCATTATTGCGTCACATCGTTATTGACAACCTCAACCTTTTCGCGGGAAAGTTTGAGAAACCTCCTACTTTTTTCCGATTAATCTCCAATGCAATACCTATACTATATTCCAAAGCCATATCCATACCCACGTAACTATTGCTACCATATGATACCAGACTATACATACAACACATATACCACTTACGAGCCTGATTCAGTTAAGGGAAGCACAGATTTTACCCCTTATTTTATGCTTCGAGAAAGAGTTCAGTTAAAGGACGCTGACCCTATGGGAATGCTCCGGCAACTTAGGGTCAGTGAGACTCACTTTGACTTGGCCAAAATCATTTGCCCGTGGGGTTGTATGATTAATCAAAAGTCGTTGGTTAAACAAATACAACTTTTCTTCGTGATAGATTCGACTCTAATCTATTGTTTATTCATGCCAACTGTTCGACCCAATGATAAAAAGGTCAAAATCCATTACTTATAAAAAATGGTAAATAAACACGGACGCAAGTTGAATAAAGTACGAATCTCGTAGCAGGGAGGAGTTTTTACGGAATATACCACTGCGGAAACGATGTGGGGATATGCGACCCCGTTTGTGATATTGTGATTGTCGGATGGACAGTTGTTGGGTGGAGTACCCAGATAGAACCACCAAGCGACGGTAAGCAGCTACTAACCAGATACAACCGGTCTTGAATCCATGTTGCATTGGTTGAAGGCACATTGTGTCACCGCGCCACCATATGAGCAAGCGAGATTAAGTGTCCTGCTCAACGGTAAAAGCAAGTGGCGCGGGTCAGGATACACTTGCGTTGTGTCTTTCGAGCAAGACGAATCACTTGGGAGCTTTCGGGTTATTTATTTCAAATTAATGTTTCATGACTTCTTTACAAAAACACTACCAAAGGTGGATATCTCTCTTTCGTTTTTCCCCCTTTTGTTCAGACCTGTGTTTTCTATTAAAGCTTCGTTACACTACTTTCGAATAAACGAATGCTGCTAGTCTCACCACCCGTGCTTCTCCGATCCCTACGCATGACTTCCACCCTCAGTCTTATGCTTGGTTCCCATTACTACTCTCTTTCCGAGATATGGTTGTGTACTAAACCCAAGTGTATACACAATATATGCCGCTCGTGAGCACATGCCAGAAGTGCTTAGATGTACGTGTGTGCCAGTGCAAAATGAGGGCACATGGCAAACAGCACATGGTACATACGGGTCGTTTACTCCTAGACCCGAGACCACCTCATAGCTACTTAGCTCTTAGCTCATAGATTATTGAACTTCGTGCCTCCTAGATTCTACATAACCATTGGCTTGTTGGTTCCCAAATCCTGGCCATGGCCTCCTGGTTTATACAGTTTCAGTACTAATAACACTGCTACAACAATTTGTCCTATGACTAGATCTCCTACTGCTGTCTTCATCCAGTATTACTGTCTTCTCCTACTACCGGCTTCTACCAGTACAGTTTTCACCCTGCACTGTTGCATTCTACAAATACTACAATTACCTTCTGATACTATCCCGCTCCTACCACATTCTATTCCCGCTGCTATCTCCTAATAGTACCACAATTGACTTCCACCACTAGGCCACTACTGTGGCTTGTACTGGGGCTAGCTTCTTACACTACTGTCTCCTACCGCTGCACTACTGCTGGTTTGTCCATGGCTACCGTTACCAGACCTGTTTCTTGCTTCCACTACTAGTCTAATGTCTTCGCTCATGATTGCTATCTTCTATCACTATTAGTGCTTACAACTACACCACCTGTTTTTGGTTTCTTCTACCAGGTAAGTACTAATAATTATCACTGTAGGAACATTGGATTGGTGTTCCATGTAATGCAACTGTGTGGAAGTACACACTGTGTGCATTCCGCATACAGCACATGAACGCGTGCAGCTACTGGGTGATGTTGGATGGGAGGTAGAATGCGACATAGCGGTTTACCATAGGAGAATTATGGCCGCGGTTAGTCTGTGGCACTCCTGTGTTCCACGGTGTGCTTGTGGAATAGTGGCTGCTTACTAGTAAATCATTAGTGGTAGAAGTCTGTAGTGCAGTGCGAAGACTGCACTGGTAGACGCTAGTAGTAGTGGTAGAAGACTTAATACTGGGCGAAGAGAGTAGAATTAGAAGCAAATCATAAGACAGATAGTGGTGGATAAGCTACAAGCGATTAGTGGGTGTTTGTGTGGGGGAGGGGCGGGGCGGGGCGGGGGTAGTAGTAAACACCAGGATGCCATGATATAGGAGCCTAAATGCTAGTGACTATGTAGGAACTGGGCTCCAAAGAGTCAATACTCTGGGAGATAGGGGCCAAGAAGACATGTGATGGTCTAGGAACAAAACGTCCGTATGTGCCCATGTCCTGCAAGTAATGTGCATTCATTTTGCACTGGCACGCAAGCACATATCGGGACTTCTGGCATGTGCCAATGTGTCGCATGCGTCGTGTGTAAAATGTAGATTTGTACATACCCACATCCAAAAAAAATAATAACACTGAAAGCCAAGCATAAGACTTAGACTGGCGGCCAGGCGTCGGAGTGGAACAATCATGGGTGGAAAGACATCTCAGGAAGTCAATAGAACTAGAAGCCATGCATATGACTTATACTGGAGGTCGGAATGGTAGATTCGTAGGTGTTAAGACTGAGAGTCGTCGTTGTGGAAGTCAACCAAAGAATAGATAGTGACTGTGAACCACTGAGACAAAGGCAGTAAGATATGCAGTGGTTGTAGCCAGAAGTGCAGGAATAAAAGATAAACGTGGATCTTGTATGGTCAAGTTTGTTGTGTCACCCCAGATACAAAAAGTTACGGACCTGCCGTATCAATTCACCAAACGACAAGATAGACACATATGCAGTTACACCGTATATGGATGCAATTTACACAGTACCCCGTACGAAGTCCTCGTAATGTTACATTCAGGAGACATATACATTTCATATATCGTAACAAGTCCTCCTAATATCTATTTACAGGAACATATCAGTTACGTATTTCATCTAAAGTTAATAATATACTAAAGACGGCCTGCTATATACCTCATTTAAAGATAAAGTGTTATTTTCCCTATGCCATAGAATTACTTATTACGCAATATTTCCTTTTCATTAAACATTGCTGGTCAACAATTGATGCATTGTTACCCGCGGACACCGAGAAGCCCTTAAGATGCTCACGTAAATGTCCGTAAAAAGCGCATCCTGTTCCTCCAACGACGTCATTTGCTGAACGTCTTCTGCATTCGGCGCAAAGTTGTTTACGATGGATGCAGGCAGTAAATGGAACATTTTGGGCCATTCCATCCGGTGATATTGAAATTTTAATCGCAACGAAAGACAGTAAATGTACAAACCTACGCAAGAAGCACTTAAGCGATTACATGTATTTCAAGAAAAGGGTCAAAATACGGATTTGAAAGGATATGCAGAAGCAGAATTGAACAACATTCACAAAGGTCTTTTTAACTGCGTGACTGGGCGTCCTGCAGAACAGCACGTTTAATCGAGTGGTATAACAACATAAATGATGACTGTGCTTGATTAAAATATTGTGGATTGTCTCCCCTCGAAATCAATATCTCCCTCGGTCTGTGCCTCGGGAGATTCCAATTCCACAGGTAGACAATCCTCAACGTTTTCCCCAAACGCGGTAATATTTTTTTTATACTATATCTCATACGAAGTCCTCATAATGCTATATTAAGATGGCATATATATTTCAAATATAAAGAGATGTCCTCATAATGTCTAATTAAGGGAATATATTAATCACGTATTTCGCCAAAGGTCTCCCTAATGTAGCATTAAGGAGACATATAAAAGTGATTATCCGTTTCATCTCGTTTCCTTGCTTGTTCATTTCACGTGTTTGTCACAATATGATCATAATTAGTCATATCGTATCGTGCCTTACAGTTTAGTATTGGCTGATCTGATTTCGAAACACGATTTTCTTTTCACAAGAAAGGGATATAACCAAAGTACAAAAATAACCGCACAAAATAAATTCCCATTAACCAGTTCACGCGGCGAACAGATATTTGGGATTCAATCTTCACTTGTAAACGGAAGGTTGCTCAGGCATGTTTGACGGAAAAATGCACTTATAACAGAACCACAAATAGAGTTACTTATTCATGGCTGATTAAGTTGTGTTTGAAGAGTCTTCTCGATCCAACTGCATGAACATAGTAATCAAACATAAAGGCGGGATCTCGTACAGGCCAGTTTTATGTCACTCCAGATGAAAATAGTAACGGGCCAGCTGTACAAATTCAACAAACAATACGATAGGAACATATGCACTTACAGCGTAAAGGGAGGGCGGCCAGCGATGCACACAATATCTCAAACGAAGTACTCAGAATGCTACATTCGGGAGACATACACATTTGATGTATCGTCACAGGTCCTCCTAATGCCTAATTACGGGAACATATCAATTACACATTTAACCAAAAGTGCCCCTAATGTCACATTAAGGCGATATATAAAAGTGATAACTTATTTCAACTTATTTCAGCTTGTTTCGCTGCCTGTTATTTACAAGCTATCACTGCAATTTCATCATGACTACTGATATCGTATCGTGTTCTGTAACTGCAATTCAAATCTGTCATTTACAGTTGGAAAATAGCGACTCATGGTAAAACCACCCCCAACACGGCAGAAGTGTTGCAAGCATTGTGGATAGGGGGTGGGGGTGGGGGTTGAACAGGCCCTCAGCTCCGCACATCCACCCTATATTTGTATTTGCAGAAACACCAGAGTGCGTGCCGTCTGTATGACAACTTCAAACAATAGTAGAGATGCAATCGTAACGCTCAAGAGAAGTGTTTTGTTTTGGGATGGAAGTGTGCCGCTGTCCTCTTTCTGGTGATCATTTGGGTGAAAAGCGCTGTGTCGACTCATGGTCCAAATTTCCGGGTGTTGTTCGTGGCCTCCTATGTGCCTCTCGAGTTTTATTGTTAGAACAAAGGCAGACTTTCAACTTGTTTAATAAATGAACCATGTCGAACACCTTCCATCAATTTGTATCCAGGATCACCGAACTGTTTGAGGTATTTTTAAGGCATAAAACTCGGTATGAATGTTGAAGTCGCCGTTGACGATGTTGTAGCGTCAAACCAACAGCTCTGACATAACGTCTGGCTCGGACACATGCATCTCTCCACAAAAAGAACAGGACAATATCCCATACGTACGAAACACCATACCCCCTAATAAAGAAATGGACAAAACCCCATGCTGGATAAAACACCAAACTCCTCCAACTTAGGCTCTCAAATAAGCTCCTGAGCTTAATTTCGTCGTTCCCGAGAGACAGGACAATAAGGTCAGGGTCAACCTGGAAATCTTCAAGGAGGTTTCGCTCAAGTTCGGGACTCCTTAAGTGCTCTGTACTCACCTCCACTCTTTATCATTTACGTCAACGACCTCCATGAGGTTGGGGAAAACTATGTCGAGCTCTTCCAATTCGCCAACAACCTGGGCATTTGGACTGCCAGTCGCACACACACAGAGAATGATTGAGAATCGACCCCAGGACGCATTGGACGACCGGGAAGAATGGTGCTCGAATTGGAGAATAAAACTAAATGTGTCAAAATCGAATTAGTTGAATACTCCAACAAACGTGAACAGCCAATCCCCGTAACGGTGGAACTCTTCGGAAAGAGGATCATCAGTTGACCGGAAGCCCAATTTCTGGGCATCGCCGTTGGTAGGAAACTGACCCTCAAACCTTACTGCCATAATTAACAAGCAGAGCAGTAGCCCACATGCGACTCCTCAAAGCTCTCAAGGGGACCAACTGAGGGGCTGATAAAGAAAGCATCCTGAAACTCTACTCGCCATAGGTACATTCAGTGTTTCAATCCCGGCCATGATCCACTACTCTTGTTCCCAACCCAGGGCTTCACGTCACCGACACGAATCCTGCATCACTAACATCTAGATTAAGGCCAACCACGACCCGTCTGCCTTGGCCTCTCTAGTCCAGCTGAAGCACTGGCAGTGTCGCCCAGGTCTTCATATAAACCTCGTCAGTGTCAGACAGGATTAAAACTTCTCGCGCTCCGCTCACTCTCCCATCGACCGTCTTGTGATGTGCTGTTTGCGCCTGGTGACCCAGTCGGCCAGGATCAATCGTACCTAACACGATTAGCATTGCTGTTGATATGAAAGAGGCATTCGGTCCCGGTGGCGAACAGGTAAGATGTTGGTACCAGACCCCTTTCACCCCTCAATTGTGACTTTGGCTTCGGGCTTCAGTAATTTTGCACTTCATTCTACAAATGTTAATGCTGACTGGATGTGATGCTTTTGTCAATGTGAAAAGTGTTGATATACGCGATCTGTTATTATAAGATCTTTTGAAAATGAAAACACAAACACACACCCAAGCTGATGTTTCGGGGCTTTCCTTCTGAGATAATTAACAATTTTCACATTATCAAGTTCAAGTATAGCTTTCAAATTGGATTCAAAAGATAGAGACGTGAAACCGATTAACGATAATTCGGCCGGAACAAAAGTTAACAAGATGAGGTGATGGGGAAGGAAAGATTCCGAGATGACGGGCGCGAACATTTTTTAATATGTTAAATCTGTTCAGGAACAACATTTCTTGTTTGGAAACATAGGTTTATATTGGCACGGGTCTCCCTAATACTACAAGAAGGAGTCTTATATGATATCAATCTAGAAAAGTGTCCGTAATGTATGTTTTGGGGTAAGAAAACATTAGTGGGACGGCATTAGGGAGACACAGGTAATATATCTGGGCTTTGCCACCATTCTATGCATTTCCGCCCAATGATAGGATAACCGTGTTTAAAGGGTTATATAAATGGTGACAGGCTTGTCTGTAGGGCGCATAGAAAGCAAAGTCCCTAAATGTATGAAACAGGGTTATATTATTAGTTACACAGTTTGTTGGTGGCCTAATATGGTATATATGGTGTCAGTTAATTTCATATTGGACGAGAGCGACTGCTGCACAGAACTAATAACAACAGCGATCAAAATTAAATGAGAGAATTGTCACAATGTGTTCACGTGTCTTTGACTTGTTACAATTTATGGGGTGCACTCTCCCATCAATTGTAACAAGGCAAATTCATACATACCAAACAGTTTCATTTCGAAGGTAGCATGACACACATCCACAGAATATGAAGCCTTTTAAGTTGCCTAACCTGCACTTCAGACCAAATATGGGCTTCCAACACTTAATCTTTCAACTTGAAACGTTTATCGGCTGCCGCCATTTTGAATAATCAATGAACAAAGGGGAGATTGCCCATAGCTGTCAGAGTATATTGATGTTGACAGGCAGCATATGGTTTTATATGCAGTCTGTATGTGATGTTTTTGAAATTCCCAAATACCTGTAGGAGGTAAGATATATATATATATATACACGCTACTGTAACTTCTGTTGTCCTGTAGCGTATCATTGTTGAATACCTTATTGTTATTGATCTTGATATCACTAACGTTGCAAGGCAGATAACTTAACTCCTCAATTTTTTCAAGTTCTCATTACCATGATCGCTCAGCTGCTATTTTTCTTCTTGGATGACTTGTGGTAATTGTGGAAATTTCATCTATCTGGATTTTAAAGCTTCTTTGGTGATGCTGTTGTCTCCTATACTTCCTAAAATTCCAACTCGGTTTCAAATCGGCAAAAATTCCAACTCTTACTATTTACAACTACAATGTACACAATATCGAGCTTCATAAGTATATATGATGTCAATCGGTACGAGACTTCTATAGTACGTTTAATTATCGTAATAAACAAAATTCTCGAAACGCACTTCAAGAAAATCATTTCATGTAAAAGCCTTATCCTCAGTTAATTCCATCATTCACAGTTACAAAATGATGAAACATCGAAAATTGATCATTCCTACATATGATCTGATTTTATGTTAGGACATTGTGAATTGCTCAAAGTTCTCAGCTTCAGCATTTGTTGAGCACATATTCAGTTCCCAGCATAATACCAAATAATAATAACCTGATAATTCTATCACAAGTATGTTGGCATTTCAGTTACTAGAATCAATTTTATGTCCCCTAACATGGCTTCAATTTCAAAATTAGTGAATTTTTACCTAGGGGAGGGACCGGAAGGAGGGTTCCCCCTCCCGGTCCCTCCTTCTGGTTGGAAATTCACTACCCTACATCCCCCAATCGGAAAACTCTAGCCACGTCCCTGGACTTGATATTAAAGAATATTACATCAGCGACCACCCAATCGACTTGGTAGGTGCACTAAACCCATTTCGATGTGTGCAACTTGCGCGGCCTTCCTTGGCATCAATACCCACTTCTCTTGACTAGTTTTGGATGCTTCCTTTCAATTTTCCGGATCCACATCACCCCCACCCCAACCCCCAACGACGCACTCTGTGTCAGACATAGCTACGCGTTGAGAGCCCGTTCGAAACGGCCACTCAGCGCGCAGCCATGGCCAACACGCAATGCGGGACGTTCCTCCACTCCTTAATTTCGGAAAACTCCACTGTTTTTGGATCTTCCAATTTTGAAGCTTTTACTCTGTTGAGGGTCAAAAACCGTGATCCAACGACTGTGTCTAAAAGGGGGTCGATGGTGTGTGGATGGAAGCCCTGTCCTCATTATCAACGGTAATGATCAGCTTTCCATCAGTAACAAACAAACAGGTGTAGAGCATAAAATAATAGATGTCGGATTCCCGAATAACGAGGTTAATGCCTTTCACCTCCAACTGACACGGTTTCAACATTTATTGTGCACAAAGTTTTATTCATTTCATTGGATGACTAATTAGAGATATTCCGACACGGCCTGTAAGCAACACGCTATGAGTCGGAGCCCAGAATCGAGTGTTGAAGAAGGAGCTATCACATCCAGGTTGTTAGCTACATAAAAGCACGTGTAACAACAGAATTTGTTCACGTGCGCCCTGTTAGCAATAGATATGAATGAGGTGTTTTTTTGGGAGTAGGTGGAGTTGAATTATGGAGTATTAAAATCGTAACGCTTACAGTTATACGCTTAGGTCGCCGCTGGTGTATATGTGCCGGTATGGGCTTTTGACGGCGCCTCAAGACAAAAAACGCAAAGAAACACAATTTCATCTGCACCTTGGCAGGTACATGTGCCAAGCTGTTCACCCTCCCATACCTGTTCTCTAGACTTCTAACAGACAACAAAATTACTGAAAAGGAGTGCAGGCTCATTCTAGCCGAGGAACACAACTTAATCAACTGCGGGTGCGAAATTTGCAGCGCGTCACACAAACAAACACTCGACACTAAAAAAAGAGATGTTATTTGTACGAAAAGAACTCACAAGGTTGTGTCAACATTAACCTTTAGTTCGCCCAAAGAACGAGTCAATTGGACGCTCCATAAGTACAAAACATACTAACATCCAATGTGTCGTGTGTCCGTGTGCTGCGATAGTTACACCACTTACAAGAAGGTGAGGAAATCTGAGGAATACGTGCCCCAAAATCACTTGCATCAGTAAATTTCAGGTGAATGGTGCTGTACAATTTCTGTTCGGAAAGACATATTTCATGCACAACAATTTAAAAATATAAATCATCCTCATCAATGTTGATAAGTCAAATTGATGGCAAGGGGTCAAGCTGCGAGTGAACATAACAATGATTTATTGCGCAAGTTTGCGGCTGTTTTGGGCGAATTCATAAAATAGATATATTCGAACACACACCCGTCAACTTGAATAGAAAAGAAAACTCCGTTTCCTTTCAAAATGTATTAACAACAACACCATTCAAGTTCAACACATTTCCCAATCATCCCACAGCAAAAAAAAAGAAGAAGCAAAAACTGTATGACCGATGGCGAGTGCATGTTGCATAAACTCCTGTAAGAGTATTAGTATGCCATACGCCGTGACACCTCTTTGAAATTTAGTTTTTAATTAACCATTTGAGACTTTAATTATCCTGACATTCAAAAGTCACTGGGTATTAAGTTTCTTCATCGTTTTTCAAAATGCGACGTCAAACGTTGGAAAGTACAAATAACAAGATATTTTTCACATTAGTGATTAACTGGTTGAGGACTAGATTATTATTGGTTGTCTGAATTAGTTATTCAAAACTTGTTCTCTTACAAATTATTGGAGAGTGCCCACAGGCACTCTCCAATAATTTGTAATAAAACAAATTTATATAAACAAAATATTATTTGTGTTTGACTGAATATGAAATATAAGCAAGGAAAGTGTTGGCATTTGCTCTGGTATCCTCATTTTTTGAAAGCCCTGATAGTGGCTTCTAGCACTTAAGTAGTTAAGAAGTCTTGACAGCATGATTATATTAGTATTTAAAGCTGCGATAACATTTGGACCAACGGTTGTCACACTGAAGATTATTCGGAAGAAAATAGGAATTGAGGTAAACACTTTAAAAAAAATCGAAAAATAATAGCAAAATAAATGACCACAAAGTGTCAACGCGCTGTTTGATTTCGTACGTAATAAGACGTACAAAAGTATCAACGCGCTGTTTGATTTCGTACGTCATAAGACGTACAAAAGTATCAAAGGGTTTTAATATGGGGGACACTGAAATAAAACTCAGTTACGAGTGCGAAAAAGGGATCACGTAAATGTTTATCGTCTAGAACAATAAGAAAGTCTCACCTTTTGTTATCATTCTTATCTTGAAAAACAAAGAGGGATGTCAATGAAAACATAGCGTCGCGAGCGCGTTCGACTTGCGATGTATGACATAACATTTCGAAAATATCGCGCTAATAGTATAGTAATAACGACATAACAATGCGCAAATATTACCTCGTTAAATAAAGAATATCGCCAAATGGTACATGACGGCCGCCCTGGATTGGACACTTTCCACGGGTGAGCGATATTTTCACGGACGCAATAATATTAGATTACTGACAATAATAATAATCATCAAAAAAAATAATTACTGAAGCGCAGGGTGCAAGCCGGTGTTTCATTAATTAAAAGTTTGCTGACGATGAATTTTATTATCTGGTAAACGCATGCATGGACAATCGCTGACCAGTCCACGGCGACTCTACAGTATATTTTTGTATGACGTGCATAGCTACTTGTCTCTCTTCATCCCCGCCAGACTGTCAATATTTCCGGAAAACACAAAAATAATGTGTGACACAGGGGGGGGGGGGGGGCACTAAATATTTGCAAGACGTGAGGTCCTATTTTTTATTCAGCTCCTTTTTACACTCACCCACCCTTACGTGCAAATTTTCTACTACCGTTCTCAGACACCCACCCCCAACTCTCCCATAAAAATCCAAAATAAACTTATAAACTTAGTAGGCACAGCTGTCTTTAGGGGGGTTTCATAATGTTCTTAAACTGGTATCACCAATTTAAATCTCTGTGGGCTGCTGTGGGCCCCAATCTACAAATGACAAGCTGTTCATTATCAGGCTTGGCCAGAGCAGGTGTACAAATACGGGAACAAATTTTCATTTGAATTGTTCTGTCAGTATTCTCAGGTGTTTGCTACTTTCCTCTTCTATCCATACAAATTCTATTAATAAATAAATAACTTGGGTTGAATTTGGTGCATCAGATAGAATTGTCCCAAAATATTGTCTGCACATTTTCTACATTTCGAACAAGACACCCAACCCCTACTAACGTGTGACATTTTCCCAGATTAAGCCCAATATTCTCACATATAAAGCCTCCTCATGTTGTATTTATGTTAAGAGTGTGATGTACAACATCATCTTTAAGGTTTGAAACACAAATGATGGTATATATTAGTTGATATATCGATATATTTTTAAAAAATTCAAAAAACTGCACAAGTTGGAAATGCACATTTTTGACGCACTCAAGAGACCCACCCACCCCCACGTCACGTCTTGCAGATTTTTGGTGCCCCCCCCCCCCCCTCCCCCCGTGTGACACAACAATATAATTGCCGAAGGTGTTGATATCTCAGTAATACCCGAAAAACAAATGTGCAAAAGTGTGCTGAAAAAGAAAACTTTACACCTGTACTTACCTGACCTTCACAGCCAATGTTTTAAGAAGGTGTGAAATTTACGCAAAAGAACTCCTAAGCGTTTTGTCTTTTATATTTTTGTCTGGGGTTGTCAACTTTTTACAAGGCAAAGTTTAAACCTGTTGCATACCCCACTGAAACAAATAAGCAAACATATCACGTGATTTTAAGAACTACTTTGAAACTTCGAAAGCACTTTTTTATTTTTGTTTCTTTCACCCCTGTGCCCATATTCACCCCTGTTTACGATAATGAAAATCGTAGGTTTCGTCAAATCGTCACCTTTCTGTTATTACAAATTAGCAGCTTATTGCTTTTAAGATTCGCTGACATCCATTCAATACCCCCAACTGGTAATTTGAAAAACTACCAGCATCGAGAGCCGGGATAAAATTAGGGCTGTCACGAATTATCGATTAATCAGTTGTCGATCGGTTACGCTGAAATCGATTAGTATTTTTCGTTGTCGAAGTATCGGTAAATTTTACCCCGTTTTAGACGTTTAATATTAAAAACAAATTTGATGAAAAACTTTTGTTTCTAAAGGTAAAAGGCCAAGAACATCGACGTTAACCCCCAAGAAGACGTTAGAAGCATTTGCCTTTTAGGTTCATTCAAAGCTTTGATGTTTTGAACTTTTGAACCGTCAGTGTAATAATCAAGACCGGTCGGCAGTTGCGAACTTCGCAACTGACGACTGGTCTTGATTATTGCTCAGACGGTTCAAAAGTTCAGAACATCAAAGCTTTGAATGTACCTAAAAGAGGATCGTCTTCGTTGTTTACTTGACGTTGGTCAACTGGTTTTAACTTAATTTTTAACGACTTCAAAGAGAGGGGGGGGGGGGGTTCACTGGGTACGATTAATCGATTATTATCGATTATTTGCGACGATTAGAGGGGGGGTCACTGGGTACGATTAATCGATTATTATCGATTATTTGCGACGATTAATCGATTCCTAAATTAAAAAATCGTGACAGCCCTAGATAAATAACATGGCGCACAGAATTTAAATGCATGATTTTGTCTCTTTATTTTTACATGCCATTCGAGCTGGAAAAGAAATCCATCGGTACAGTACAACCACCGTGGACTGGTCACTTCCACATCTGGGCAACAAAAACTACAAGGTTACGTTTTGTTCGAGGGTGTCAACAGGCATTCCCAAACAAATAGTAACCAACCAATTATACTGGAAATGTGTAAATATGCTCCCCATCTGTTTAGCTGATCCAGACTGAGGAGATCAGTGGTTGAAGCTCCTGTGGTTGTTTTCATCTATAAGAAATTATTGTTCACTGTTACCTCACCTTACCCCTCACCAAAGCACCCTATGTACCTCAAATTAATTTGTGTACCTACCTTACCCCCCCCCCCCCCCCCCCGGCACCACTCATAACAAACCTCGTTAGCTTATAATGTAATAGAATCACTCCGGTGGATCAAATACTATCTTATGTTTTTTAAGTAGTGAAAAAGATTTTGAACTGCTGACTGCTTGCTAACAAACTACCCATAAAACTATAAGCTTATGTTTAGTTCGAGGGTGTCGACAGGCATCCTTAAAGAAATAGTAACTAACCTATTATGTATGAGAAATCCTAGTTCTTTGTAATATCACCTTACCACCCCACCCCCACCCCTCCGCAACCCCGGAATGGAATGGGGCTGTTGGCGTTGTTGTAGGCGCCTGCCGAGCATATCCCAGACGTGCTCTATTGGTGAAAGGTCTGGACTTAGTGCTGGCCAAGGCAGTGTAGTGATGTTCTGCTCCTTGAGGAACTCTGTAACGGAACGAGTCCTCTTGCATTGCCATATTGGAAAATGAATCGACGGTCGTGACGTCGTGCAAATGTCTCCATATGAGCTGCTAACATATTGTCACGGTAGTACTGCCCTGTGACACGCCCTTGGATGACATGTAATGCTGTTCTACTTGACATGGTTATTCCTCCTCACACCATAACCTGTCCACAACCAAACCGATCGTGCCGCCTAGCGGTTACGTCATGGTATCAGTCGTTCCGCCGCCGCAGTACTCTTCTTCGCCTGCCGTGGAATTCAAGAGTGAACCTCGATTCATAGGAAAACATTACGTTGCTCCAATGACGATTGTCCATGCGCTGTCGTCCTCCACACCAATTACGCCGTGCTACGATGTGACGTTCAGTCAAATGGTGAATTATTCGAGGTCGTCGAGCGTAAAAAGTCCAGTTGTGCAGGCGGTTTCGGATAGTCTGACCACTGACTCGCACATCTGTCGCTCGGTGCGGCTACTGTCCATTTTTTGAGGCACTTTGATGGCTGTTACGTAATGCTATGGTTCGGATGAAACGATCCTGGTTAGCAGTTCTCGCCCTTGGACGACCTGACCGAAGTCTGCCATCAACATTGCCTGTCTGACTGCAGCGTGACCACAACCTGCTAATCACCGATTGAGTAACGTTGAGAATTTGAGCTACTGCTGTCTGTCTGTTACCAGCTTCCAACATGTCAACAGCACGTAAACATTCGTCAATTGTCAGTCTTCGCATACGTCAAAAGTTACGTTTCGACCAGAAACTATTGATGAACGAGATTATACCAAGAAAAGAAAAATGAGACCTCCCTGCCCAAAAGCCAGTCCAGAACAAATGAAAATTTCAAAACGTACCCAACAGTCGTTAACGCGGCGCTCGTGCGAAAAACCTGCACGAAGTTTTCGTGCTCCGGTGACATTCATGATCCATACTAAACTTGGTGACATATTGATGTGTCCAATCACGCGTATCCAATACCATTTTCCGAAAATATCAACATCGGTTTGGACATCCCCTACCTATTTTGAATAGTATAGTATCACTAAAATGGATCAAATGTTGTTTATGGTTTTTATTTGGTGGTGAATATACGGAACTGCTCGCTGCCCGCTAACAAACTACCCATAAAACAGCAAGGTTACATTACAGTGGCCGTGGACTGGTCGCTTTCCACGCGTGGGCAACATTTCCACGGACGCAATAATATTAGATTCCAAGCACTAATTACAGGAATAATCATCAAAAATTTAATTAATGAAGCACCGGGTACAACCCGGTGCTTCATTGATTAAAATTTTGTTGATGACGATTTTTACTACCTGGTAAACATAAGCGTGGACATAACTGCTCACGTGTGGATTTCTACCAATCCACAGCGAGTGTACTGTATATTTTGTTCGAGAATGCCTGCGGTGCGGTCGCTATGGACTGGTCGTGGTCCGCACGTGGGTGGTGATGTCCACGCATGTGTTTACCAAATAATAAACAACAAAGGTTTAATTAATGAAGCACTGGGTTGTATCCGGTGCTTCATTAATTATAATTTTGATGATCATTCCTAAAATTAGTGTTTGGAATTTAATATTATTCCTTTCATGTGAGTATTTCCGACGCGTGGAGAGTGACCGATCCTAGGCGGTCGTTCAGTACGGGCATTCTCAGATGGATGGTAACTTGCCTATTATTCCGGAATGTGTAAAAAAAGAAAAAAGGACACCACTCGATCTATTTGGCTGCAAATCTTTATTGGATTAGTTGTAATCCATACGTGCATGCTCACCAGTGGAATACAATAATGCGATAAACTACTCAACATATCTTGGGTACAGCTGCCTGAATGGTGTCAACAGGCACCAATTTGTTTGACTGCAATTGGTTGGATAGTGTCAATATGCTTCTATTTGCTTGGTTACATTTGATTGGATAGTGTCAACTGGCACTACTATCCCACAAAATTGTAACGAACAAATGAGTTATGAATTCAGAGTGCAAAGTACTCTTAACCCTTTACCCAACGCAGACGATATCAACATTTATTATTTTAAATACCATTTTTTTAACTGCTGAATTTGCATATTACGCGGGCGGATGCGGGCGATTCGTTGGGTAAAGGGTTAAATAACTATAATAAATAATCGATGATGAATAAAAAGGCTAAATGTAGTCTCCCATAATAACACCGCGGCTGTACTGAAAATTGCGAAAATCACAAAAGTGATTTATTTTAATGTCTCACCTTACTCTATTTAATTCTTAGCGTGTGAAAAAGTACGGAAATTATGAGATTAGTGGTTAAAGCTCCTGGGTTTGTTTTTTATCTATGCCAAATTCTAGTTCCTTGTTACCCCCCCCCCCCCCCCCTTATAACCCCGTACCCCATGTACCCCAAATAAATGTGTTTACCTACCTGTACTCAACTTTCCTCGCCCTGTTCCCACCCATAGTAAGTTTCCCTACTTTTATACTGTAATGGTATTACTCCAGATCAAATAGTCTAATGATTTCTAGGTGGCGGAAAATATATAAAACTGCTGGCTGCTTGCTAATAATAAGAAACTACCAAAAAACTCAAGGTAACATTCTGTTCGAGATTGTCGACAGACATTCCCAAACAAATAGTAACTAATCTATAAAAATACTCCCCATCTATTTAGCTGTAACACCTGCCCCCCCCCTCCCCCCCCCCTCCCCCCACACGCACATAAAATGTTAGAAGGTAGTCGCCTCGTTTCAGGATAGCTTTCCGTTGCCTGTGTAGCACCGTGATTGGTTGAAATGCAAGACAGTACTGAGGCTTAGCTCCACCAAATAGTACGCGAACCACTTAATTGCTTCGTTTTAACTCAATCGTCACACCGAAATGAGACCATGAACAGTCCAGTGAATACACGCATCAAGGAATTAAAATTAGAGGATAATCGAGAAATAGTTACTTTTGCATAACCTGCAGTTTCCTTACTGATTGAGCCTTGTGGTAGAACATGATGGTGGTGCTGGTAAAATTGGGATGTCAGTATTATGCCCCCTGATGCTTGACTGCAACGTTGCCAACGCTCATTAGTGCTAGACCCACCTGGGCTCGACCAGTTCCACAACTTAATTCAAAAAGCACTTACTGAATAGCCACAGTAATGAAGGAAGTATCTCTCCTCTCTCTCACTCTAAAGTACACACATTATAATCCTGCTCCAAAGTATTCTTTTTTTTGCCACATAGGAGACGGATGGCTGGTTGGAATGGGTGGTGGGTTGTTTTAGGTGCCGCCGGGGGTTTATGGGCTATGTTAGTTTATCACATCTTCGATGTTTATCCCCGATTCTTGAACAGTTCTCAATCATGAACAATTGACAATGGTAAATTGTCTTTGTTCTAGTTTTCGACGCCATGTCACATGTTTTCGGGCTAACTTTCCCATTGCTTATGTGGCATATTAACCCTTTACCCAACGAATCGCCCGCATCCGCCCGCGTAATATGCAAATTCAGCAGCTGAAAAAATATTATTTTTCGAAAAATTTCAACAAAACCATATCATGTGACCCCTCTTTGGAACGAGCTCGTCGAGCTCGTTCCAAAGAGGGGTCACATGATATGGTTTTGTTGAAATATTTTGAAAAAAATTAAAAAATGATATTTAAAATAATAAATTTGTGTATCGTCTGCGTTGGGTAAAGGATTAAATATCCATCTACTGGAAATCATGAACGATAACAACTGATAGCACCAAGTTGGCACGAACGGGTATGAAAATCTACACATCCAACTTCTGCTGTGAAACTTAATTTCCTCCTGGATCAAACCAGGTCGAAATCATCTTGAATCACATATTTGCTAACGATCTTCGTCGCATCATTGACAAAAGTTGTACAATGTCGCAACCTCCTATTGTAGGTCACCGTTACAGAAAGAAGAAAGCAACCATCTGTTCCCGCCGAATGCATCTTAGAGCTGTGTGCAGGGTTGTCTCAATGTTTTGCGTGGATTCTTCAACAATGATATCGATGCGTGACTTCCAGGCCGGCATTATCAATAATTAAGGCTAGAATAATATAGTTTAAACAAATGAAAGAAATCTGCTTTTGTTCATTTTAACTAGAGCTCTTTCACTTAAGGCACCAACCGTCTTGGTAGTCAATTTGGGAAATTTAAAAATGAAAAAGTAGGCCCACACAGATGAAAATGCTTAAATTGGAATTGGTTTAATTGGAAGAACCCTAATGGGTGCAGTGATTATTTAATTTTAGAAACAGAACTCGGGAATATTAAACTCCCCCATCCCTTTCCTGAATGCTAGAAACTTCTTGTACATACCATTTCTAATTACTCTTTTTTATGCAACATTGTACTAATAATTTTTAATTGGCTACAATGGTGTTATTACCTTCACTGTATTATTATATTCTTCAAGGTCACTTGTAAGACATGTTCCACATAATGAAGTACCCAACGTAGTGACCTATCTACTCTGCTTCTGCGAAGGTGGTGTTGGTGGGCGATTTGGTTATCATGTCGGGTAGAATTACGCTGGACGATATCCAGACCAATCCTGAATACGAATTTAGTAATCTACTAAATGATAAAACAGGAGTAATATTAGAAGACAACCCCCCTCCTTTCATATTTAACAATATCGGAAGCAAATGTCTTCTTCTCATTGAGATGAGAACTGAGTTCAGCGGTGTGCGTAGATCCTTCTCCGCATTTCACATTAACTGTCAGTGTCTCAATGCGCACCGGGAACCTCTACACCACTTGCTTTCAGACCTAAATGACGAAGAAAACTTGTTGGATGTCATCGGTCTTACAGAAGTTTTTCGGATCCCGTCTAGCACGTGTTATATTCTTGACGGTTACCATACTTTATTGAAAAACACGCGATCTAGTGACGACAATGGGCTCGGAGAAGTTGGTCTGTACATAAGAAAATGATTTTATCTTTAGTGTTCGTCAAGATCTCTCCATCTTCACACCACACGTCTTTGAGGCTGTATTTGTTGAATTAAATTTTAAAATTCTTCGAGAATAGTGCGCGTAATCTACAGACCAAATACTGCACCGAAAGCGGATATAGATCTATTTCTATAAAAAGTTAACTACATAACTGACATAATCAAGAAAGAAAAGAAAACTGCAGTAATTATGGGCGATCTCAACATCGACCAGTTAAAAGTAGGATCTCATTCCAAAACAGACTTTTTTATTGACATGATGTTCAGTGAAGGCTTCGTACCTGTCATTACCAAACCAACAGAGTAACGGATCGATCCGCAACCATCACTGATCACATCTTTTCAAACATTATTTGTAAACCTAATTGTTTCAAATCTGGAATAATTCTTACTGACTTGTCTGACCACTTTGGGGCTTTTTATATTGATTTATCAAATCAACCGCCTGAAGATTCGAAACCGATCCTTAGAAGAAAAATAAATTCTACAAGTATTGAACACTTCAAGTCACTACTGACGTTTCCGCAGTTATGGAATCTTACAGTCCAAATATAGCCTACGAATTTTTTTTCGATATCCATTTGAATGCGTTTGAAACAGCTTTCCCCTGAGCAGCATCAAGATAAATAATAAATTTATAAAACGACAGCCATAGATGACAAAAGGACTTTTAATATCAGCCAACAATAACAATCCAATTTTCAACAAAATGCTAAAATCCCCGACAGAAATCAATGTCAGGAATTGCTGACTATTTAATGGAATTAAAAAAGTGCAAAGCTAAGTATTATGAAAACATTTTCATAGAAAACAAGAACGGCATGCGGAAAACATGGCAAGTACTAAATAACACGCTTAATATGAATAAAAGTAGGAGTACAATACATCAGTTCTTCAGTCTTGTTGACAACGAGATACATGCACCCAATGACATTGCACAAGAATTTAATATACGTAATCAAACATCAACACTTCTACCCCAACCTCAGAAATCCTTTGACGAGTTCCTAAATGCTAGATTACAGGAACACTTGTTCATCACACCTACGCCCCCTTTTGAAATAACAGATATTGTAAATTGAATGAAGTACAAATGAAGCCAAGACTGTGAAAACGTTTCACGTAACATCCTTAACTATTCAATAAATTTAATTGCTATCTCACTCGCACAAATTATGAATAGCTCATTCAGTCAGTGGATACATCCGGACAGGTTGAAAATTGCCAAGGTAATATCTGTCTTCAAATCAAATGATCAAAAGAATTTTACGAATTATAGACCAAATCTTTTTCTACCTGTTTTTTCTAAAATTCATGTGAGACTCATAAAGTTTCTAAATAAATTTGATGTCTTTTTTCACATGAATACAGATTTAGGAAATAGCATAGTACATTACATCCTGTTATGCAGTTGTCAAAATACATTGCCACAGAAAACAATAAACCTACTAAAGACATTACCCTAACGTTATTCGTGGACTTATCAAAAGTCTTTGATACCATTAGCCATACATACTACTTCAAAAACTAGAGTATTATGGTACAAGAGGTAACGCTCATAACTGGTTCAAAAGCTACCTTCAAAATAGATCTCATTATGTTTCTTTCGGCGAGAGTAAGTCCAATTTATCTGAAATAACATGTGGTGTACCACAGGGCTCCTCATTGGTCCCCATATTGTTCCTCCTTTACATAAATGATTTTCAGAATTCTACACCCCTAAACCTCTTATCGTCTGCAGATGACACCACAGGATACAAACCCGGGCGGAGATGGAACCGCTGGTCTCAGAACTCAGTCAAGAATTACAAAGGCATTTGATTGGTGCGCTGCCAACTACCTGGTCCGGAATCCCAAGGAAACAAAATATATACTTATCAATCCAACCCATAAAGAACCCAACTACACCCATGAGGGTATACGTATAACTAATCAGATTATTGACAAGGTCGATAATAGCCAAACTGAGAAATCTGTACTATTTCTGGGCATAAATATTGAAAATCTATCTTATAATGCACATATATCACAAATTTGCTCGAAGTTGCTCTTACCAATTTCAGTTTCAATAGAGTTAGAAAAATTCTTCCACATAGAGTCATGAAAAACCTATATTTCACTTTGATACAGAGTCACTTCTACGGAATTGCAATATGGGGAGCCTCAAAAGCATGCAATCGACTTTTTAAACTTCAGAAACGGTCGTTTTGAATCATCAATAATAAGAAATATAATGCTCATACCGACCCACTGTTTATCAAAGATGGTATTCTGAAGATAAAAGATCTATATACTTGCACGCTTACTTATTCTTGTTTGATTGACATTACGGGAATCTTCCGGTATCCTTTGTGAATTCCTTTTCCACTGTAAATAATCAGACTAATATAATAACACGCCAAGTCGGTTTCTTGCACAGATATAGAACTAGGACTACCAAACCAACCAGAGTTGAGGATCGATCCGTTACTCTAGCTGGTTTGGCAATAACAGGTACGAATCCTTCGCTGAACATCAAGTCAATTAAAAAGTCTGTTTTGGAATGAGATCCTATTGTTAACTGGTCGATGTTGAGATCGCCCATAATTACGGACGTTTTCTTTTCCTTGTTGATTATATCAGTTATGTAGTTAATCTTTGACAGAAATAAATCTATATCTGCTTTCCGTGCAGTATTTGGTCTGTAAATTACGCCAGCTATTCTCAAAGATTGTTTAAAATTTAATTCAACAAATACAGACACAAAGACGTGTGGTATGAAGATGGAGAGATCTTGACGAACACTGAAGATAATATCATTTTTTATGAACAGACCAACTCCACCGCGCCCATCGTGGTCACTAGATCGCGTGTTTTTCAATAATGGATCGTAACCTTCAAGAACATAACACGTTTTGGAAGGGAATTGACAGACTTCTAATCTACCCGTCTTTGCATTCCCTAAACTCTGGAATGAACAAGAACTGGACACCAGATCAATTAGCAATAGGAAAGAGTTCAAAAAGGTTAATTTCAAAGCTACTTTCATCGTACTGAAATGATATACATTGCTCAAATCCTTTCTGCCCGGTTTATCCTGTCTAGTATTCTTCCATTCCAAGTCACTCTCAGACCTGTAGCCCCTCCTCTGCAAGCCACACAGTTTCATAAAAGCTAACACCACCATGATATTTCAAAAGGTTGATAAGGTTTGCTGACGGGCCTCGCATATTTAGATTACTGATTGTGAATGTAATTTTGGTAATCTCGTCCTGGCTGGCCATCGGGTTCCGCCTTGTCCTTGCATTTGATAAATGTGCTGTACAAGATCCAGTCTATTGCTTGCTCTGGCACCTTACGGTATTAAATGCTCAGGATGTGGCCAAGCCAGAATGGCCCAGCCCAATCGGTTCCTTCCACCACCCACACCATTAGCAAATGCAATAGTCGATCTATTTTTTAAAAAAAAACAATAATGGCACTTCATGATGTTGCATTACAATTTTATTTTATTTTCTCCCTTTTCAATCTAGACATCCCTTCTTTTTTCTTTCTGTACTTTCTTCTTCTACATACCTGTTCCTATCTATCTACCTCTTACTCCCTCACTAAGGGAAGGCGGGAAAACGGCCAGTCTGGCTATGCCTCTCCCTGGTGGTAAACTCGTCCGTCTCAAACTTATAGGTTTTGCGATTTGTACATTTTATATAAATTGTATTTTATTTTCTGTACACTGGTGAATAAAAATATATCAATATATCATATATTTCCACGGGCGCAATAATATCAGATTCCAAACACTAATTAAAGGACTAATCAACAAAATGTTAATTAATGAAGCACTGGGTACAAAGCGGTGCTTCATTAATTAAACTTTTGCTGATTATGATTTTTATTACCTGGTAAATGCATGCGTGGACATCACTACCCACAAGTGGATTACAACCAGTCCACGGCGATTGTACTGCAGCTAGGATCTTTCTTTTTACGCTCCGGAGGCGTTAGGCTGAGATCATGCAAAGCATGGGCTTGCTCAGCAATTCAATGCCTAACCTCTGTGGCGCACATACTTCATACCCATACCCCGATCTAGTTCCAAAGGTGAGGATTATACCACCAGACAAAGTTTTTTCATCCATAATGTGGTAAATCCTCAGAGGCAGATCCCTCCAAACGGAAGCATTGCTCGACTGCTGGCCAGCTGAAGTCTTATGTGCCAGTTGGAAAGATTACCGCCTTTTCTTACCTGTACCCGTCTCTTCATTTTAATGTTTCTGTCACGCGAGAAAAGCAAAGCCCGGGCCGACGAGAAGGGGTAGCATTCCTGACGTATCTCGTTATGAAAATCGACTTTCAATTAAGTTATTGCCCTTGGAATTATTAGATGGGCGGTGAAAAGTCCAGTTTAGTAGCATGTAATCCTTGTGAAAACACCTATGCCTTCAGTTGAAAACAAAGAAAAGTTTAATTTTCTTACTTTTATTAAAAGTTACAAACCGAAACTTGGCTTTGTATGGCAAGCTAAGTACATGTCCACTTTGGTTCTTTGTTTAGCGAAATGTTTTTTACAATAATTTGCAGTTTTTTTTAAAAACAATCGCCCGGAAAACAATTAGCAAATCTTACTTCCTAGACTTTTATATTATTTATTTATTTATTTATTGGTGTTTAAGGTCACATACTTATGCACAATGGCTAATCGTGACCGTGACAGTTTTACGGGTGGAGGAAGCCGGAGTACCCGGATAGAACCACCGAGCAACGACGAGCAGCTGTCAGCTCTCCAACATCGTAACTCTGAACTCTGCACCGCAGCACAGGTAGGGTTAGATTGGTTGAAGACATGCGCACCATCGACGTGCAGTACGCCTCAGTACACAGCGTCATCGTGCCCCCATGTAGGCAATCGGGGTGAAGTGTCGTGCCCAAGGACACAACGCGGTTGCCGCAGGTGGGATTCGAACCGAGGACCTCTCGGCTTGCAGCCTGCACCTCTACCAACTGAGCCACCGCGCCCCCTAGACTTTTATATTAATTGAAAGGATAGTTTCTGTATATTATGTCACGATGCGCACACTGTTGATACAGTTAAAACTAGAAGTCCTGTCAAGAACTGTGCGCTTATCTAGGCTTAATTGCGTGTAGGAATTGCGCGCAATTGCCATATCGAATGGCGTCCAAAGCACAGCAGGTTATCCCGGTTACTCATAGCAAACGCAGGCAATGTTTCTGCCAATGGACCTCCGGGTTACCCGGAGGTCCATTGGCTGAAACATTGCTTGTACGCAGGCCATATGTACAGAGTTTGATAGCCTTACTATGGTCATAACGCGTAGATTAACGCGCATATCGAGGTGCTATTTGTGCGCATTTCATGACACGACTTCTAGTTTTAATTGTATAATGAACAGAAAAAATAAGTTATAGAACATCCAAGGATGGTGAAAGCGCCGTTTTCTTGCTTTTAAATGTTTTAGACAGAGAATTGTAGTCAAACGCTCCAGCTGATTGAGACAAAATTGTAAAAAAGTTAGATTCTGTATTTTAACACTTCTCAAGGGGAAAATGTCTGCAGTTTGAGAAATGATACACACAGCGATGATACAACTTCGCTAACATTTCGAAATTTCAATAATTTTTGTATGAAATTATTCACATACCATAAATGTTTAATTTACGGACAACTTTAGATAATTAAAGGGAGCTTCTTTTTCAGAAAATCGCTTCCACTGACGAAATTTGTCAGCCATGGGCCATCTCCATGGGATGTTCGCTACTTTTGTTTAAATTTGAAAGTGCCGAGGGCCAGTGCGGAATGAGGTACATCATCTGGTTTCTCGCCCTCGAGTTTCGATGAGTTGGTGCATTGCAAATGAAAAGAAACATTTTTTTAGTGTGTGCGGAGGGAGGCGCTGAAGGTCAGTATAACTGGTCTAGTCGCCCCTTCCCCTGTTGCTTATGGATGTATAAACATTTTTTGCGCCCGTTTGTCGGAACAAAATGTGTGCATGTCTCAAGAGGCAACTAAAACATATGTGTAATTAAAGTCTGGTGGATTGAGAAGTCGTGGAAATTCAATTACTGCTTTGCCCACAACAGTCATTCGTAATGTCCACAGGCGCTTTGGTTGGTGCAAGAGTAAACCTTGTCAAGGAGCCATTAATTATAATACAGGTAATTTTATTTTACAAATCAAACGTCATGTAGGTCGTTCACATGAGTTTTGCACTATTCGAGACTATGTGTATTAGCCTCTCCTGTATCAGTCATTGCTGACCTGTATAAATCTTTCTTCCGCACAAATGCTGACACGGCTGTTTCAGAGTACGCGAAAAGCGTTATCGTTTAATATTTCCATTGAACAAATGCCGAAAACTTCGCCCATCTCAATGTACACGCAAAATGCTTCAAATCAAATTGCAATGAACTGAAATTAATTATTTGTCGCTTCATGGGAGTATGGTGTAGGAGTGCTGTGTTAGGCTCTGCATAAAGTGTTACTAACTTCCTAAAATTTAACACACCCATCACATATTCATACTTTGATAAAGCTATTAGTAATTCAATTCAGTTCTCATATAAACAAAATGCTGACAAGATAATTAATTTATTTTTTTTATATAACAGTTGTTAGGGAAACTAGACAGACTGACATGTACCAAACCGCCGACAACACGTTTACGGGGTAAAGATACATATAGTCAATGACTTTGTCGTCGGAAAACAAATTAGGATATCTCTTTCAACAAAATGACCATGAGCTGTTGGGAGGGGGCGTGCCACCTCATTTCCGTATTTGCCAAGACCAGACAACTGTCAGTAGGTTATGCTTGATATCATACATGCAAACAGCGACGCGAGCGTTTATTTTAACCTGCATGCTGCTGGCAGATATTCCTGGCCAGACAGGATTTCTCCAGCCACCGATATCAGTATAATTAGGGCACATTTAATCAAATTTTTCCTCTGTAAATGGCAAAGATTTTTTCCTCTTGAGTTAAATTTAGTTGAGTATTTTATCAAATATATTCATGACTGCTTAACAACAGCCATGGTTAGATTTGGTGAAAAATATTTTGAAAATACTCAGCGGGTTAAGAGTTAAATAAGGATTGTCATTATTTTTTTTTATATTTGTGCGTACAACCACAAATTGTACTGCAGCGACAAAACATAATTTAAAATGACTGGAATAAATAATCCATGTACACAGCTTTGAATGTCATGGCGCATTTGTTTCGTATTGCATGAACGCCGCGGGAGATCAATTTACTAAACTAAAGCACCAGTAGAAGAGAGCTATCGCTCAGAAAATGACAATCGAATAGTTGCAAAAGTACATGCGTCACACGAAGGTTCAGCTACAGACTTTCAGAACATCCCGGAAACCAATTAGCTTATGCTGCATTGTTTGCTTTCCTTATCTTTATTGATATAACCAGAAACGAGCGGAGAGTCCACTATGTGGGTGTTTTCATAGTAACCTCATAATACATTTTCATCTTCATTTGAAATATTCTTCTGGCACAACACTAATGTGTCAAGTGTGGACCTACTTTATTTCATGAATACTACTTGTCCCTTATGGTATCACGGAACTAAATATTTTCCCACAGGTGAACACTATAACGTTCAGGGGAAAAGAAATATGATAGCATCACTTTAAGTTTGACATTCAAACAGCTTTGTTAAGTATTGGCCTTCAGGCCACTTGTTCTCACCCGAAAACAGGGGATCATAAATGAATAAGAGAGAAAAACTGAGAGAATGGGTAGTACCGATCACGTTTCTCAAACAGAATGACCAGCACTGCTACTGTGGTTTCTCATAGCGCTGTCAAAATGCCCACAACTATCAAATAATGATTCTACAGTACTATGCTTGTGTCGCAAGTACCCATAAGTGCACTTTCACAACTTTTGTTTCAAAATACACACGGACAATCATTCTGACAAAAAGGGTAAAAATATAGAAAATATGTTTCCGAAGAGGATAAATCAAGCATTTACTTCAAGTATATAGGCGGGCGGGCAGGCCGGCGGATATGCAGTCTACATACAATGTAAGAGGACTCAAAGACAAAGAAATATATAGCGACAAGAGCCGCCAGGACAAAGTTGTCAAATAGACAATAAAAAAAAATCAGTGGACCATGAGTTCTGCAATCCCAAAGTAAATCAAAAGAACTGAAAGTGTATGATACTAACTGCAGCCTCCAAAAACATGCTGTACGGGTTTTCCACGTTTTTTATCATCAGCAGAATGATTCAGTATGGGTGGGAGGGGGTTCAAGGAGGGAGCAATATTTCGTAACTGTCACTGTAAAGTTGTGCTGTAACAAGGGAACGATGACAGCACCAGTACTAGACTACTAAATTTGCAAACGCCATTCATTCACATTTGTCACATTATTATGTGATTTTTTTTCCACTGCAGCCCCCTCCCTTTCTCAAATTTGTGTTCCGAAATACTCTGTCAATGAAGGAATTGTTTACTGACATTTTAAAGAGTATAGTATGGAAGAGAAAACTTCTAAATACCATTGAATAGAAGTGCAGTGTAGATTTGGGAAGGGGCTGGAAGATTGGAATCCCCCCTGCCCCTAGTCCTACGAGGGGGACCCATGGTTTAAATAAATGTGTTAATAGGGTAACATAGGCTGCTAGTTAGTAGTTGCCAGAGGTTATAGTGTTCTCCTGTGGAATACACTTGCTTAAGATATGAATTTGCATGCATTAATAGCCTTAATTTTGGCAATATATAGCCTTTACTGCTGACTGTGACAAAAATAGAACTTTTCAAAATACTAAAACAGTTTTGTAAGGTGTGTTGTCTCCCAGTGAAGTTGAATGAACATTTAAATGTGAAATAATTTTTTAAAATAATAACTAAATCTGGTTTGGAAGCCAAAAAACATATTTCCTTTGTGTATGACGGAACTAAATATTTTCCAATAGGCGACCATTATAACGTTCAGGCGAAAAAAATCTGATCGCATCACTTTAATTTTGTCATTCAAATATCTTTGTCAAGTATAACCCTCAGCCAACATGTTCTAACCCGAAAACAGGGTGTCATGTAGCAAATAAGAGAGAAAAACTGACAGGAAGGGAAGTAAGTACCTGTGAACGTGCACATACTTTTCAGGGAATCCCAACAAAAATCAAATGTATTTTTTTGGTTTCACTCGGATGGAATTTTTGAAGCAGATTACCAGACTTGAGAGATGTGACGTATGTGGGCTTAAAAACGTGGATATGTATTCTCCGTCACATTTTTCTCAAGAGAAAACTCTTAACGATAAAATTCATAATAGTTCAGTCATGCATCAGGGCAACGTTTTCTCCGCCCACTTCCTGTGTAAGATGTGCGTGTCCCATGTGAGAAGACCATGTGAGATAGATATCTGTCTTGCATGACCCACATGGCCGACTTATTAGCATACTTAATGAGCTGAGGATTATTCAATCATCGCACGTTCTTCTGTAAACAAACAACACGGTGTCACGTTTCGGAAATATTAGCAGACGAACGTTTGTCGAAAAAAACAGAAGTAAAAACACAGACCGCAAAACCAAAGACACTTGACTCTTTTATATACATTTTTGAATGAACGCCGTTATGAGTGGAGAGAGTTGCACGAAATTCCCGTCGAAAAGGTATGCGAATACATTGCAGAATTCACAATATGAGGTTATCGCAATGTGCCAATGTTCATTTCGCTACAAATCTTTAACTCCTATCTTGCCAGGGTAGGGGAGCAATTTCGTGTTATATTCCTGAGGTATATACAGAACGTTTGTGCGCTCTTTCCGACAAGCAAATCAGTTTTTTTCAGAGATGGGCAACAAACTTGTTCGATATAGAAGCACGTACCCCTGAATTACTTTTTACGACCTGATTGTGTTTTGGTTGGTGGTGGTGGGGGGGGGGGGTGGTTATCCCTTATGTCGGTGGGTGTGAGATGGGGAAATCTCACCCTCGGGACAAGATATTTGGTCCAGACACTCGGCAAGAATCGTGTTTGGCCCAAATATCTTGCCTTCGGGTAAGATTTCCCACATCTCACCCATCAGGGATAATAATTTTATCACACATCCATTAAACTTTAAACCCTTGTATTCAACGGAATCGCCGCTATGACATAAATAATTCTCTATTCAACGGATGATATACCAAACCGGAACTTTTTACTGCACCGTTTAGTTACGCTTCGAAAAGTTTCCAAATTTCGTTATACGATCATCGACCGTCTGTCGCATAGTGTGAAAATGAAAACGTCCAAAGCAAAATAAAGTCGGTTCACAAAAAAATTAGCGAAAAATGAGATAATATTTAAAAAAAAAAAAACAATCATTTCCAACCAGAACATTAACCCAGTCCCGTTGCCGTCTCGTTTTGTGGATCCCATTATATCTAAATTGGTCAACTTTATTTCGGTAAATCTTCGTACACCTTGACATGCTTCGAACTTCTTTTAAAAACGTTTCTCCCAGTTGTTTTGCAAATCTGCACATATTTGTACTTATATTTTTACTAACAGTAATAGCCACCAAATGGTTAGGCGTGACTGGGCACCAACCCATTCACGCCTAACCATTTGGTGGCTATTACTGTTAGTAAACAGCGATAGGAATTTCAACAAACACTGGTTACGAAAAGGTTGTTTTGATTTTTTTTTCGATCCATATGATCAGTACAACTTCAGTCAAAACAAACTCTTCACCTTTGGGTTTAATTATCGGAATTAAAATTTGTTTATTTATATGCATTTTAATGCATGGGTTGTGTAATAAACACAGAACGCGATGTGTGTTTGAATCGGTGGGTGTTTTACATAACTCGCTGGAATGGTGTAATCATATTTCGCTCGAGCCTACGGCTCTCGCGAAATATGACTACGCCGTTCCAACTCGTTATGTAAAACATCCACCAATTCAAACACACATCCCGATGTTTTGTTCCCTACATATAGTTAATCCACTGTCAGGACAAAGCCAGCCTAAATATAGGGGCAAGGGGCCTCATATTTAAAGATATTGTAAGTTCAAAATATATTCCGCATCAAGGCGAAAACCCTACTTGAATTTCACCTCTCTGCAAAGCTGGACATGGAAAAAACACATGTGGTGTATATCCAGCTTCAGGGCAGGGACCCAGGGGAGAAACGGTATGTTAGATAAGGTCTAATCTCATTTAATTTATGCAGTAGTCGCGAGTCTTACGAGACCTAATCGGTTGGTGGCAGAATATCGTCACGGCCGATAAAGATAGAAACGTCGTGTCATCATTAGTAATAGCAAAATGGCAGAAACGAATCGGTTGTCTCGACAAGTGAAATCACCGTTAAGTCACGCGCGAGATGACTTGTATTGATTCTGTCTCGATATACGTCATCTCCCACCGTTTTGACAGATGGATGGATGAGCGTCCGTCCACCTGACAGTTTAGGGTAAAGAGCAGAGCATTAGACACACACTTGGGGTCACACACACGTTGGTGAAGTCCAGGACAGGCGGACTCTGTTTCCTGGTATAAGGGTACCCTCGATCACAGGACCCTGAAACGGCTGGAATCGCCAGAGAGGGCATTCCACGATTGATTTAGCTTAACATTGATATGCGGCTACGGGGCCGAATTCGTGAGAAGGAACACCCCAGGTGGAACGTTAAAGTTTAGAATGTCGAGTAGCAGGTATCAGCCTGCAATAGTCAGAAATGTAGGTTAATTTTATTGTGCGTATTAACCCTTTGAAGCGTCAGACTGGTTGCGTTCTGAGTAGTTTGTTTTGCTGTCGAAGCATCGTAATACCGACTAGTAGGTGATAACTGAGAATACGAGCTCACCTGTACATGTACATGTACGTGTACGTGTACATGTACATCTCCATAGGATTTAGTGTTAAAATCGTGTACGTGTACAAGATTTTAACGGTTTTTTAGGGTGAGCTCGAATTTTTTTAACACTGAATTGTATCCTAGACGCGCGTAGTTTTACGTACACGTACATGTACCGTTTTGATTGAAATCTGCAGATGAGTTTTCCCCATAGGATTCAGTGTTAAATTGCGAGCAAAAAAACGTTTTGAGAGTTCGAACTCGTCGTCTTGTCGATTCTAACAATCCGCATCCGTACACGATTTTAACACTGAAACCCCATAGAGAGTGTTAAATTGCGAACAAAAAAACGTTTTGAGAGTTCGAACTCATCATCTTGCCGATTCTAACAATCCGCGTCCGTACACGATTTTAACACTGAATCCTATGGGGGAAACTCGCTTGCAGATTTTAGGTCTGAAATCGACTCGCGTGAAGAGGTGATGTTTGATTGAATCCGCAAACCCACTGTAGCGTTTCTCGAAGTGAGACTGGCGCACGTTATTGCGAGGTGATCTCGGTGAGCACTTGATGGAAATGTTTTGAAGGAAGAGTGTTGTCGCCGGTGTGTTGGAAATTCGCGAACCCAGTCACGTCTTCCTGAAGTAAAAACTAACACGTTATCGTTATGAGTGAATGAGGTTTTTTGTTCAAAAGAGTCGATTATGAATATGGTCTGTATTATAGACATTCATGTTTTGTCTTGATGGGACGGATAGAAATTGAGTTTTGAGAATTTTTTGTTCGAAAAAGTTGATCTGTAATAGATATTCGTGTTTTGTCTTGATGAGAGAGATTGACTGTTAAGCGTTCGTTCGAAAAAAGTCAAACACTTATCGGAATGTTTAAAACGCATTTTCCGCTCAATTAGGTTTTGAGTGGTAAAATTTTTAATATATTCATGATAGCAATCGGAGAGAGATTTTGTAATGAATAAGTTCTCAGTGTTAAAATCAGTTTTCTTTTGTGTGTTGAAACTGTTTAACAGTCATCAAAGGGATTCTCTCTTAATTCGACATTGACTGAATGGTTGTTTGATGTGTGAATGAAAATCTTTTGACAAATGTAAAAACTACTGTCAAAATGCGTTAAATCAGAAACCGGTTTGTCATGTACTGTTTAAACGTATTTTTAAACTTCAATTAACACAGTCAGTTGAGATGTGAATATTTTCAGATTATTATATTAAGACGGAAAGATTTTTATTACTTAAAACATAAAAATATAATTAAACATTTAATTTTGAAAATAATAAAAAACAATTAAAACGAAAGATGTTTTTACAGATGGATCCTACACACCGAGATCGAATTTTAGAAGAGTTTGAGCGTGCTAAGAAGGGGATTCAGTCTGCTGATAGGAGCAGACGTCTTGGTGAGATGGAACTCAAACGCGAAGCCACAAAAATATTTAAACCCGTGACGGAGGGTCAAGTGCGAAGCAGGAAGGAGATAGTCGAAGAATTGAGACCCATAAAGGAGAGTTCTTTGAGAATGGGTTCGTTGCCTCCTAGTTTTGGAAATCGGTATTCCGTTCAATCTACACCGGATTACGTTCCCACGGGAATTCAAACAGAGAGCGAGTCTGATGATACGGCTTCAACTATCACCACTAGTAGCGTCGCATCGTCCGATGATGATGGCGGTAAGAGAGATCAGTTGTATGGATGTTATAAGGATTCGGAGGGAAGGATTTTTGTAGGTGATACGGAAGTGGATATTGGCGATGATGAATTGATCGTGGGTTCGAACAGATACGAATTGACTGATGGACTGCGCAGATTGCTCCTTTACGACAAGCCCAGCGATTACATGGAACAGGATTTCGACAATTACGGAGACATTCTGGTCCAGACCCACGCCATGAAGAGAAATAACGATGCCAGAGAGACGAGACCCAAAGCCAACAGAGGTTGCAAGTGGACGAGTGTGGTGAAACCCATATGGGATATGAACAAGAAGTTCGTCGAATCGGTGACTGGCAAAGGGGTGAAAACCACTTTTCTTCCGAGCGATTCCGACGCTCTGTCTCAGAGATTGAGTTTGTTGATGGCGAGCAGACGGGCTGGTAACACAGGATTAGATAATCAAATAGTTGCTATATCTGACGAATTGTTAAGACAGAAGGTTTTGAATAAAAACCAGTATAAAAGGCTGATGAACGAATTGAAGGATTGATGTGTATATAATAAGTAGAGAGAAACAAACAAACAAACAAACAAACAAAAAATAAAACAGTAAATTCTTACACTAGAATAATAAAAGTATTTAAAAACAACAAAACAATTTACCAGTGAAAAAAACAAAAATATATCATAAAAATAAAATATGTTGGTGATAAAGAACAGGGAATACGTCAGAACTTACGTTCAAGGCGGTTCTGGCATCGTCGATTCTATAATGCGAGCGTTCACGAGCGATGCGGGTAGAAAACTCGCATCGACCGCGTTTGAGGTCGGTAAGAAGACGGCTTTGGATGCTGGTAAGAAAGCCGCTTCCGAAGCCATTGGTAGGATAGCTTCTGTGGCTGGCAAGAGGGCAGCCGACGCGTTGATCGACAAGTTGATCAGTCCGCCGGCGAAGCGAGCTGCGTTAGAGCGAACGCCGAAAAGTTGGAAAGATTTTAAGGATGCCGTGGTACCCATACAAGATTTAGCCAAAATAACGAGTGGATCCGGATTGAAGAGAACTCGCGACGGTGCGATATAAATAAATAATAACATTAAAAACAGAGTTTGAAAAACGTAAAAAATTTGTGTTTGAAAAGAATCTAAAATAACAAACAAAATAAAACAAAGATGAACATTAAAGAGATGTCTTGGAACGACGCCGCGACCAAGAGGTCGAATAACGAGTTCTTTCCCAAGAGCATAAGAGGCTTGATAGTGGGAAAATCGAATTGTGGAAAGACCAATCTGTTGATGAATCTGTTGTCCCGACCCGACTGGTTGGATTACGACAGGTTGTTCGTGTTTGGCAAGAGCTTGTTTCAACCCGAATACAGATTGCTTCGAGAGTGCATGGATCGCAGATTGCCCAAGGACGTCATAGCCAGAATCTTTGACAGTAGGGAGGAATTCGACAAGAGCGGAGCTCCACTTTCGACCATTTTGGACGGTGCGGCGATGGAGCTGATGAAGAGAAATGCATCTTCGAACGTCGAGTGTCGATTTTATGAGAACGCTAGCGACGTTCCGGATCCTAGGGAACTGAAATCGGAAGATAAGAATCTCATGATTTTCGACGATCTGCTTTTGGAGAGACAGAACCGATGCGAATCGTATTACGTTAGGGGTCGACACAGCAACGTGGACTGTTTCTACCTGTCGCAGAATTATTTTCGATTGCCCAGACAGACGATAAGGGAGAACGCTAATTTTCTATGTCTCTTTCGCCAAGATCTCAAGAATCTCAATCACATCTACGGCAATCGCAAACGACATGAGCGCGGAGGAGTTCAGGAGATTCTGCAAGAGGGTTTGGGATGGTGGACTTTACAATTTCGTCGTGATCGATTTGACAAGCGAATTTAATCGCGGAAAATATCGTTGCGGATTCGACAAGTTTTATGTTTCCGATGATAATAATAAGATAGAGCGTGAAAATAAAATTTAGAAAATAATAAATCTTCAAATAATTAGTTTTGAATAAAAAAAAAATAAAATTAAAATATAATGTTCGAACATGGAGAATTGTTAGAACGGATAGCCGAGAATACGGCTGCGAAACAATCCATTCAAATCGTGGTGAGTGGCGATTCGACTCGATTCGCTACGAAATTCGAACCTTCCATCCAATTGAATAGAGAGAAAAGATACGAGATGGCGCTGGTGAATCTGGAGACTTATTATTCCTTTCCCAACGTCACCGAAAAGAATAACTCGTTCAAGTATTCCGACGGAACGGATTGGTTGGAGATTCGAATTCCCAAAGGGAGTTACGACATAGACGATTTGAACAATTACATTCAGACGCGAATGAAGACGGATGGAAAGGGAAGCAACAAGATCCGACTCACTCCCAATCCTAATACCTTACAGACGATGTTGGATTTGGAAGATAATTTTCGAGTGGATTTCAACACGGACGATTCTATAGGCAAGATGTTGGGATTCGATCGAAAGATGTATCGAGGCCACGCGGCATCTGAAAATACGGTCGACATTCTCGCTGTCAATAGCATTCTGGTGAACGTGGACGTGATTGCTGGAAGCTACGTGAAAGGTAGCGCTCAACCGACGATCTATTCCTTCTTTCCAAACGTGTCACCGGGTTATAAGATCGTGGAGCGACCTCGAAATTTAGTTTATCTACCAGTGATTTTAGACACGTTGTATAGTCTCAAAACCACGTTGACGGATCAAAATGGTGAACTGTTAGATCCTCGCGGAGAGAGAGTGACGATACGATTTCACATAAGAGAAATATAAAAGCCAAAAAAAAAAAAAAATATTGTGTATATATATAGATAACAAAAATAAAATAAACGCAATATTAATTTTACAAAATTATTTTAATATAATTATTAAACAAGAAACAATTGAAGTAAATATATTTTAAAAAACAGAATTATGACAGAATACGTGGTTAAAAACGTGAACATATCCGCAGGACAGAGGAAGAAACTTAAGAGAGCATTAACAACTCGAGGCGAGGCGGTGAGATTCAAATTCACTCACGAAGATCTGACGAGAGGCGGTCAGGATTCGATCGCCTGGACCAGAAGTCAAATCAAAAGGATGGAGAAAGCGATTCGCGATGGAAGAGGGTTGAGGGTGAGATTGAGTCCCGCTCAATTGAGATACAATTTGAGAATGAAAGGCGGTTTCCTACCGCTATTGGCAGGAATCGCCGCAAAAGCATTACCCTTCGCCGCAAAGGCACTACCCTTTCTCGGAAAGACTCTCGGCGTGGGAGCTCTCACAGGACTCGCTAGTTCGGCAGTTGAGAAATTAATGGGAGGCAGCGGACTGTTTTTGAAGAAGGGAGGAGCCGTGTGTCGCGTCCACGTAGACGACAGCAGTAAAGGATTGTATCTAGAACCCGTTAGAGGTGGCAACTCTCTGAGAGGAAACGGTCTCTATCTGAAGAGTGGACGGAACGTTGAGCGACTCGGCAAGGGTTTGTTGCTCGGTGAGAATTCGCCGTTTAAGAATATACCGATTTTGAATATGTTATTATAATATAAAATTATATAAAATATAAATCATAGAAAGTATAAAATAATATATTTAAAATGGGTAAAAAGGTGGAGAAACAAATTTATCACCTGGATGAAAAGGTGGAGAAACAATTTGACGATAATGACGAACATCGCAAGCCAGAGAGCGAAAAAATAAAAAATGGTTAGATGCTAATGATGGATATCTAAGGAAAGAACTGATGAAAGAGATAGATAGAGCGCGGGATAGATGGTTGAGAATGAGACGACTCTTTCCACCGTCACCACTACCTTCTGAAGAGAATGGTGATGATGCGAGTGTTACCAAGAGATGCACAACATTCGTTCATAATTATGATTCGGATAAACGAAAATGTTGTTATAAACGTATCATATCACAAAGAAAAAGAAAAAAAGAAAAAGAAGAAGAATCGACGCTGAAAATTGAGAGAATAGGAAACGTTATTATAATATATGGTGATAGTGAAGAAGAAGGAAAACCAAAAAAAAAAAGTAATGAGATCTAAAGATGATCTTATTACTTTTTTTTTTCATTTTTCTTCGCTAAAAATCAATCACTCTATTGTTTATTTTTCCAAGTCCGTTATTAGCATGTTGACACTCGTGTCTTCTCCTTTTTCGAAAACGTGTTGAATGTTTATCTTTACTCTTTTGAGTTTTTTTACATCGGTCAACTCGTTCTCACCACCCAATTTCTCCACGAGTTCGAATGAGATGTTTGGAAATATGTAATTTCCATAGGGCAACGACAAATCATCCTTTTCGAATTCTCTATCTTCGGTGATGATGATGTTCTGCAGATCGTTTTGGTACTTGTAAATCAAATCGAGCACGGCTTCGTCCAATTTCAAAGGCATCTTATATTTGTCGTATTTGTGCTCTAAGCCCTTCATCTCGACCTCATTCAATTCGATGGGATCGTGTTGTTGTAATCTATAGATTTTATGACCCAATTTATTATTCGTTTTGACTCGTTTCAATTTCAATTCGCATCTTTTAGGTGTTGTTGTCCTCATGATCGATTATTTGTTTTTTTTGTTTTTACGAATTCTTGCAAATAATGTATATTTTAAATTTTGTATTTTAATAATCTGTTTAAAAAAAAGGGTTTTTTTTATATATATATAAAGAGCAAAAAAAACAAAAAGTTGTTTTTAATTTTAATTTCTTTAATGTGAAAAATTTGTTTGTAAAAAGTAATGAGATCACTTTTAGATCTCATTACTTTTTTTCCTTCTTCTTTGCTAAAATCAATCTCTCTATTGTTTATATTTCCAAGTCCATTATTAGCATGTTGACATGCGTCATTTTTCCACTTACAAAAATGTCTTGTATGTTTATCTTTACTCTTTTAAGTTTTTTTACATCGGTGAATGCACTCTCACCACCCGATTTGTCCAAGAGTTCGAGTGAGATTATTGGATATATGTAATTTCTAAAGAACAACAACAAATCGTCCTTGTCGAATTTTCTGTCTTCGGCGACGATGATATTATTCACCAGATCGCTTTGGTACTCGCAAAACAAATTGAGCATGGCTTCAGCCAATTTCAAACACATATGATATTTGTCGTAGTAGCGCTCTAAGCCCATCGTCTCGACCTCATTCAATTCGATGGGATCGTGTTGTTGTAATGTATAGATTTTAAAACCTAATTTCGTACACGCTTCGACTCGTTTCAATTTCAATTCGCATCTTTTAGGTGTTGCTGTCATGATCGATTATTTGTTTTTTTTGTTTTACGAATTCTTGCAAATAATGTATATTTTAAATTTTTGTATTTAAATAATTTGTTTAAAAAGTTTTTTTTTCTCTTTAAATATATATAAAAGTTAAATTTTAACATCCTTTTTTTCGTATTAATTTAATTTTTGTTTTCACGAGTTTTTAGAACGGGCAAGACATCGAATGTTTTGTTTTGAACCTCGTGCGAGACTTCACGTAAAAGTCGTAAGAGTTCTATTTGTCTTGAACCTTCTTTTTTAATAGTTCAAACGACATTGTCAATTAATTTTTGTTCGCTAATAGTATTACGATTCGATTTTCTATCGCAAATCGTATCGTTTTCTTTCGAAACGCGTAAATATAAATTACGATTTTTTTCTTCTTGCTTTTTTGGAGAATAATGATTTATTAAACAACGTCAACATTTATGTCGAGATTCCATCGTGGATGTTGTCATCATGATCGATTATTTGGGTTTTTTTTGTTTTACGAATTCTTGCAAATAATGTATATTTTAAATTTTTGTATTTTAAATAATTTGTTTAAAAAGTTTTTTTTCTCTTTATATATATAAGTTAAATTTTTAACATCCTTTTTTCTCGTTTTCTTTTTTTAACGTTAAGGAACATAAAAAAAATCGATTAATTTCATCAAAAAATTTTTTTTTTCACATTAAAAAAACAAAACTTTTTAAACAAATTATTTAAAATACAAAATTCGAAAAAATATATTCTTACAAAATGAAACAAACAGATAAAAAAAATTGGAAAATTTAAATGAGAAAACCATACCTCAGTTAAACGAGATTTGTAAACTATTAAAAATTTCACTTTTCAGAAATCATAGAACTAAATCAAAAAAGATTGAAGTCATACAGAAACATTTGCGAAATGATGGAAAGGCAAACGAAATGCCGATAGCAACGACGTCAAAAAATGCATCGGTTGTGAAAAATGAGAAGAAGAAAATGATAGTAAAAGGAATCGAAATGCTGACAGCAACGACATCAAAAAATGCATCGGTTGTGAAAAATGAGAAGAAGAAAAAGATAGTAAAAGGAATCGAAATGCCGACGTCAGAAAAAACCGAAAACATTTCGATTGTGAAAAATAAGAAGACGACTAAACGAAAAGCCGTTGAAGAACTTCAAGTTTCCAAAGAAAAGAAAAGAAAAATGAAAACGAGTGATGCACATCAGATTCTAGGCAAACGAGATATATCGAATGAACTTCGACGCGCAATAGATGAAGGGAAAGGAGAAGAATATCTAGCATGACTCACCGCAGAACTATTTCAATTGAAGTCTGTGGAACGGGAGAGTGCGATCAACAGCATTTTTAAAACTTTCGACGTGGTTCCCTCGTTGAAGAAAATTGATCCAAAATTGTTCATGGAACGGGTGAAGAAAAAGGTATTGGATTTGTTTTGCAAATACATGAACGTGGGACTAAAAATTAAGATGATACTCCATTGCATGATGAATAAAATCAACGTGAAGTCCGGCGAGAGCATCGTGAAAAATGCATATTTCAGATCTAATGTCGAACCCGTATTTCGAGGTTCAGATTTATCAGACGTTTTTGAAAAGATGAAAGACAAGATGTTGACGTCTCTCGCGAATTATCAACATGAAGGTAGTAATTGGACGTTCGATGAGGTGTTGAAACTCGAAATTCACATAACTAAAAACGATTTGTTGAAAGGGTCTTCCTACGTGAAATTACCGTATTTCCTCGCTTTAAATGGGCAGTCACATCCGCTTTATACCCTGTCAAAATAAACTCCGATAGAGTTTCTCAGTACGAGGAAACTTCTAAAAATCTCGATTGGACCGGAGTGACTTTTCCAATGCAGTTAAAACACATCGAATGTTTTGAGGCTCAAAATCCCACCGTTGCGGTGAACGTCTTGGGATATGACGATGAAAAACGAAAGATCCATCCTCTCAGACTCACTTCGTATCTTGGAAGAGAAAAGACGATTATTTTATTATTGATTTTGAATGGTGACAATCGTCATTATTGTTGGGTTAAACATCCGAGTCGATTACTGTCGAAACAAAATAATAATCATAACGGAAAGATATCTTTATGTTACAATTGCATGAACGTGTTTCACAGCGAAGACTCGTTGGCGAAACATCAGGAATATTGCAACAAAAATCAAGGTGTCGCCGTTGAAATGCCCAAACCCAACACCATCGTGAAGTTTGAAAATCACAATAGAAGGTTAAAAGTACCATTCGTTGTGTACGTCGATTTCGAATGTTTCACCGCGAAAATGAGTTCCTGTCAACCCAATGCTCTTCAAAGTTACATCAAAAGATATCAAAAACACATACCTTCAGGCTATTGCATTTACATGAAATACGCTTTCGACTCGCAACACGACATGGGTCCCTTCACCTACACGAAACAGTATGAAGACGACGACGTGGCTCAAAGGTTCGTGGAAGAGTTAGAATGGAAACTTCAAATGTTATACGACAAATTCAAAACTCTGGCAGAAATGATCATCACGCGAGAGCAGCAGGACGAAAATAACAGAGCCACCGAATGTCACATATGCAAACAATCATTCGACGAGAATTTGAAGGAAAATAGGAAGGTCAGAGACCATGATCATTACACGGGTCTGTATCGCGGTCTGGCTCACAGCAAGTGTAATTTAAAATATCGAGACGCTGTTTTCTATCCGGTGATGTTTCACAATCTCTCGGGTTATCTGTTCATGAAAAATCTCGGCACCTCACACGAAGAATTAAATTGCATCGCGAACAGCGAAGAAAGATACATTTCCTTCACGAAATGGAAGCTCATGGAGGAGAAAAGAGTAATCGACGGAGAGACTTTGGAAGAAAAAACGAAATTCCTTCGTAGAGCCATACGTTTCATCGACAGTTTTAAATTCATGTCGACCGCTCTGGAAAAATTAGTCGATAACATGAGCAAGGATAAATTTAAAATCACGAGCGAACATTTCGAAGAACGAGTAGACGTCATGTTGAGGAAAGGAGTCTATCCTTACGATTACATGAATGATCTAAAGAGATTCGAAGACACCACACTACCTTTGAAAAAAAATTTTTATTCGAAATTATATGAATCAGACATTTCCGACGAGAATTACGAACACGCTAAAAACGTGTGGAAATCATTCGATATGAAAACCATGAGAGATTATCACGATCTCTATCTGAAGACCGACGTTCTACTCTTGGCAGACGTGTTCGAAAATTTTCGAGACGTCTGTTGTCGAAATTACGATCTGGATCCGCTTGGTATTTCACCGCACCCGGTTTGGCGTGGGACGCTCTGTTGAAGACCACCGAAGTCCAATTGGAATTATTATCCGACGTGGACATGTTGCTCATGTTTGAAAGGGCTGCGAGAGGTGGCGTCTTGATGATCTCCCACAGACATTCTGAGGCTAACAATCCCTACATGAAAGAAGGTTTCGATTCGAAACGGTCGACTAAATACATACAGTATTGGGACGCTAATAATCTGTACGGTTGGGCTATGCGTCATCCTTCGAAATTTCGAATGGGTGAAGGAACCGGAAGAGATGCAAAAATGGAGAGACTATCCTTGCCTTTTAGAAGTCGATTTGAACTATCTGAAAGAATTACACGATCTACACAATGATTATCCGCTGGCTCCCGAACGAATGGAACTGAACGAGGGAGACGAGGAAAAACTGATTCCCAATTTATTTAACAAACGTAACTACGTCGTCTACAGCGAGAAATTGAAACAGTACGTCGATTACAGGATGAAATTAGTCAACATACATCGCATCATTCGATTCGACGAAGAGCCTTGGATGAAAAAATACATCGATCTCAACACGAATCTCAGAACTCGAGCCGAGAACGATTTCGAAAAAGATTTCTTCAAACTCATGAACAACTGCGTGTACGGTAAATCAATGGAAAACATCAGGAAGAGAACTGACGTTCGACTCATCACATCTCAGAAAAGAGCTAAAACATTAGTGGCGAAACCCAATTACAAACACCGAACCATATTCGATGAAAATCTAGTGGCCGTTCACATGCAAAAGACGCACCTGAAGTTTGACAAACCATATTATCTTGGACCGATCATCTTAGATGTCAGCAAGCGATTGATGTACGAGTTTCACTACGATTACGTCAAACGAAAATTTGGTGATAAAGCCAAACTACTGTTCATCGACCTGGACAGTTTAGTTTATGAGATAGAGATGAAAGACGTCTACCGAGATATATCTCAGGACGTGGTCGAGTGGTTCGACACGAGCAATTATCCCGTCGATCACCGGTCCAACATTCAATCGAACAACAACAAGAAGGTGTTGGGTAAATTTAAGGATGAGAGCGGCGGTAAACAGATCGTCGAATTCGTGGGCTTGAGACCCAAACTGTATGCTTATCGTCTAGAAGATGATGAAGAGATCAAGAAGTGCAAAGGAGTTAAAGCGCGTGTGGTGAAGAAAAACATCTCTTTCCAAGAGTATAAAGATTGTCTGTTAGGAAGTGGTCCGGTGTATAAGACTATGAAATTGATTCGAAGCGAAAATCACGACTTGTATACCGAAATAGTCAACAAGATTTCGCTGACGGCCGACGACGATAAGAGATTCATGTTAGACGATAAAATAAGCACTTTGGCACTCGGATATTGGACTGCGTATCTAATTAGAGACGATATGAATATGGATGATTAGATTTTAGATACGATTGTGGATGATAGGATTCCAGAAAATCAAGAGGAATTAGATGGATTCAAAATTATAGAAATCGATAATAACATCAAGTGTCCAGAAAATCAAGAGGAATTAGACGGATTCAAAATTATAGAAATCGATAGTAACATCGAGTGTCCAGAAAATCAAGAGGAATTAGACGGATTCAATATTATGGAAATCGATAGTGACATCGAGAGTTCAGAAAATCAAGAAGAATTAGATGGAATCAAAATTATAGAAAACGATAGAGACATCGAGAATGTTAGTTTTAAAAAAAAGAGAAAAAAACAAAAAAAAATAACGTCATTTTTTAGTGAATTATAATAAAATAAATAAAAAAAATATATACGCATTATGAATAAGAAAATAAAGATATCCGTAGAAGGTGTTGTCTTACCTAACGAACCCCTATCCAACATAGATCTGTTGAATGCGGCAAAAGATTTGAAAATCAAAGATTTTCTAGGAGTGTTTTCCAGAGATGCCTTACCGAAGAGAAGACCTCGACAATCGTAATGCGGAATTTTAAATCTAGATGATTCATTGGGTGAAGGCACTCACTGGGTGGCGTGGATCAAGAACGGGAAGAAGAAAAATTATTATTTCGACAGCTACGGAATCTCGCCGCCAAAAGAAATAGAGAACTATTTCAACAAATTGATGGTTCGTTACAACACGGAACAAGTGCAATCACCAGATCAAGTGTTTTGCGGTCACCTGTGTCTGTACGTTCTCAAGAGATGGTCTGAAGGAGATCGATTTCAAGACATTCTCAATGATTTACATTAGAGAGAGATTTTTTTTTTTTATAGTATATATAAAGATAAAAAATTATTTAAAAAAAATTTTAATCGAATAAAAACGAAAAATAAAATAACATAGTTCATTTTTAATAAACTGTGTTTGAACATATTTTTCTAAAAAACAAAAAATCCCACAACAACATGCCAGTCGATAAATTTGGTAGAAGTGACGACGAAAAAGTCAACCCAAGAAAGAAGAGGAAGACGTTCGAAGTCGACGATGGTTACGACGTTGCCAACTTGGATGAACGTTACGTTCGGAGATACGAACCTTGAGAAGAACCTTTGAACATGAACTATAAGAAGCTCTACAATCTTCCTGAGCCAATAGATCTCGCAGATGCTGTGACTAAAAAATACGTCCACAGGGGGAACGCCGATTTCGAACGAATCCTGCTAGATAATTACATGGATAAAACCATGACCGGCGATCTGGATCTGAAATCCAAACGTTTGGTGAACGTCGCGAATCCCGTAGATCCCACCGATGCCAAGACTAAGAAATACGCGGACGACTCTCACGCGAGATTCAGCGAACACCTGAGAAATAGATACGTTCAGAAAACGATGCACTCAGAATTGAACACTAATTCTAACAAGATAACGAACGTGGCTACTCCCACGAATCCCAAGGACGCGGCGACCAAACACTACGTAGATCTAGAACAGAGAAAGTCTGACAGACGAGAAATGAAATCGGATCTGAATGCGGGATTCAACAAGATATTGAATCTGTCGAAGATTGACAACACGGATGTGGACTCAACCGCGGTCAACAAGGGATACGTAGATTCTGCCGTGATACAATCACAAGAATACCTAGAATCGCAAGTGGACGATCTCTACCTGAACAAACAATCTGGCGGAACCATGGAGGGTGGCATCGACATGAACGGTAAGAATTTATTCGGACTCAGTCACGATCCCGAATTCGATTCCAGCGCAGTCAGCAGGAAGTACGTGGACGACAACTCGGTCTGGAGAAAGGGTGACATCATGGAAGGTAAACTAGACATGGGTGGACACGCGCTCACGAATCTACCGGATCCCGTGAACATGACGGATGCCTGCACCCTGATTTCGTGGGTGGAGAAAGTCAAATATGCTAGACAATTGATCACTGTGTGGGCCGAAGAGGCCGGCGCCTTAGATGAGGGAAAAGCTGAGTGGTCTTTCGGAAATGGAGGTAGCGGATCGAAACATGGTCAGGTGGGATATCCCATGCTGTTGGGAGGTGAAATCCTTCGAATGAGTCTGGCATCCTCGGATTTGAATAACAGAGCGGTCGTCAATCTCATGGTGAATGGTGTAGAGAGCGATAAGAGATACAGCGTTGAAAAGACTGAGATCAACACGCGAATGTTAGCACGTTCGGCACGCCTCTCAAAGTGAACGCCGGAGACAGGATTAATTTCGTTACGAAAACCAATAATTCCGAAGCCACCACTTCCGTGGTGAGTCTACTGATCAAACTAGATCCTTTGAACAAACAGTGAACGCGTGGAAAATAATGAATTAAAAAAAATAATGTGTGATTATTAAAAACAAAAAAAAAAACAATGTAATGAGATTTAGAAAGATGTTCAATCTCTCTAGATCACATTACTTTATTTATTTTTTTTGTTTTTTTGTTTTTAATAATTACTCATTACTTTTTATTTATTTTTTTGTTTCTTATTTTTTTTTCACACTCGTCTCTCATCGAATGATCGACACCTTATTTCTATCCGATTCGAATTGTAATTCTCTGTCCGACAGGACCAGGGTGAAGGCTTCGGTTTTTCTCGGCACGTTCCTATCGAATTGCATCTTGATCTGAATGTCTAACATGCTACTCTTGAGTCGTTCACTCTGTTTACTGACGTCGAATACGAACATGGGATACATCGACTTGTATTCGCCGGGAGATATGTTGGGGTTGCTCATCAATTCGTGATACTTCTTTCTAAAATCAGCGGCGTCGCCGTACAGTCTGCAGAAATCGTTCTTGTCGAACGACGCGTTGTAATTGATTGCTGGATATCTCGTGGCGTTCAGAAACACTTGCATGTTTCGCAAACTGCAGTGATCGAAGAGCGATGCATTCTTTTCCTGAGACCCGTCCCTATCGGTCTGAAACGCAACCACGATGAAACGCGGTCTCTCGGAAGCGGATTTCACCGTCAATCTCCAATCGAAGTGATTCGTGGAGGGAGGAATGCTTGCCGTGTCACACTGTCTCATTCTAAATCCCATGGGTAATTTACTCTTGGATTCTATGATCTTGTAGAGACGCGCTTTCTCCACGATCGAAGGCTCCACGTGCGGAACGAACCACGATATCTTGTGTAGAGTTATCTTACCTGCATCGGTCGCAGTGAGTCTCACTATTGCGTCGTCGTTTCCTTTTCGAATCAACGTCAGATTGTGTTTGAATCCGTACATGATCTTGTTGTAATCGTCCGCAAATCCGAAGATGTGTTTCAAAGGTATCCTGAACGAAAACGTTCCTTTAGGTCTGGACGTCTTGACGACGTAGTCGAATATTAAGGCAGCGCCAGCGCCAGCAGGGCCTACGGTGTCTTTCACCCACAACTGATTAAGTCCTCTGGATTTCGAAAAATCATTTGGATACGTCAAGAGTCCGAACATCGTGGTGGCCTGACCGGGATGAAACACAGATTCTATCTCTTGTCCGGATAGCATGTATTTTATGTTACTGAATATATGCATGATGCCATTATTGGCTACAGTAACCGTGTCGTCGTCGGCGTAGTCGCTCCCATCTTCCTTGGTGAGACGTCCCTGCACCACTATGTAACTCTCGCTAGGATGTACGAATAAATCTTGAGTTTCGACGTTGATTCTTATCTCTCCCGCATTGTTCAAACTCGTTCCGGTTACCGGTTCGTATTCGTGAACCTCATATTCTTGAATACTTTCATCTTTCGCTATGCTTTGTGCTATATCTAGTATATTTGTCATTTTAAAGGATTTTTAGTTGTTTGTTTATTAATTAACTTGCTTTCTTTATCTAAAAATAGTTTTTAATTATTTTTTATTATTATTTTTTTCTCTCTTATATATATGTGTGTAAACAAGAAAATGTTAAAGAGAGTAAATAAAAAAAAAATTGTTTTCTTCATCAAAAGTTCGTCTTCTGTAATTGTTGTTCATAAAACTTTCCGATGATCTCTTTGTAACGAACTTCATATGGTCATTTGACATAGCCTTAAATGTTGGTTAAGTCGGGTGGTGTGGTCAGCTGTATGTAGACAGATTGATGTTGCACGGGAAAGTGGAGCATAGTAGAGGAGTAGTGGAAAATACCGGTTGAGTGTGTTATAGGTGGTAGTCAGCGCTGGTCAGGGGACGATTAAAGTTATGTTAGATGGTTTATCCTACCATGGAAGCTGTAGATCTTGAAGAGCCGGCAAGTACCGTGAATTTGTCAGGGCAGGACATTAGTACATTGCCATGCTGTCAGTACACTCAGGTATGTCAGGTTAGTGTTTCGGTCGATGGATATTTGTTGGTTCGCGTTCGCGGTTCGGTTGGTTGTCGATTCAGTTCATTTCGGTAAAGGTAATTCAGTCGGTATTTAGGGTAAGTTGGAAATACAAATGTATATTTCAGGGGTCCTAGGTGGTAGTGGCACAACCGTTGATAGTCTGAAATGTGAGAGGGATCGTCGATAAGAGATGAATTGTTGGACATCAGGCATCAGTGAAACTGTGCATTGTGAACGGAGGGTTAAGCATTGTGTGGCGGAGTGGGGTACCGAGCCATGTGTGTCGGTGGAGCTTAAACTGTAATGTATTTTTATTGATGTTCATAAACTACACTGGAAATATCGATGAAATAAGCCCGTCTGTTATTAAGGTCTTGTCTGACTGGGTCAGGTGTAAGATGTGATCATTTTATAATCAGCGACATATGATGATTCTTGTGAAATGATTTGACGAGTATGTAACTGAAGTTTATATCCGTGATTTGCAGTGTGGCGAACTATTAATTTACTATGAATATCGCCGGTACCGTGTTGGCAGATTGTGACTATAAAATTGACTCCAGAAAAACCACTGTGATTATAACATTGACTCCAGAAACCACGATGTCTGATTAATCATTTCACTTTCATCCATTCATTGACTTTGACGGAATCATGCATTTCATTTGACGGTTTCATTTTGTTTCGTGTATATTAATTTAAATTTCGTTTGTATATTTAGTTTGTTTGGTGTTTCATAAAAATCAGCAAGTTATCGGACTTACTCATCTCTTGATCACTGATTATTGACAATCCAAAAGTACTCAAACGTTTACACTCTTCTCCATCCAAAGCTTCGATTTCGCAAGTCACCGGATCGGTGTGAAATATTTTGATTATCACGAAGATTTCCGTGGTCCATCGAGGAGTATAACCCTTTTCGAAGTGCTTCTTATAAGCGTAAATTCTCACTCGATCACCGACCGCAAATTTCGGCGTTCAAGACTTCTTCCTGATCTTAGATCTCTCAGGATATAGATTCGCGTAGACCCGTTTTTCGTTTTGAGGATCGCTAGCTTCCGCGGGAGTCATCTTGATCGATCTGTGTCGCGTGTTGTTGTAATCTTTGACCAGACCGTTCAGAGCGTATATGTATTTCTTGGTCGAATTCGCCGAGAAGTATCTGTGCATCTTCTCCTTCATCGTTCGATTCCAACGTTCCACCACGCTGGCTTTCTCTTCGTTCTCGATTGAGTAGAGGTCTACCAATCAATGAACGTGCTTGTTGTAGAATTCCTTTCCCTTATCCACCCACAATTTACTCGGTTTTCGAGAAGACGAGTCGAACACGCTCTTCAGAGCCTCGGCGACGCAAGGTCCCGATTTATTCTTCAAAGCTCTGATCCAACCGTATTTGGAAAACACGTCGATGACCGTCAATAGATATTTGACGCCCTCGTTCCACCTCGAAAACGATCTCATGTCAACCAAGTCGGCAGACCAAATATCATCCAGACCCTTCACGAACACCCTTCTCTTTCGAAATTTACACACTATGGGTTTGTGTAACTCCTCGGCCAATTCGCTCGTCAATAATCGTTTCTTCTTCTTTTCAGATGCGCTTTTTTTTTTTTGAACGCCCCATCCGAATCGACGTTTCGCACCGATCAGATTGCCGACCAGCGAACGTTCCATTTTCTCTCTCCTGGTCGGATTCGATATGCCTCTCAATTTCCCCAACATGTTTTTATCGCAGACGTCGTTGCGAGTCTTGGTGTCGGGATGTTCGATGTAGCACAGATCATGATCATACGCAGCCAATTCCACCCTATTCACAGGTTTGCTCCAAGATTTGGGTGTCAGATCGGCGTTGAGTCTCTTGTTCAATTTCGTTCCGGGTCCCGTGAAACTGTGACCGGGCAGATGCATTTCGAAAGGTAGATTATTGATCATTTTATTCACGATACCTTTACCTTTGCTCGCGTTCTTTTTTTTTTTGATGAATCGTGTCTTGACAGAACCACACACGTCGCAAATTCCGCGAAGCATCTGTCTGTCGTTTTTAGTTCGCACTTCTCTAGAATTACTCATCTCGGTAACTCTCTTACACTTTACGCAATACATTTTTAAGAGTTATTTAAATTAATTTCGTTTTTTATTTTATATATAAATTTAATTTTTTTTTTAAAAATTCTGTTCTTATTATATATATTTTTTTTTCAATTGCTGCTCTTGAGTTCTATCATCTTACTGAATTCCTCCCTGGCCTCTTTCCTCCCCTTTTCCACGAGAGAATCCTTCATCTCTTCCTTGATGATCTGACGAGTCTTGATTCTCACGGCTTCTTTCATGGCATCGTATTTCGTTTTCTCGCTCAATATCGCGAAGTATTCTCCGTCCGATATCCTACCGTCTTTCAATGCCATAGAGATCATTTCGGATATCGTGTCGATCTTGGAGTCGGCCAAGATGCGAATCTTGTCGTGTTTCCTCGCCTTCAGATATAATTTCCTACTCAAAAAGTTTCCGAGCATGCTAAACAATCCGGCGGCGAGGGCCACTCCTTCTATGGTCAACACGATCGGAATGCCAACTGCGGTCGACAACAATCCGATGCCGGCCGCGTGTAAACCCATGGAAATCGTGATTAGTGTCGTGTCGATCGCGTTGACGAATTTCACGAAACGCGAATACTTCTTCTTGAGAGAACGATGAGAAAACGTCGATCGGCTTCTCATCCTCGTCGTCCACTAACGTCGGATACAATTTATTTCTGGTTCTCATTTTTTTGTGTTTTTTTTTTTTCTAATATTAGATAAAAAAAAATTTATGTGTGTATTTATTTTTTTTATTTTCTATTAGATAAAAAAAAATTTATGTGTGTATTTATTTTTTTTATTTTCTATTCTCCCTTATTTTATATCAATGAGAAAACTTAGACGTATGCTTCGTTGAACAATAATTTCAATATGCATCCCTTATCTCGTAAAGTCAGACTTTTACTCGCCAATTTCTGTTCTTCTGAATCTGTGGGCTTGCTTTGATTCTTACAGTAGAGTAATCTCTTCCAAAACGCGATCACTTCATTGATTTGAACGCGTTCGAACGCCGGTTCGAAATACTTGACGACCATATCTTCCCTTTCCATCCACAGACACGAATGATTCTCGTGATCGAAGTCTAGGTGATCCCGACATCCGACGCATCGTTCTAACAAGAGACGACCTAGTTGTTCGTTCACGCAGAATGCGTAGGCTCTCATCAGCATTTTTCAAAGAAACCTCACTCTAATATCCTGAGAATCGCTCATGATTTTACGTTTTTATTATCTATTCGATTTGATATATTTATTTTTTTTAAATAACTATTTATTTATATTTTTTTCTCCCCTATATATATATCAATCAAAAACGTGACAGCGGGCTCGCGAATTTCCAACACACCGACGACAACACTCTTCGTTCAAAACATTTCCATCAAGTGCTCATCGAGATCACCTCGCAATAACGTGCGCCACTCTCACTTCGAGAAACGCTACAGTGGGTTTGCGGATTCAAACATCACCTCTTCACGCGAGTCGATTTCAGACCTAAAATCCGCAAGCGAGTTTCCCCCATAGGATTCAGTGTTAAAATCGTGTACGGACGCGGATTGTTAGAATCGGCAAGATGATGAGTTCGAACTCTCAAAACGTTTTTTTGCTCGCAATTTAACACTCTCCATAGGGTTTCAGTGTTAAAATCATGTACGGATGCGGATTGTTAGAATCGACAAGACGATGAGTTCGAACTCTCAAAACGTTTTTTTGCCCGCAATTTAACACTGAATCCTATGGGGAAAACTCATCTGCAGATTTCAATCAAAATGGTACATGTACGTGTACGTAAAACTACGCGCGTCTAGGATACAATTCAGTGTTAAAAAAATTCGAGCTCACCCTAAAAAACCGTTAAAATCTTGTACACGTACACGATTTTAACACTAAATCCTATGGAGATGTACATGTACACGTACACGTACATGTACAGGTGAGCTCGTATTCTCAATTATCACCTACTCCGACTGGAGATCGGTGTGAGTGACAATTTCGCCCTAGCACAAAAAGGGGCATTTGTGAATCGTGAATTCAACCAGGCACGGTGAATATTTCAATAGGACTTTCACGGAGGACTTTCAAAAGGCACGTAAGGTTTGAGGAGACAATATCTGACCCAAATCAGAAGTACGGTGGCTTTATAGATGACGAACATTGCTGGTCGGAACCCTCCGACAGCCAGAGGTACAGTTACGCGCAGACGTTGACATTTGAGCCTAAGCGGGTGAAGCTCTTATGGCGAGCTCACAGTAATAACATTTCAGATTTGTGAAGCTCTTATGGCGAGCTCACGGTAGTAACATTTCCAGTGTGTAGACTATAGTGCCAGTACAGGGCTATAGAATGACTATATGATTATTGAGAATTGTTTAACCCTAGCGACCCATTTTCTGTGAAAAGAATCGAATTGTTGATTGTTGAAATATTGAAACGGATTTATTTTTATGTGTAAATAAAAGAATCGTTGTTACTTTAAATCATTCTTTCCATTATACAGCCTGAAGTGATTAGGAATCACACCTAACGGAAATTGAACCTATTTCAGGCCAATTTGGCAGAGAAGGAATCACGGCGTCGGTCTAACTCAGCTCTCTGCGCCGAGTTCGCGACTTTTGGATTCCGACCCTCCACGTTGGTCTAATTTTCCCGCAACTTCATCGGCGGGACTAAATAACCCCACGTCAGCCCAGGCCTTACGGGGCCTCAGGTGTACCCTGACATCCACGTCTGGCCTGTGTTGGGATTTAGTTGTGTGGTATATGCCTGTGGTACATACCGAACCTTTGTGCGCTCTTTCCGATAAGCAAATCAGTTTTTCAGAAATGGACAACAAAATTGTTCGATATAGCTGCACGTGTCCCTGAATTACTCTTGATGACGTCAGAGTGTTTTGGTGGGACGAGAAAAACTTTCCCCGATGGTTTGCTTGTGAAGCCTCGTGTCTGGCCCAAATATCTTGCACTCTGGTGAGATTTCCCCATATCACACCCTCACCCATCAGGGATAATAATCTCGGTACAGGTCGTAGGTCTGCGCCTTCATGGTGTTCTGGCGGCTTAGAGGCTCCTAATAATTATAATGAAAATTGGCCCAATTTCCGACTTTCATAAAAACAGTCATCCTACTATTAGAAATTGCACAAAGTTTCGAAAATTATTTTTGAGATTTTCGAATAGCCAAATATTCGCTTTTATTGCAAAAAAATAAACATATCTACTTTCAGGTTCCTAGTGAGGAATCTGTCCCTTGCGTTGTGCACAACATATTGCATTTGAACATTCATCTCGACATAAAACCCTCCCACCCAATTTCGAACGCGTGTGTGTAGTTCGTTTTAAAGTGAAGCCAGGAGACGCTGCGGAAATAGAACAAAAACATATTTATAAAGACGTTGAAGCTTCTGGTAATTGGATTGGGGGGGGGGGGGGGGGGTATCATGGACAGTCCCTTCACACTTCTATCTCTATCTTCGAAAGTAAAATCTAATACTTGTCACTTTTAAGGTGGCACACTCTATTCTTTGTTTCCCGTTGATGAATTAAAATCGTTAATTATTTTTTTTTTCGGCCTTTCTCCCTTTGCATCAGGCCACCAGGCTATTATGTAAGGAATTCGACGCTGTTATGGGCCGTTTGTTCACCCATGTTTCCTGGAGTTGCGCGCAGACTGCCTCTCATGAATTGTGATGTCTTTTTTAATCACAAAGACATAAATATATTTCTCCCTACCACATTAATAGATATTCCAATCATTAAGTATTACATTGGCTTGTAAACATCAAGATGTTAGAGCAACTGATTGATTGAACAGCATGTATTGTGCCAATCCAAATGAATGTGTATGCTATTTCTTAGATTTAATCGTCTGGAATATATCACTTGCTCGGAAAAGCGAACATTTGGTTCGCATTCGCTTTCTTGACCTCCTGAAATATTCCAGACGAGTGAATCTAAACACAGGCGAGGTGCTATTTAAGGGCTAGACTGGTTCCGCGCCAGAACAACGTAAAACACCTTGCAGAGTAAGACTGTGACCTGATAGCTTGCCTTTTCCTAACACGACTAAAAGAAAACCGCCGCAAAACTGTTCCTGAATATCTAACAAAATATTGAATATCTAATTTTGTCTTGACAAAAAAATTGCATGCGCCCCCTCACTGGTGCGAGCTAACGGGCCATACGGTATATTGTGGAGGCAAAGAAGAGAAAACAAATGTGAATGAGAATTTTTGGTAATATCGCTTGCCAAATTTGGCCGTTACGAACGATAAGGTGTTAAAAGAACAGCTGTTGCCATTATAATTAATATATATGTCGGTATATACGCAAAGCAGCTTTCTTTTATTGTATTTAACCGTTATACTGCCACGCCAACGTTTATCAAAAATGGTGGACCAAGCTCTCGGATCATCTGTCAAAATCTGTAAGGCATTCGACGATATTATGGCATTTAATCATTCTAGACCTTACACAGTACATCTACTAGGTCTAGGTTTAGATTCTCAATTAATTGATGGTTTGTGGATTTAGAGCATATTTTATAGTGCGTGGTGGAAGAAGGGGATACAATTCTCATTCAGCCTCGTTTTCGACAAAACAGTCGATCACCTATGTTTACTTTCTCAAATAATTGACGGTTGGTTGCTTTAGAGCACATTTTATAGCGCGTGGTGGAAGAAGGAAATACAATTCTCATTCAGCCTCGTTTTCGAGTTTGCAGTATCACACTGAGTACGTGTTGGCAGTATCACAGTCCCGTTCATGCTGGCTGTTGGAGAGATCTGATGACCGAAGTCAGTATGAATGATAGGTAAATAATGAAATTTAACCCTTTACCCATTATAACGGCCAACACCGGCCAACTCTGTTCACAAAAATGCCATGTTTTTTTTTTAATTTTTGTCTCAAAAGCATGGTTTATGACCCCTCATTGGAACGAGCTCGTTCAACTCGTTCCAATGAGTGGTCATAAGCTATGTTTTGACGCAAAAACTGAAAAATAATAGTTACTCGCGAGTTTTGTTGGCAAGTGTCAGATGCTTGTTAGTTAAAGGGTTAATAAAACACACCTTACACTATTTCGTCTAGTTAACTGCTTGAACGATCTATCTGGACTCTTCCCAATAATTAATCTGATGATATTTTAAGTCTGTACATACCAGAATGTACAAAATGTCATAACACAATACGCAATAGCAGTCGGCAGCGTAAGTGTTAAAGTAATTTCAGTTATTAATCAATAAAGCTATTAAACAACCGAATAAGTACTTGCCTGTATTGCTCTGGTGTACAAAATGTATCTTCGCAGAAAAAGCACACAAAGAAAAACACCACCGCCCTGAAGAACATGATGGTTATCGAATCATGTGCGATAGATATTCTTCGTGGGGAAAGGTTTTAATCTTTAGTGGATACTAAATGAAAATTCACCGACAGCTGTGTGACAACAACACATTGCGATTGATTGGAAGATAAATATTATAATTATTCTTTTACAGTCTGTAACTAAACGATACTTACTCTCTGACGTCACTTTACTTTAACTCTTTACCTGACATGAAAAGCAGACGACACTTGTAAACAAAATTCTTGAATGACTACTGTTTTTCATTTTTTGTCTCAAAAACATAGGTTATGACCCCTCAATGGAACCAATGAGGGGTCATAACCTATGTTTTTGAGTCAAAAAATGAAAATATAATGATAATTAATTGGCGATTTTTCAGAACAGCGCTGACCGTTTTTTTGCCGTTACGTTGGGTAAAGGGTTAACTGTTTATCTGATACGATGACACTAGTTGTTGAAAGTGTATTTAACGCGGTTAAACTAACAAACAAAAACGATAAGCAGAAGAACTTGAGAACAAAATAAAAGAAAACTTAAAACTTGCCTAACTGAAAAATTGTTCTTAGCGGGTGAAAAATAGAACTTTCATTGTCAACCCTCGTGATGCTAGGTCTTTGACAAATTGTGTAATCAGGTTACTGTACACAAACTAAGTCTGTCAGTGTAGCTCGGATGGACTCCTGCGACATATCGTGTATTCCGGTTACTATCCCCATACTTAGTCTTTCTGTGTAGTTCGGATTGACTCCCATGGCAAATTGTGTAATCCGGTTACAGACTACCTGCATGGAGGCACGATGACGCCCTGTACTGCGGCGTACTGCCGGTCGATGGTGCACATGTCTTCAACCGCTGTAACACTGCTTATTCGGAGCTTGAACAGAGTCCGAATGTAGAGGAGAAGACAGTTGCTCGTTGATGCTCGGTGGTTCTCTCCGGGTACTCCGGCTTCCTCCACCCTTAAAACTGTCACGGTCACGATTAGTCATTGTGAATAAGATGTGATCTTAAACACCAATAACTAAATAAATAAATAAATAAATAAATAAATAAATAAATAAATAAATAAATAAATCCAGTTACTGTCCATACACTAAGTATTTCTGTGTATCTCGGATGGACTCCATGTCACCCGACTGAAAACTGATGAGAGAGCTGACAAATCTACATATTAAAAATCTACTGGGTTTTAAAATGGATGATAAATGTTTCCAGGTTAACACATGTACAACACGATTTAATATGACATTTTATAACAGAGTTTACTAAAATCGACCTGAACCGACTAATAGACTTTAATAAACCAAGTTCAGAAATGTCATGTCAAATCGTGACGAGTTTTCATCAAATAATATGTAATTTAACCTTTTACCAGATGTAACGACTAAAACTGGCCTGCTCTTGATCACAAAAATCGCCGACCGAATTTTATTAATTTAAACCCTTGTATTTAGTTTAAACTTTATTTATTTTATGAGTTCAAAGTAAAATAATACAAAAATTGTTACATACAATCATGTGGATTCGGCAGGAAGCTATAAGCTTATATAAGGCCGTTTCCACCCTTGTATTTAACGGAATTGCCGATATGACATACATGTTTCTGTATTCAACTGGTGATGTGCAAGCGGATTTTTTTTAACCCGCACCGTTTAGACCAGTTCCTTCCCAGTCGAGGCATTAGTTTCGCATTGAAAAGTTTTCAAATCTCGATATACAGTTATCGATTGTCTGTCGCGTAGAGTGAAAATGAAGTTGTTTTGCAAATCCGCTCAAATTTGTACTTACATTTTTACTCTCAGTAATAGCCACCAGATGGTTAGGCGTGAATTGACACCAGCCGACGATAAACGCCGATACGAACAAACACACCCAATGGAAAAGATAACAAATGCAATTTAGACTGGTTCCCTAAAAGGTGTTTTGATTTTAATCGATCCATTTGATAGGTACAACTTCAAAAAACAATAACAGCCTTTTCACCTTTGGGTTTAAACATCGGGATTAAAATTTGTTTATTTCAATGAATTAATGCATGGGGATGTGCAATAAACACAGAACGCGATGTGTGTTTGAATCGGCGATTCAAACACACATCGAGTTCTGTTTATGTACCAGATGTAACGACGAAAACTAGCCTGCACTTGATCACAAAAATCGCCGTCAGAATTTTTTTACTTTTTTTCAGTTTTTTGCCTAGTAATCATAGCGTAAGACCCCTCATTGGAACTATCTCGCCGAGCTCGTCCCAATGGAAGGGGGGGGGGGGGGGGCATACGCAATGTATTCGAGACAAAATATGTAACAAAATGTAGGGAATATATTTTTACAAATATCTGCTATTCGCATTGAGTAAACAGTTAATATAACAATAACATGAGTTTGGAGAGCGTTACGGTTTATTAACGTCCCGAGGAATGAGTAACAGCCCGAGGGTTTATTACCGGCACGAGACGAAGTCTAGGGCCGTTAATAAGCCAGAGGGCTGTTATTCATTCCTCGAGAGCCGTTAGTAAACCGGGACGACGCTCGACAAAATCATGTTATTCCTATTATTACCATGATTGGAACCGGGCGGCGGATGTTAATGAATTTTGTTTTCATTAACGCCCGCGGTTCGCTTCCGGTTGCATGGCGCCATGAATTACTGTGTCTTACCGCCTCGCTAAACTCCGTTCATATACTAGAGAACGCCCCTAAAGTGGTAATAATAAAATATAAAAGAAGATTAATTCAATTGTGCTTTCGACCCAACCCACTCACAACATTACAACGTCAACGTTATCTTTCCGTATCACGTGTCGAATTATTAGACGTGTTGTGAACGATATTTCTGTACTGTGCTATGTGATGACGATTGTGTGATAAACATTTCTCTAAAATCAATCAACAATTTAGCCGAAATCAAAATTACAACATAAAGTTCACACTAAAAGATAATGGCCGCGCAAACATTTCCTTTCTGTTGTGGTGACTTCCCTTTCCTGTGCTACTCACACATATGAAGTATGGCCACACATTTTGAACAGAAATTCATTAAAAGGATAAGGTGTCGTGAAAGTGAAAATCTGATATCATCAAAGTAAGCAAGAAGCTATGTGTGAGACCGTTTCATATCAGCGATGGACCAGCTTTCAACACACTTAAAAATACACTCTTTAAAACGAATAGTCGAATACCTGACGAAAAGTGAAAAGTGGGAATAATTGCCCTGCTTGATGCCTTTATTGCTAAGTGGTTATTCTTGGATTTATATTACAGATTTTGAATATTTGTGTGTGGGGGGGGGGGGGGGGTGAGGAGGTGTGGCTGGTGTGCAGATGTCTTCAAGGTAAAAGCAAACGCGCTTACACAGACGTGCTGTACATATGTTCTTTTTGCAATATGCTATGGAAATATGTTTTTGAATTACAGATAGTGTGCTTCAATCCGTTTCAAATATGATATAAAAATACATAAATGTGACTTAAACTAAGTATTAAGCTTAGGAGCGGTGTGTGGGGGGAAGGGGTGTCTGTGTAGCTGTTTTTGTATAAGGGTACACGCTAAAAACTAAAGTGTTAAAAGCTACACTTAAAGTGCTGTATTTAACACTAAGTGCTGAACTAGGACTTTGTTCAAGTGTAGATATCCCAGAACTTGACAGGTGTTACAATAATACCACTTGGCAAGTGTAATGTCGCGAGACTTAAAAGGAAACAATGCAGATGACGCGGATCAGGCTGGAACTCTGGAGCCTGATCAGCGTCATCTGCGTTGTGTCCTTTTAATTATGTACCAACCAAGCGCAAATCAAATTATGGACGATTCTGGAAGAACCACCAATGCTAGATACATGGGAAGTGCCATACATTCAAGTTCCAGATGTCTGACGATTGTAATGTCTAAGTGCTTAAAGCATTGCACTTTGAGTTTTAAAATAAAACCCTAAGAGTTAGAATGGGTTTAACACCTTGAAAGTGTCCGTTTTAACACTTTAGTTTTTAGTGTGTATATGATATATTTGAAGTACACAATCATGTTTTCGAAGAATGATGATTTCTTATTTCGGGAATCGAACCGCTGGAAATCCCGACTGTCAATCAGGCGTTCAACACCTAAGCCACTGGACCAGTGCACGCAAAATTCTCGACTGCGTTCATGTTCACGACACCTCGCAAACGCCGATCACTTTTTAACCCTTTACCTAACACGAAAATCAGACGACACTTGTAAAAAGTTTTTTCGAATAACTATTTTTTTTTCATTTTGTCTCAAAAACATGGGTTATTACCCTTCATTGGAACGAGCTCTACGAGGTGTCATAACCTATGTTTTAGAGACAAAAAATGAAAAAAAAATAATGAAAATTAATAGGCGATGTTTGAGAATAGCGCTATCTTGTTTTGGCCGTTGGATAAAGGGTTAAAGAGTATACTTTGATATCTGTAAAAACTGAATATGATGATGATGTGCACATTTTTCGTGGCAACAGATAGAGGATATCTACTCGATCTTAGTGAATATTTGGGATTTTCTCAAGAATGTGGACCTGAAAGTTTTATTTTTCACGCGAGATTGCGCGAGTGAAAAATAATACTTTCAGGTCCACACGAAAGTGCACTAAAACAGCGTCAATTTTCTTTTTACTATATGCTACGGGACATTTTACTGCGCACTATTCAGCCCAATTCTCCTGCAAACAGTTTCAAGACAATAACAAAGATCTGCCGATCGTTTCTTCTAGGTGACGTTCAAGGCGACGTCATGCGCCGAAGAGTAGCATCATTTAGGAAGCTACTGAAAAACATTTATTGTGTGGATCTGAAAATATCATCGCTCGTGAAAAACGAAACTGTGAGATCCACACTCAGGGGATAATTCCAAATACCGAATAAAATAGAATAGATTTTCTTTTTTATTATATGCTACGAGACATTTTGTTACACAATATTCAGCCCAATTCGACCCAAATGCTTACGCTTCAAAACAATAACAAAGACCAGTTGATCGCTCCTTTAAGGCAACGTGATGCGGCGTAGCTTGACGTCATTTAGGAAGCTACTGAGGAATATTTCTCGATATCTGGCGAGTCGATAGATATCGAGAAATATCTTTAAGATAATTTGCAATAATTCACAGGCTAGCATATAATACAAAATGAGTATTCACAATATATTTTGTTCATTAGTGACAAAAAATCAAGTGCCTAGATTGAAAAGTTGATATAGTACATTTGGTCTACGTGCTGGTAACACCATGACGTTTGAAGAAGTGAAATCTGCTACGCAGCGACTACAGTTACATCGTAACAGATTTCACTTCATCAAGCGGCATGGATTGGGTGGAGCGGATGTAGACCTAGACAGGGATTGACACATTTCGCGAGTGGACAGAGACTTGTTTGGAAGCTGGACGAGAGTGTTGGCAAAAGGGTGGAAGTAGCGCATCTCGAATATTGTCTATACACAAACAGACTAACGAGAAACTGGTCAATTGTGGGGAGAGGGTGGTTACAACACGTAGATAGTAACTGTAGCGTTTATTTCTGATAATCGATCTACAAAAGTGGATGGGCAGATATTGTATTATTAAAAAAAACAAAGTTAACACTGGCCGCTTCGTTTTTCAAGTCTTTTTTTCAGTCTTGTGGAATGGATTGTTTCCTGATTTTGTACATCAGCTACCAACCTTATCCTTCCTTATGAGAGACCTTCTTTCACTTTGTCCAATATCTTTAGGACTCCCGCCTCCCGCCAAAAAAGAAAAAAAAACATTAAAACACAATAACGATTTCCAATTAATATTTGTATATTATCAGGCCAGACAATACAAATGCCTAAAGTTGCATGTGCAACATTTGTCTCGTGGTAAATATCGTTCCTTGATTGCATCAAGACGCAATCTGTAATGCTAAAGCATCGCAGAGATAATAAAGTATTGACTTACTGAAGGAACGATATTTACCTTTCCTTAGTGCATATGCGGACTGACCGATAGGCTGTTTCAGCTGTAGGGTTGGGCATTGAGGAGGCCAGTCTGATGACCAATTTTGATCGGATTGTCAAATTCGCTATATTATTCCCGTCCTGTGTTTTCCAACTGCCGTTAGTGTAACTTTTGTCTGCTGATAATGCGTACAGCAAAATACAACTAATCTTATGGGTCAGTGAATAATCAGTCGAGGCTACTTGACAAATATAGAGCCTAACGATTCCGATTGTCCCAGAACTATTTGAAAGCTTGACAAAGACAATTGGAGCAAGACAGCTCTGTACTCGACAGGAGACTTGACAGGCCGTCATAACATTTTAAAAGCATGTGAAAGGAGAGGCTTCCGGACACCATGTTATGGTCTGGCGAATTTCTTGGTTTCATCTAGCCGGGTGGAGAGAGGGCCTTCCGAAACTGGATGTTCATGTATATCAAATCTGGGAGCATTAAAATTAATGTTTTTGCTCCGAAGTATGCTGGCGTAGGTGGTTCAGATATGTGCACTTGTTACATGTAAATGATGAAAGTAGGCCCTAAATATGAATGAGAATATTTCACCAACACCCAAGAAAAACTAAAAACCACAAACCTGCGTACAGCTGGGTTTATTTTTTCTGTCCACAATGAAGAGAGAATACCACTCTATTGTGAGATTTGCTTTCCCATTTCTCAATTGTCTCGGTGGGCATCCTACGTAACCCCTCCATTGATATCCATACAGTCATCAAGGCATGAGCTACCAGGGATGCCTCCCCCGTGCGTGTGTGTGTGTGTGTGTGTGGGAGGGGGGGGGGGGGTGGGTACATATTTCGGAAAACATACTACTTCTAAGGTATTGTTTTCTATGCTTCACCACTAAACTATGGCCTTTGTAAATAACAGCGTGTAATATACGTTACCATAAAAAAATGCGAAAACAATTTTAAAATTTGAAAGATAATAGTAGTAACTAGATTCTTCTCCATAAACAGCAAGCATGCTTTATTTTATTTTACGTCAAGTCACTGACAACTTGATTAAAAATGGCTACACCCTTTGGTGTCCATTTTGTAGATTGTTTTGCTTTAATTTACGCTACTGTATGTTACTTCACACGATAAGTGATATCTTTTCTTTTATTACTTTTTTTTCTGAAAACAAACTCACACCAAAACACATCATTATCAAACAATTGAAGCATAACCAATAAAATAAATTATATTTGACCTCGGGTACTTGAGTATTTTAAAGTGGAAATGTGCTCGTAAACGAGGTGTGAGTTACTGATAAAATTATACCCAGGAACCAACGCCTGTGGGCAGCACAGGTATACACGATTGGTTGTACTAGACTCCATACCCGTGTTGCGGTCGAGGTATAGCCATAGTAGCTGAAAGTGACCTTAAACACAACAAATATACAACTTTAGTATCATACCTTACCGATTTCATGTTAGTCCACGCCTGTTCTATGTAATCCCCATCTACAGCAACACTAACCCGTGGGGAAAATGAAAATGTGCTCCGCGCATATGTGCGGAACAGAAATCGTTGACGGACTACTTTTAAATAGAAGCGCAATTTCACTGGAATTTTCTACCAATCGTACAACGTAATTATAATTTGAACCGAATAACCCCGAATTCCAGTGTATTGGAACTCAGGGGACGAAATAGCAACATGGGTTCTCGTCGCAAATTTGGTTGGCGATAAAATGTTGTGTTTTTGTCAATAGTTGTCAAATGAATTGCTCAGTGTCCTTCTAATAATTGTTTTTATAGACGTGAAGGTGTGTAATAAACACAGAACGACACACGCGTGTGAATTGGTTAATCGATATGAAACTTGTGCCATCGCGGAATGATAAAACTCGAGGCCTGTGGCCTCTCGTTTTATCCTTCCGCGCTGGCACTCGAGCCATATCGATTAACGCATACACACGCTGGTGTCGTTCTGTGTATGCAGGGCATGGGGAACATTCAAATTTCGATTTGGTTTGGAATCGTTTCAGTTATTCGATTCGATTCGATTATTTGAAAAAAAACCCTCAAATCTAGAGAGTTTTGGATTGCATTTTCCTTTATTGTCGACTCTGTGGAGATCATCCTGCAGTTTTGTACGGAATATTCCAAAAAATATTATTTTAAGCGATAGTGGAGATCGGGTTACCTCTAATTTGGACAATATTATCCCCTTGAGCATAACAAGGCGATGCGGAAGTATTCGGGTGGCGTCTTCATCCGCCGAAAAGACCATACATAGCTTTTCCCTCGTGCAACATGACGATATCTGGTCATTTTTCTTTTTGAAGCTCGCCCCCTTGGTAAGGTAACTGGGGAGTGAGTTGTCACCATTGGAATATTAAGAACAGAAATGTCAAAAGTCATTTGCCAATAATACATTCAAGCAATAGCTTCAAGTAACTGGAATGACGACGCTCAGAACCCTGTCCTATACGGTCCTAATGTTAATGAACGTGTGTTGATCGCTGGTTCATGTCGCAATGTCCACACGGACTACCTTTGGGTACGATATGAATAAATTGCTCAACATTTTCAGAAGCATGTTATGGGTCCAGCAACTTGTACTTGCGGTTGCCTGATTCAGTTCAAGCGGAACATCGTAATGTGCAGAGGCCAATGTCAATGCCAAGTATAACTATTTGGTTATAAACCTGCATATTGCTATCCTTTTAATAATTTAAATCTTGTCCCTCCACATTCGATTTCTTTTTTTTCAGACTTGATCTGCACAGTGGTCTGACACAACAACTCAGTTTGGCTATTTCTTGTTTTGTGCAAAGAAATAATAAGACACAGTGGACTCAACTAAAGTGGATAGTGGCGAACTTTTCTCACATAAAAATAGCAGACAACACTTGCAAAATTATTTGTGAACAACTATCAGCAACTATAATATTTCATTTTTTTTGCCTCAAAAGTCTAGTTTGTGACCTGTCATTGGGGCGATCGCGACGAGTTGGGTCAAATGAAGGATGATAAGCAATATTGTTGATGCAAATATAAAAATATTCATTGTGTAATTTTGTGCATAGCGTTAACATGTTGCAGTGATTATTTTATGAAAAGTGTGACGTAAATGTGAAAACCATGTAAACTGAATTAAATTTTCCAATACAAAATCATTCACTCTACAATCAGTTGGGTTACATATTAACCAAAATCAGCTGGATTGAGTAAATATGAACCCATGTTCGTTCATATTCGCTCAACATAGTTGATTAGATATGATTTTTAACCCAACTAATTTTATAGTGTTTGTGATACCTTCAGTAAAACAGCATACGTTACAAGTCCTGTCAACCGTATACCACAAAATTATTGCGGCATGTTGAACGTCGGGAGCGCGATGGTTAGAGCATTGAACTTCAAACCAAAAGCTCCTCAGTTCGATCATGACCAGCGGTAACTGAGTTGTGCCGTTGGGCATGACAGTTAACCCTTTACCTAACGAATCGCCCGCATCCGCCCGCGTAATATGCAAATTGAGCAGTTGAAAAAATTAAATTTTTCAAAATATTTCAACAAAACCATATCATGTGACCCCTCATTGGAACGAGCTGATTGAGCTCGTTCCAATGAGGGGTCACATGATATGGTTTTGTTGAAATTTTTTGAAAAATTTAAAAAAAGGATATTTAAAATAATAAATTTTGATATCGTCTGCGTTGGGTAAAGGGTTAATCCCGATTGTCCACGTGTGGGTACGGTGGTGTTGTGTGTCAATGCGTACTGGTGCACTTGCCTTCAACCAGTACTAAATCTACTTGTGTGAAGTTAGTAAGTTGGGAAGCCTGACGGTTGTTCGCTGCCGCTGGTGGTTCTCTCCGGTTACTCAGGCTTCATCAACCCTAAAATTGCCCGAAAGGGGTAACCTTGTCTGTAGAATGCATCTTTAAATCTCAATAAATAAACAAATAAATAAATAAATAAATATCGAATGTCGACAATTGTACTGATAGTCTTTAATTTTCTCAGCATTGCAGGCCTTATTGGTGTCATAAGTAATTAATCTAAAAAATGTTGTTCGACAGACAATATGTACCCTGCGTATCATCTGATCGTTGGACAATAACAAATTCTAGTTAACGGGGTACTCCCAAAGAAGAAATATTTTCACATTCATATTATTGGTGATTCAGGGAAAAGGGTTTCACTTCATAAGTGTTATGCTAATGAAACCCATGGAAAACATTCGAGTGTATATTTCTCTAGCTAAGTTCGAGCACGATTCATTGTACTTTTCAACAACTTGTTCCCAAAGGTCTCAGATCATTAGTAAATGCTGTTAGGGACTATTTGTTTACGCAGTTTTTGTTATATACAGATATTCTTTCGGCTTTCGTTTTAAATATTCCTATCAAGAAAACTTTAAGATATTAAGTAATAGAACTACGCGGCTTCATGATAAAACTGCAGGTGCGGAACTTCTCCATCTATATTATTCTGTAAACAAACGCGTCTGACAGGAGTGACGGTAATGTAACAGGGAAACGATCCAGTAGGGTGGATTATTTTAGTTAATCGGAAAATAGTCAACCGAAATAGTCCACCCGATCGAAACTAAAGTGGGTGATGGAGTATTTAAGAGATAAACTGGCTCCATGTCATAACAACGCCAGTTTGTTTTTCAGATGACTTGAGGACTAGCTAGTTACCAAGGTAGATAAATAACATAGGAATATTTCTAACCATTGTTGGTAACGTACCAAATGGTTGTCGCTGGTAACTCATGCATGACACTCCGAATTTCGAAACTTGTTTTGACTTGCTGGACAATGGTTAATCTTCTGATCAAAACACTATTTGTCCTGATTTCGCCAAAGTAGAATCGAATTATGGTGGTGCCTTCTTCAAGGATCATTTGTTTATTTCAGTTGAAAAAAACGCATTTAAATTGGACCAGTATACTCACGAAAAGGTAGGGCCGGGGACAGGATGGGTGGGGTTGGGTAGTAACCCATAGGTCGGGAACGTTGCGGGCGCGGGCGTGGCCCAAGAGTCCAGGATTCTTTGGTCAGGCCTGGGTTTCCCAACGTTCTGACCCCTGAACCAAGTCCCGACCCCCGCCCTAGATCCCAAAGCGAAAATCAGCAAGATAAGTTGCACGTCGTATTGGAATACTAGCTGCCGCTCATGTAAATAAGAAGTGGGAGTATCACGCGAGGATGCTCAAACTGTTAACCCTTTACCCAACGCAGACGATATCAAAATTGATTATTATAAATATCATTTTTACAAATTTTTAAAAAAATTTCAACAAAACCATATCATGTGACACCTCGTTGGAACGAGCTCGACGAGGGGTCACATGATATGGTTTTGTTGAAATGTTTTAAAAAATAATATTTTTTCAACTGCTGAATTTGCATATTACGCGGGTGGATGCGGCCGATTCGTTGGGTAAAGGGTTAATAGAGTGTTATCTGCATACATTTGTACACAGACTAGGTGTTATCACATAAATAATTAGGCGAAAGTTAAAACTCTAGGACCTTGGATTAATTTGCAAATCTGAAAAATGTTGCTGAAAAACGTCATTTGTACGGCCCAAAATGACGTGATTTTCCATTCCAAAAGCCGCCAGAATTCTCCATTGAATAACTGATTTCAAAATTTTCTTGGGGGACGGAGAACCCCCACACCTTGCATTCACCTTGCCTTTTGCAGTCGCTACAGATGCCTTCGGCATTTGCATCAGTATCACGACACAGTCGAAAGGGGGACCATCACAAAATTAACCCTGGCGCCCCAATTTTTTCTCCCAGGCCATGTGGAAAGGTCAGAGTTTTGTCTGCCATCGTTATTCACGTAATATCGATAGTGGAAACATACAATTGCTGGCATTTAATTTGATAATACACCCCAAAACAAAGTCAGTGAAAAGTAATTGTCTAAAACGTAGCTGTTGGAGTAGCATTTTCCTTGTTGAACAATATGCGCATTGTGGTTTCTGCTGACGTCTCTGTGGTTTATGACAAACGACACGATTCATCTTTGCACTTGAGCACTCATTATTTCAAGCCCTCACATCAGGCTTTACAGTTAAAACTAGAAGTCCCGTTTGTGCGCAATTTCCATATCGAATGGCATCCAAAGCAGGGCAGGTTATCCTGGTTACTCATAGCAAACACAGGAAATGTTTCAGACAATGGACCTCCGGGTTACCAAGAGGTCCATTGACTGGAACATTGCTTGTGCACAGGCCATGTGTACATAATTTGATAGCCTTACTATTGTCCTAACGCGTAGATTAACGCGCAGATCGACGCGCTATTTGATTTCATTCTCGATTCGAACGTGATCTTGAGGCGACACCAGTTATTCAAGATTCAATTTGGGAGATACTGCGAAAAGAAAACTGGAATAAAAACAGGCGAAAATAGCAACCAACTGTAGTGAAATGATATCGTATTTTTTTTTTATCTCTAAAATTCTACAGCAAGAAAACTGACAAAGATTTTCGGCCAGGTCGCAACTTAGTCGCGATCCGGTCGAAGTTCTCGGTGTGTTCTTCTATTAACAGTAATATAATGAGGATTAGGAACTCGGTCAGCAGTGAACATCAACCTGGCAGATCACGATATCGTACCAATGATTGATTGTTAGACCAACGGTTATCGCTGGCCGATGAAACGAAATTGTGTTTTTTAAACATCATTTTTATTTCATACCACTGAACAGGCTGGACCAATCTTAACACCGTACCCTTACACAGTGACAAAACTACATTAGTTGGTTTTGCGTGGCTGTGCAAAAATGACCAAAAATCAATATAAACAAACATATTTTAAATTAACGAAAGACTCATTTTCTAGTACACGCCAACCACAGTAAATTACAAGGCATTTCGCGAATCATCACTCAGTCATGACGTGTATACAACCCATGTGATGAATCCATTGTATAGTGGGGTAACATGACTTTATTACACAGCACTATCTAGACTCGTGATGACAAGCGTCCAAATTGTTGCTGTTGCTGATGTTATGGTGTCGTGCGATACCAGGTGATAATGCGGTGGTGTTCAAACGTAACAATCGACTGAGCTGCCTGTGGGATATTACAGCGATACCTTGCTTTCTTTTCTCACAAAATCAGACCTTTTTGTGTTTCATTTCGAGATCGAATCGCCATCTGACTGCAAAAGAGACCACCGTTTTGCTCTCAGGAGTGTATGTTGCCATTGCAACCATTTCATATAAATAGTTTCTTACAACATATAACTTATATGTCACCTTAGTGGAGCAATGTAGTATGTAATGTGATTTTCACCTCTCATTTGATGGATTTTATCGTAGATCTCATGTGATGTCATAATCATGTGACCCAGTGACGCAATATTGGGTTGTCAAGGTAACCAGCGTAGGCGGTCACGTTGGGACGTACATTACCGTATCATAAGTATCCTTAAATAACGAGATGAGATGTAGAGCACTATGTGGGGGTCACTCGGTCGAGCAAATGCACGACAGCCCATTTGCTCGGTGGGGTTCAAATCGTCCGTGCGATGTCTGTTGCAGTCACTACTCGATTGACTCTTGGACGTATTCTTAAGAACCCTTGTATCTGATAACAGTGATACAGAGGAAGGCATTTAAATGACTGGAGTGATCTGATTGGTTAGTTAGTTTCAGTAAAGTGATCTGATTGGATGATACGAATAAACAAAACATGGCTTATGCTATTCGAAACAAGAACAGGAGTACCCGGAGTAGGATCAGACCTAGCCCAAACAGACCAGAAAGTTAACAATAGTAAGAATAAGCTAAAACTGTTCCAACAGAAAGAGGTCTCTTCTACGCTACTGGAGCATATTCCAGAACAAACGAATTGGGTTCGGTATCCAGAAAAACAATAACGTGGATTTATAGATGTAGATAAGAATAGGGAATTCTCGAAGAACTCGAACTAGTAAAAATAGTTGTCCGGTCTATTTGGGTAATTAGCTATATTCCCATTTAATGGAACACAACCTCCGAACACATTCCCTTCCTATTGGAAGGATTTTGTTCACATAGCAACTACGTGCTATCAGAGAAACAAAGATGGCGGCCACCAGTATACAAAATGGATGACACGAATCTATTCGATCCTGTCTTCATGTCAGACTCCTGCTTTATGATCATGGTCACGGAAAAAATATAAAATATGCGAGACAGTTAATAACCATGTGAGCTGGGGAACTGATGTATTAGATTCTGGCATCGGAATGGTCACTCAGAAATGGACAGCTGCATGGTCAGGTAGGGTATCCGATGACGATAGGAGGACCCATCGTTCGAATGACTTCTGACAACTTGAAGAATAGAGCAATTGTCAACATTGTGGTAAATGGCATAGAAAACGATATAAAGTTGAGAAGATGGCGAATCAATATTGAAATGCGGGCAGATTCGGATCACCCTTGGGAGTCGAAGTCGGAGGTAGAATTAATTTCACGATGAAGACAACTGATCCCAAAGCAGCATCTTCTATAGTATTTGTGTTGGTCGAATGCGATCTTTTGAATGCATAAAAATGGATAAAAATTGAATCGACTTGAACACCTGAAGTAATTGAAGAAGAAAAGGAATAAGGAAGTTTGAAAGCTTGTTCAAACTTCCTTATTCCTTTTCTTCTTCAATCAGTTTGAAACTAATTCCAATGTTCTCAAACTTTATTTGTTACGCTTTTTTATGTTTAATTTTTTTTTTTACATTTTTTATGTTTTTTAAGTTTGTTTTTCAAGTTTTGTTCGAGCTTTTCATGTTTGAAAGTTTTATTGAAGTTGTTTTTTGGTTTTTTTTATGTTTTTGTTTAGTTATTGAATGGCAGGTTTTACTTTCATGCGATTGAAACGTCAACACTCTGTCAGATATGGCAATTGCGAAGGATTCGGTTTGCCTTGGTATGTTCCTGTCGAATTGCATCTTAATCATGATGTCCAGAACGGTGTTCTTGAGTTTTCGTCTCTGTTTGCTGGCGTCGTGCACGAACATAGGCTAGCGCGTCTTATATTCGGTGGGGGTTACGGATTGCTTACCAGTTCGTCCGCGTGATGGTATTTCGATCTGAAGTCTGCAGAATCGCTACACATCCCAGAAACGTCGTTCTTCTCGAACGAGGCATTGTAATCTATGGCAGGATATCTCGTGGAATTGAGAAACACCTGCATGTTTTTCTAGTGTCAATGATCGAACAGAGATGAATTCTTTCCTTCAGATCCGATTCCGTCCGTCTAAAATCCCATTATGACGAAATGCGGTTTTTTTAAAGAAGATTTCACCGATAATCTCCAATCGAACTGAGTCGATGTTGGAACGTTTGCGACATTGCACTGTCTCATTCTGTATCCCACCTGTTATCTGGTTTTTGATCCGATGATCCTGAATTGTTTTATTATTTGCTCATCGTTCGGTTGTACGTGTGGCATGAACTACGACACCTTGCGCAGATGACCTTTCTGGTATCGTCGTCATTTTTACAAACTAGCGTGAGATTGTGTTTTAATTCGTAGACGATTTTTTCCGTAATCTTCAGCGAATCCCAAAATGTGTTTCAGAGGAATCCTAAATGAGAACGTTCCTATAGGCAAAGACGCTTGAATGATGTACTTAAATCTCGTAGCAGCACCCACATTGTCGCTACTCGCATCTGAGCCGGTGCCTTTCATCCAAAGTTGATTGAGTCCTTTGGATTTGGAAAAATCAGCGGGATATTTCAAAAGTCCTAAAATCGTGGTTACCTGACTGGAATGAAACTTGGTTTCTATCTCTTGACTAGAGAGTTTTTACCATATGCTGTTGAAAAGAAAGATGCATCATGCGGTTATGAACGAAAATGATGAAGTCATCCTCGGCGTAGTCGCAAAATCCCTCTTCACCAATCGTCCTTTATCTGGAGATAACTTTCACTTGGATGGAGAAAGAGATCGTGCTTTTCAATATTGAGTCTCATCTCTCCTTCATTACTGAGACTATTTGCCACCACAGGTTAATATTCGTGTACTTCATACTCTTGAATACTTTCGTCTCTTATTATACCTCCCGTTATTAATATGTTCCACATTTTTTTTTATTTCACTGTAATTTTTTTTTCGTCTTACTTATATACATGTGACAAAAAAAATGTTGCCCGCTTTTTCTTTTAAACGCGGTCTTCTGCAATTGCTGTTCATAAAAGTTTCCTGTGATTTCTTCACCTGATGCTTCTATCTGATAGGTGATTGGATCGGAGTAGAACACTCGAACCACGGCGAAGATTTCGCCCTTCCATCAAGGTGTATAGCCTTTTAAAATGTATTTTTTTAACTTGTAAATTCTCACTCGAACGTCCGACGCCGCCATCTTCAATGGATAGACATTTGCATAGACTTCATTTTCGTTTCATGTATCAATAGCTTCCACAGCTGTCATCTTGTTGGAACTGCGGTGCGTGTTGTTACAGCTGTCGACCAAATCGTCAAAGACATTCAAGTATTTCTTTGTCGAATTAGCTGTGAAATATATGTGTACTTTCTCCCTCATGGCTCTATTCTATCGTTCGACCACGACACCTTTTCCTCGTGTTCTGTGGAATAGATGTCGACGAGTCGACGAACGTGAACGTTGTAAAATTCTTGACCTTTGTCCACTTACAGTTTCTCAAGTTTTCGCGAAGAAGTGGTGAAAATATTTTCCAAAGCTTCAGCCATACTCGTTCCCGATTATTTTTCATAGCTCTCATCCATCCGTATTTCGAAAACACATCTATGACCGGCAATAGATAGTTCGCGCCTCCATTGTGTCTAGACAGCGATTGCATGTTGGCTGCCCAAACCTGATTCAGTCCTTTGACGAATACTCTTTTCTTTCGACATCTGTACACTGTGGGCTTGTATAGTTTATTTGCTAATGCATTAGTGAATTGCTTTTTTTTAATTTTTCATTCTGAATCGACGTTTCGTGCCGATGAGCTAACTGAGCTAACTGAGACCATCGTAATTCACTTGACTTAGTCATTTTCTGGTCCTTGGGACAGAAAAGTCTACACAAAACGTTTTCACACCCTTCGATTACTCATCTGAAGGCTGATCAACTTCGCCCAATTGCTGACAGAACAGCAACGTCAGCTTCTAGAAATTCTGTAAGAATGTCTGCGTCCCTATCCCTGGTATGTGCCCGGCGGTATCACATCTTGTAAGGGCATGCCAGTTTATCAAAGCCCTCGAATTATGTGGTCCTAGGTGATCCAAAATAGACTTTAAACCTTTACCCAACGTTATGGCGAAAACCAGCCAACGCTATTTATAAAAATCGCCAATTAATTTTCATTTTTTTTTGGTCTCAAAAACATAGGTTATGACCACTCTTTGGAACAATCTCGTCGAGCTCGTTCCAATGAGGGGTCATAATCTATGTTTTTGAGAAAAAATTGAAAAAAGATAGTTATTCAAGAATTATGTTCGTAAGTGTAGTCTTCTTTTCATGTTAGGTAAAGGGTTAACAAAATTTTTCTACGCATTTCCCCTGTACCCATGATTAATTGAGTTTATTCTCCAAGCTGATCTGTTTTTCGCAAAGCTAACAATAAGACGTCAATGTCCTGAGAGTAGATGGATATCTTGTATCCCGCTTGAGCAAGTTTGACTGCGTGCAATCTCATTCAAGTATCAGCTTCGGCGTGTGTGCTGGCTTCCATCGCAAAATCGCACGCAAAGTTGGACTTCAAACCCTTTCTTGTTGAAGTTACCACTTTCAATGGAAAGGAATTTTCAACCAACCTGTCTGCTAGGAAAACTGTCAGTAAGTCCTTTTGAGTCTTTAATTTTTATTACATTGTTGACCACATATGACTTAACTTTGCTTTTTTCCCCTTCATCGCGCTCTGGATCCTTCTTTCAGTGATGAATGTATGGTTTAGTTGTCAAAAATAACCCGCACATGATCATAACACTGACCTCTAGTTTTAATCGTCCCAACCTAATGGCAGTCCTTGTTCATTACAGTATTTTAAGTTCTTGGCCGACATTAACTCCTGAACAACTACCATTCCACCAATTATTAGACAGGATTGTGGTGTCAAAATGTCATCGTGGGGATGTTAGAATACTGAACCTTCAGCAATCGCACCCTCATCACCTGGAAAATCCTCCAACAGAGAAATTAATTTGTTGTTGTCAGATGTTGGATGTACAGAGCCATCTCGTTGAAGAAGAGCGCTGTTTGTGCTGGAAAGCTCATGATAGCCTATAACTTCTTCCATGTCGACCGTGTCTCTCGGAGACCTGGCTGCCACTAGTAGTCGAGCGAACTGGTGTCCTTAACCCTTTGAACTGATGTGGTCTCTCCCATGCCAGCTCAACTGCAGCAATTAGAAGAGTCCATATTCATTATTTGGGGTAGATCAATTAATATTTTTCAAAGTGCAGTATCATTTTCCTGGCCGGAAAAAGAGCCGTCGGGTTCAAACGGTTTTGAGTCAACACTTTATATCTTGATTTCATCTGCAAATCCTTACATGCTGAATTCCATGACAAAATTCTCAGCTTTGTTATCTTTGACAACATACGCTGTTGTCCTTTTATGCATTACTTTACAAATGTCTGAAATACATTTGAGTCAGCTTCCTCACAGCTGAGGATCCTTGTACTTTGGTTGACAAGGAGCAGTGAAACAGAACGTTAGCACTGTAGCTGGTGAGGATGTTATGACACACATCCCACCACGACCCTTATTAGCCTTATTTAGATGCTCCATGACGTGGTCAACACCAGTTCTCGTAAATGGAATCTTAGCATTCGTATTAACAGTAAATGCTCCATTCAGAAAGTCACTCCATATTTGGGGCTCTGTCATTTTGACCTTATGCATGCGAGCCAGATACTCTGGGGCATTCCTAGCATAGTCAAGGCCACCGTATGCAAAGAACAGAATGCACAACTTTTCAAGAGTTGCCAAGCAGCCAATTCCCCTCCCTGGTGGCCCTTATGAACTGTATAAATGTCAACATGGGGCCTCTTGTTTCATTTCTTCCTGAGTTTCTGTCACAGGTTTGAACAACTTGGTCGTCACTCATTTCATCTCTATGTCACCCATTCGTTTAGCGAGAGTGCTCTCTAGAATATTCCTCTTCAATTCTCGTCTCTCAACTTGGGATTTTTGATCTTTAAAAATGACATGCTTTTTAATTTTTCAAGTGTGTGTTTTAATTTATTTTTATGTATTAATTTTCTTTTTCTTCTATTTAAATATATATAAAAAGCAACTGATATTTCAGCAACCTCGAAGAAATCACTTCAATTGTATTTCTTTGTGGCAATGGCGACGTCAATATTTATCTCAATAAAAAATCGCAATGCCTCAGTGATTTTTCGAAACGAAAGAAAGAGATAAATTTGCCGCTTCTTACAATTCTTCAATACGTACACATTAGAATAACATGGAACAAAACGGAGATAATTGTAAAATTACTAATCCGACGGATTCCGAAATCGCGGCACTTTACATTTCCTATGGGAGATTTGTATGAACAAAAACGGTTTTTCGAGATCGTTTTTTCAAACCCACTTGCCATCTCTATAATTCTTCAAATTTGTCCATTGAATTAGCACAGCGCAAAACACCGACAATTGGAAATCTGAGGGATGTCGAGGGCCTAAAAGGAGTAAAATGAAAAGAGGAAAGTCCTCTTCTCTACAATTCTCGAAAAAATCCTCATTGGAATACCACTGAGCAAAAAGGCAATGATGGGGGAAAATCAGTTTAGCAAATGTTTGAGTCGAGTGATCATCACACTTTTTTCCAAATTCATATGAGAAATTGGTAGAGAAAAAGGGTTTACGAGATCGTCCATTCGAGACGGCTTCAAGTTTAAATTGTTTTTCATTTTCCAAAATAAATACACATTAGATTAACCTTAGCTGAAATACGAGCCCCCCACGAAAAATGACTAAGTTTTATTTAGTTGGGCTCGAAAATGTTTCAGTGCAAAATTCCCACGTGGGCTCGAATGCATTGCTTAGTGGCTCGAATGCCCAATTATTCTCTACTCACATTTCTGAATCTTTTTTTTAAAAAACATAGCTGCTACGTAGGGACCTGTGCAACGGCGATTTTGAGATTGATCGAACATGCTGTTGTGGAGTTATTGTCCCTTTGACTGAGAAACTGTCATCGGTGGGTACACCATTGTCTGGGCGTGTGTTCCTTCATTTACCTGCCATTCTTCATTAAAGTTTAACACAGAGATTAACCAGTAACAGAACCTGCCACACTTCGATTTTGAGATCGAGCGAAATCATTTTGGCAGAGTTATTGGCCTTGTTAGTTTTCGAGTATTTTTGAAATATTTTTGTTATCGGATTTTATGTTCCTTCATGCCTAAGTCAATGAGTCATTTTTTATACCTGTCACAATGATTACCCCCTCCCCCTGTCATTTTAAGATCTATTGGTTACATTTTAGCAGAGTTATGTCACTCTTTCAACTTAGAGTAGTTTTGCAACATTCATTTGTCCGAACTTATCTTCATTTTCCTGTTATAACTTGGCACAGAGAATCATCAGGATGAGAACCTGAGCCCTGCAATTTTGAAATTGGCCGACCTCACTTTCGCAGAGTTATAGCCCATTTAGCTTATTTTTGAAGACATCTTAACTCTCTTTACTCTGATGTCAAAATATGTAAATTTCAAGTACCCTTTTTTCCCCATAATGCAACTGGAAATTTAACCAATTCAATCTTGTTTGACAAAGCTCAATGAGCTCTGTCAAACAAGATTGAATTATGGGAAAAATTTGCACCCATAACTTTAGATTTTTCGACATCAGTGTGCAGGGGATTAATATGAAATGCCGGGGTATTCATAATCACGTTGGGACAGATCAATATCTCTTGTGTTCTGGCAATTTCTGACTTAGCGAGTAAATGTGTTTGTCACAGATGGATACCACCTTTGACTGAGTTATGTAAATAGAAACTCGTCTCCAAAGAGCAGTTTTTTTTATGTTGATCCACAGTATTTGACGCTTCCAAATATTCAATAGACCCACTTATCGACTCATTTGGTTCAAACTAGTGTATAATACAGTGACGGGACTTCTAGTTTCAACTGTATTTTGAGGGAATACCAGTTTATTATTGGGTATTCAGTTAACTTTACCGCTTCAAAAAGTAAAAGAACACAGAGCGAAGAGTAAACACTCCCATTAGCAAGCAGAATGCGCATACGTTGCTGGTAAAAGAAGAATCACGCACGATCAATGCCTGGGTAGTTTGCATCAGCAGAGTTCAAATCTCTATCGGTCGAGACCGGGGGTATATGAGCCGAGGCTGACTTATGAATCAGGAAACGAGGATATGAAAAGACTCCGGGCAGAAACATGGTGTCCAATTAATAATCGCCATTAATGCAAGGCGATGCAGATTATAGAGGTTCTCGAATGTGTGTTGGCCAGACATTTTGTCCAATAGTGGAGAATATTTCTGCATTCCGATTGCTGACTTACCGAGCGAACAAAACCGTAGGTGAGCATTCTGGGTCGGAAACGTCGAGGATGTCAAGAGTTTAACCGATAATGTTCGAAACTCGACCTAAATATGTAACCTACATGCAACTTCAATGGATTGAGTCTATTTCGTCTGGGGTTTTGCTTCCTTTTTCCCCATCAACATTTTCTCATATTCGACTTTCCTCTTCCTCTATTCTGCATAATGCGAACATATATTAAAATGCACTCACTCGATCAACAATTGCTCTCGAACGAATTTTCTCATTCTTTATGACACTGTCGAATACGAATATGTAAAACGACACACGCCACATTTTCCTATGATACGAAACATTATTCGTTTTACAAATTGTAAGTCAGTGCAAACGGATTTCGGCGAAGATATAATTCACTGTGTTGTGCAGACTCAAACGGCACAGTATACGTTGCTGGAATGAAATGATAACGAGGGTTGGAGTATACGTTGCTGGAATGAAATGATAACGAGGGCTTTTAATTCCTCCTCGAACAAAAATGTTCCTTCCAGTATACTTTCAGACAGACCTTCAGTCGTTTCCGTGAAAAAGTCATCTTAGTGCAAATATTGGAGTAGCGGTATCCAAAAGGGAACTCGACTCTGGGTATGAGTTAAATCATGAGTTTAGAACGTACTATACAGTTAAAACTAGAAGTCCTGTCACGAACTGTGCGCTTATCTAGGCTTAATTGCGCGTAGGAATTGCCATATCGAATGACACCCAAAGCATGGCAGGTTCTCCTTGTTACCTATAGCAAACACAAGTAAAGTTTCAGCCAATGGACCTCCGGGTTACCCGGAGGTCCATTGGCTGAAACTTTGTTTGTGCACAGGCTGTGGGTGCAGAATTTGATAGCCTTACCGTCGTCATAACGCGTAGACTAACGCGCAGATCAACGTGCTATTTGTGGGCATTTCAGGACAGGACTTCTAGTTCTAACTGTAAATTGTAATGTGAAACTCAGTAGTATTGAAATAATACATATCGTCCCTTGAGAAGAACACGGTGCAATCTGCAGTGCTAAAGTATTGCAGATAGCACCTCGTTCCACTCGAGTGGAAAAAGCTTTAGAAATCACCATGCCGATTGTATAATTTCTTTGTACAACAATAGTGTGCTCGTTAAAAGTTCGATTCTTCATATGCAGTTGACTTTGTATAGCATGATTGCAGGCTGTACTGCACTATCACAATGGTAATTACCCAAGTAAAATATACCCACGATGGAGCTGTTCTTATGGACTGCTGATACGGCACTGATATCTGAATATAATGTACAGACAGAGGGCAGAAGATGGGTGGTAGGGTGAGTACAGCTCGATAGAGAATGAAGTTAGCTAATGTGCACAGTTTCAGGCCCCGAAAGTAAAATAGCTAGAAACCGACCTGCACGTGTTTGTTGAAGACATTTGTGACGGATAGCGATCACGGGTGTGATATTCCTAAAAAGCTGGTAGTTCAATGGTTATGGGTAGGTATATTGTGATGAGAAAATATAATAATTAGTAATTTACATATCATGAAAAAAATACTGTAGTTATGTTAATTTCAAATGATAAAATTTTACTTTAGTTTGAGATAGAGTTGTAACTTGGTCCGTTTTGGGTTGATGCGTATTTCTCCGTTCGTGAAGATGGTTCTTGGTACAATTCAGCAAGGTGCATCATATCCTTTGTAGAGAATGTGATGTGTAAAAACTGGATATCCTTTGTGGAGAAGGTAATGTGTAAAAACTGGAAAAAGGAAACACGGTGTATTAAAATGGATCAAGGAATAGGAAGTAGGGTGTACAATATCCACTTACTCCACTTACTTCTCACCTGAGTATTTTCCGTGAGTCTTTATCCTTAAAAACCTAAACTAATACATTTCACCAACCGTTATTACAGCAGAATTCTCTTCCATTTGGTGACATTACGTTTGTTCCACTTTCTTAAATTCAATCGGAAAATAGAGTGGGGCAACGGGGAACTGTTAGTTGGTGCGCTAGTGGCTTGATCAAAGGTTATGAGTTACTTCAGTGAATGTAAAAACCTGGGCTGGTGTGGGCTATTACGGATAATATCAAGTATATATTTATTTATTTATTTATTTATTTATTTATTTATTTATTTATTTATTTATTTATTTATTTATTGGTGTTTTAGGTCACATACTTATTCGCAATGGCTAATCATGACCGGGGCAGTTTTACGACTGGGGGAAGCCGGAGTACCCGGAGAGAACCACCGAACAACGACGAGCAGCTGCCTGCTCCCCAACATCGCAACTCCGCACTGCAGCACACGCAGGGTTAGATTGGTTGAAGACATGCGCACCATCGACGTGCAGTACGCCTTAGTACACGGCGTCATCGTGCCCCCTAATATCAAGTAAATAAGTTTGATTATTTATGAATGATTAACTATAGCAGGAACTGAACATAGAAAATTTTCATTTAAAAAATACATACAAATACAATATACAAGTGGGACATACGAGAATATCACACGAAAGGTACGAATGAAAAACTGTCGTTGCTTTAAAACGTTCAAAATGTGCTATCACTGCAAACTGTATCAGTTGCCACTAGTTGCTGGTGGCGAATAACTATGAACAATAAAAAAACGCTATTCGCCACCACGGTGGCGAATAGCGATTTTTGAGACAACTCCTATTTATATATTTATTTATTTAGATATTGGTGTTTAAGGTCATATACCTATGCACAATGGCTAATCATGACCGTGACAGTTTTACGGGTGGGGGAAGCCGGAGTACCCGGAGAGAACCATCGGGCAACGACGAGCAGTTGCCTGCTCCCAACATCGTAAGTCCGCACTGCAGCACAGGCAGGGTTAGATTGATTGAAGACCTGTGCACCATCGACGTGTAGTACGCCTTAGTACACACCGAAAACCTATCAATAAGGCATTTATTTTATAAATCTGATTGTTTCGATCATATTACGGACCGAACTAATGCCGTCAAACCGAATGCTGACGCTTCCCGACAATTTACAGAAATTTCGACTAAGAATCGAGTAGGGTGGCGAATAGCGATTTTTGAAACAACCGAAAACCTATCAACGAGGCATTCATTTCAGAAATCTGATTGTTTCGATCATATTACGGACCGAACTGATGCCGTCAAACCGAATGCTGACGTTTCCCGACAATTTACAGAAATTTCGACTAAGAATCGAGGGGGTGGCGAACAGCGATTTTTGAAACAACCGAAGACCTATCAATGAGGCATTTACTTTAGAAATCTGATTGTTTCGATTTGATTACGGACCGAACTGATGCCGGCAGACCGAATGCTGACGTTTCCCGACAATTTTCAGAAATTTCGACTAAGAATCGAGGGGGGGGGGGAGGTGGGGGGGAGGTGGGGGGGAGGTGGGGGGGGGGGGTGGCGAACATCGATTTTTGAAATAACCGAAAACCTATCAATGAGGAATTAATTTTAGAAATCTGATTGTTTCGATCATATTACTGACCGAAATGATGCCATCATACCGAATGCTGACGTTTAACTGGAAACTTTCAGAATTTTTTTTTCTAGCTAGGAATGAGGGGTGGTAAATTGCGATTTTTAAACAACTGAAAACCTATTAATGAGACATTTGTTTCGATCTGCGGCTTGTGAAGGTTCGAACACTCTTCAGGCTGATTAAAGATTCCTTCGTAGTATTCCACAAGGGCGAGCCCGTGAAGTTGCCATTACGATGACGTCCCGCTTATCCGCGCGATAGGGCCAAGTAGAGGCGTTAATAGAAGTTGTAAAACTTTTTCACCAATCTTTGTAAATCAAACAAGGTTAAGTTAAATCAGTTTTGCCTCTTAATATTCGGACTGCATTGAGGCTGTCGAATACAGAAGCTACACGTGCAAGTTAGCTAACGTGTACATTGACATGCTATCTTGCACGTGCAAGATAGCAACCTTGCACCTAGCTAGCACATGTGCGTTACTATACTGCACGTGTAAGTGAGCTAACTTGCACCCGCAAGTTACTATCTTGCGCGTGTGAGGCAGTTATGTTGCACCTGCAAGATACTATATTGCACTTGCAGGTTAGCGAAATTTATTTATTTATTACAACCGGTGTCATATGTTGACGAACACTTTTATTGGTGATGCAAAAGCCAGAGGGACCATGTACAACTTTGACGCGAAATATGCCACAACCCCTAACTAAACTGGGCGCCATCATGTACCTGCAAGATAGTTATCTTAATCTGGAATAGTCCGTGCCTTATTTAACAACCAGTATCAGATTGTGACGAACATCTTTTTTTTGTGGTGCAAGAGCCGAACATGCCCAAGGAGAACCACCAGAACAACAATCAAACCCCCAACATCTTAACCAGGTTTATCTTTGGTTTGAAAGCACATACAACTTTAGCGCGCAATGTGCAACAACCCATAATTAAACTTAACCCAACCATGCCCTCATGTGGACGAAGTGGAGTGGTGGCAAATACAAGAACTCAGTGCGATGGCGCAAATAGGAAGCGAATAGTCAGTCTAAGGATTTCATGCCCACTACTCCACTCACCTAGCCATTGCGCGTCCTACCATAATAGGCTAATGTCGCAATACACTTCTACACACAAGCGCGCACCAAATGTGTTGAGTATATTAATGGTTTTATCAAAATTTTGTTGAGTTGGGGAGGGGAGATCTTGACAATAGTTTTTACCTTGGGTGGTTCGCATTTTGAAACTATCGGTCTTTCGGGAAGTGGAGTCCCTGACTAATGGCAGCAGAAAGAAACCGCTTTCCGTTGTATTTAGTCGGGACGAAAACCTCTAGCTATCTCTTCCCAACGCTTGTAAGAAATTAAAACTCCTATACACTCCCATTGGGAAAATCCTTACGTTACCTCTATTAATCACGCTTTAAAAAGTAAGGGTCATGTTGTATCAGATAGTTTTAAGTCAGCGGAACAGCAACAGCATTCAAGACGGAACCCCTGGCATTAGTAAATAACCACCATGAAATCTTCCTAACGCAGTAGAACTAGGTGCACGGTAGGTGACAAAAAGGGAACAATCAAAATAAAGAACACCTTGAAACAGAACGCTACCAAACTGGATCGCTGGAGGCGAATTGGATTAAGTGTCAGGCCCAAAAACACAACAACATGACGCATGTCAGCGAGTGAATTGCCCATCTTAGGATTTGAACGCAACAATCTATCAATTAATCATGACCTCATAATTCATTGTGCTGTAGATTATTGCTGATTAGTAGTAAGATCGACCACACGGTCTATCCTTTCATGACGTTTCCGCCAACCCACAGAATGTCCACTAGGGGTGCAGATTAGATTGCTGCCTCACCCAAGTGCAGTGGAGTCTATTGACTAGGGCCCGATGTGTTGTTTGGGTACCTCTACACATTTTGGCTAGGATTGAGTTGGGCAAGCAATTATATGGGTAAGGTGAGGTGGTAGGCAGGTGTCATTTGCCTCCCCCTGCCCCAAAGATGCCATAGCTACCTTTTCCGACTTTTAATTCAAGGCATTCCTACATTTTTAAAGTCGTGTGTACATTGCAGTGATAGATACACTATCAAGCTCCCGCCAACAAAATAGTCCCCCCCGCCATAAAATTCATACAAGACACAGGGCGTACCCCCGAGATGGAGCTGTGAATGGATTCGACACGCATATATTTATAAAAGTTCAGATCCCTTATCGCAGACTTTTTGAGACAGATTTTTGCCCATGAAGTTTCTTGTCCCCATATCACTGCGCAGGCCACAACATTTAGACAAAGTTAAAAAAAAAACATTGGCGTGCGCATGTTTGTAGCAGAGATAAAGATACAGTGTAGTGTGTCTGTATCTAGGGGGTTGGCTTGCTATACAACTTCCCCTTCCTCAACCCAATCAAATTATGATAAAAAACGCCGATATCTCCAACACCAGTCGTCCGCCAATATGTGTTCATTATTAACCAAAGAAGAGCTCGGTGAAGTATCTAGCACGATCCCATTCAACCGAGGTTCGGTTCCTGTTTGCGCCATCTCGTTGTATTTTTGCTTCGTTGTACTTACTTACTTCAACTTACTCCATTTTGCCCACTTATAAGCCAGGTTGTGTTCAGTTTAGTTATGTGTTGTGGTATATTGACATAAATGCACATCCTTGCTGCACGTATTTCCAACCAATGTCAAGCCTGGTTAGTATGTTGGTGAGATTCGCTGTTACTAGCCGCCTCTAGATGGTTCTCCTGGGTTTGTTCGTCTTTTGCTTCGACGGGAAAACTGCCACAAAATGACTCTGCTGAGTTCGTTAAACAAAATAAATAAATAAAAGAAATAAACTACAATATACTCGGGTTTAAGATAACCATCTTGCAGGTACACCTTAGCCAATTGCACATGCAAGATAATTATCCTGTAGGCGCAACTTAGTAACTTTCGCCTGCAGGTAAGCTAACTGGCATGTGCAAGAATATGACAGCTATCTTGCAGGTGCTCGACGGTATCTTGAATATGCAAGTTAGTGGCCTTACAGGTGCAAGACAGTATCTTGATGGCGCAAGTGAGCTAACTTGTACGTATTATAGAAACAACCCTCAGACTGGCGCTTCTATGCTTCCGTAGTCGAACCGTATCGTTCACTTGAATATATTTCCTATTTTTTAAAAAACATACAAAGATAACATTACATTACGAAAGATAATATTATTATTGAACGGATTCGCTATCTAAAAGTATCTATAGCATTACAGTTTTAAACAAAAATCAGATTGAACAATATAAGCATTTATAAAATACTAGCTGGGGACCCGACTTCGTCCGGGAATGATTTAAATGGGCAGCTGAGTTTGAGTGGTCCAGATATACATACATATATCCCAGGTTTCGTCCGAGATGGTTACTGCACATGCGCGAAGACGGACCCCCACCACATGTCCAAATAGCCTATGTCCTTCCCGGGCCCAAGCTACACACCATGCCAAATTTCGTCCCGATCGTCCCAGCCGTTTCCGAGTCTATAGCGGTCTGACAGACACACACACAAACGAACGCAAATATTTAATAGAAGAAGAAGATAGACGATAGATAGAAGATAGATGAGCTGGGGGCCGACTTCATCCGGGCTGGATTAAAATTGGCATCTGGATTGAGGTCAGCATGTTAAAACACCCCCGAGATATTAAGTTTCATCGAAAGCGGCCCAAAACTGTACCCGATAGATCTAACATGTGGATGCCGGGTTTTGGCCTGATCCGCCCAGTTTAGAATGTCAATGTGGGAACAGTTCATAAAAAGAGCGCTGGTACTTGCTGTCGACTTTGATTTAGAGAGTCTGCAAACGATCATCGAAACGCGGGATACTCGACAGATCTCGCACACTGTTATATTTCTGCGATCAACGTTTAAAGCTGGAAAACTCATCTTAATTGTCAAGTGTTTTGAATTTTCAGTCTATGCAGTAGTTTTTATTTAAACTATCATTTAAGGGCCTATATAAGTAATGACATGTTTATTTTGAAAATTCTCACCTCTGATATTCCTTCAATTCAAATTAAATATACACAAAATGTACATCAAAATGAAGGTTGGGATGTATAGAATACGAAACACACGTGTAATCAACTCATAGAGTCGACTGTAGACACCACTGGTTCCTGGAAGTCTGCTACCCTATTCGCACCAGAACTGATAATTTAATAATATTTCACGAGAGCAACGTGCGGCAAAATGTGCTTTACATATCCAAGAACAAAGCTAGGAGATCAAAATCCTTCAAAACACGGCGACAGAGCTGCATGGGGGAAAATTCCAAAGCCTTTGCGTTTGTTTACGTATGAGTATACTTTCGATTTCCGATCGACGTCATCGGACGGATAAAGCATGTAAAAACAACGCTGTTTAAAATAAAATAATGAAAAAGATCGCCTTCATACAGTATACTGTCATTAGATAGAGATTGCACAGTTGCCATATTCAATGCAAGGAATCGTGATACCTGTTGAAAGTTCTTAGAATTACGATTTTGTTTTTCGATGGAAATTCGTGGTATCGAGTGATTTGCGCATGTCTGTCGAGCATGGAAACCATCTTCAATACAAAATGCAGACAGTGTTGTCCTTTTCCACAATGCAGTCCTGTCGCTGCACTCGAAAGTGTTCTGAATGCCTATCTTTGTTTTTAAATATCTGAAGCACATTCGGCAACGAGTTGTTCTTGCGAAATACTATTTTATTATCAGTTCTGGTACGAATATGATAGCAGACTTCCAGGAACCAGAGGTGCCTGCTGTCAACTCTATGAGTTGATTACATATGTGTTTCGTGTTCCATACATCCCAACCTTCATTTTGATGTATAATTTGTGTATATTTAATCTGAATTTAAGGAATATGAGAGGTGAGAATTTCAAAATAAACAAAATTCCATTACTTATATAGCCTCTTAATATTTTGATTGTGCAGTATTCAAGAGAGTTACTATTTTGTATTGGTAATAAGTTCTCTAAGTAAAAGCTTGGAGGAGTTGAGATGTCAGAAAAAAACAAACGTTGCTCTAAGACCTCAAATTGGTATCCGGCCTTCCAATGCACGGATGGGGTTCCCAGTGCCTTGATTGATCGGCGAAAAAGCCTAAATACCAAGCTGGCACCCGGGGCAACGTTTTCATGTTATGCCGATCTCCAAATTGTTCTTGCCGAACTGAACGAGGCGCATGAGGTGTTCATAAAGTTTACTTCAACAAAGCTGAAGAGCGACCATCCCTGTGTTTTTGAGCGAGTGTTTTTTAAATGTAAGTTTGGCACTCGTATCCAGAAAACAAAAATTGTTCGTAAAAATCAGAAATATTACGGTTCATTTGGTTGTACGTCAAAATACGTCAAAGCATTGAACAAACTCAGGGTTTCTTCTTCTGATTTTTAACACTGTAATGCCAAAGGCGAGAAACACAACCCTCACCCTAATGTAATGCGCAATCTGCCAGAAGTGAGACGATTAACTACAGCCGAGAAAGCATTTATAGAAGAAACAAAAAGTCTGGATGTGAAATCACTCAAATTAGCACAAACCCTTAGATTGCAAGCTAGGGCGAAAAAATAGAGCAGTCAGGTCTAAGGATGTCAGAAATCTTTTAGACAAACTGGATAAAATTCCCGAAAAAACCGAACTTCAGAGAGTAATGGATTTGATAAATAATGAGCAAAGTAAAGGCGCAACATTGAAATACAAAGTTTCGGAATCAAGGGAAATTAATCAGATCTTCTACCAATCAAAAAGAATGAAAGAATCATTTCAGGTGTTCCCTCAATTGCTACTGCTTGATGGTACGTACTGTCTCGAATTTTAGCTTTGTATGCTACGTGTGGCTGGTTGTTGACAATCACATGACAGGGGATTAGTAGGGTGGTCACTTCTGTCAGAAGAAACAAAAACAATTGTCGGGAAAGCGCTGCAGACATTCAAACATGAAAATATTCACACTTTCAAGAATGTCCTAACTATTATGATTGACAAGTCCTTCACAACAACAGAGGCTCTACAAAACACGATAGACTCCGCCGATGTCCGAATATACATTGTAAAGTCCATACAGGGCGCAATTTTTTTCAAGAAATGTCTAAATCTATTGCATGGACTGATGATGAGATAGCACAAATGTGCGCTGACAGTACCTTGGAGCAGGGCGCTTGCAAATCAGACTCAAAAACGGTGAGAATGAAGACACCAGGACGTCAAAACACGTTGAAAGCCATCCGTGATGATGTAAAAAAAATACTCTGGAAAATGCTGACAACGGACAAACAATCAGTTTTTGTCAAAGTTTACAGTAATCTCAAGTCTAATAAGATGATTCCATCAGGCTGGGAGGATGATTTTGATGCCAACTGGGGAGATTGCAGGGACAAGTGGGATGTGTGTTACAGGGAAAACGCCGTAATTTTCTTTACAGATGACAACAACAGAATAGAATCCTTCAGTCAAAAACTCAAGCAAACGCTGTCTTCCCTCTATACTAGCCTTGATAAATGTATCTTGTCTCTTCTAAAATTTGAAGAGAGTCATTATGAACATGTGGGGAAAAAAGATTTTTAATCTGGTTTCAAAGATTCAGTCAACGAAGAATCCGACGACCAGAATATTAGACAGTTTCATACTGGGTGCACGCCTGTAATAGGTGGCCTGTTGGAAGCCCAGTATCGGGAGGCTAGTCGCCTGACCGTCTCTTTGTCCTCAACAGATCCATCAGTGCATATTGTTGATGGAAGTGCAAAAGTTGAAGGCGGAGAGTGCCACTGTACTTCTACAAACCAAATATTGCTACCATGCTCACACCTAATGGCTGTGGATATGAAGACAGGTTCGTCTACTCTTGGAACATTTCAAGTCTCAAATCGTTGGTCCAAGTGCCCAAAAATTTCTAACGGCGACCGAATAGACTCTGTACAACCACCACAAAATGATCTTGTCTGCGACCTGTCTCCACAAAAGCAATCAGAGAAAGCCATTTTTAAGATTGACGATAGCAAGGGGCATAGCCCAGTAAAGTCGTTTGACAGCACTGCCGTTTGTCCACAAGGGTCACCGAAACGGAAAATTGAATCTGAAAAAAATATTTGATGGTGGAGCTGACTGGTATCGCGAAATAGTTATCTTGTGTCATTGCTAAGCTGGATTCAAAAACCGCGAGTCAATTTTTCTGCTGCATGCTTAACATCTGTGACAAATGGAACACAGCCGAAGAACGAAGCAAATGAAACAGTAATTCAAAGAGTATCAGAGAGGTACACGATGGCAATGAACCTCTCGAAAGAGAAAAGTAATTTTTTGTCAGTCAGAAGTCAAGCAGAATTCTCTCAAAAATACAACACCCTGTGCCACAAATACGAGAGCTGGAAATCTGTGCATAAGGATGATGTTGAAGACACAAAGTTATCTCTCCCCAAAAAGAGAAAAATTGCAGGCAGGCCTTAGGGAACTCTCGAAAATCAGAAACCCGATAAAAAGAAAGTGAAACAACAAAATCTCGGCAAAGTTTTAGACGATACAGACTACCGGGAACAATGTCTTTCCGAAGAAACGATGAATTAGTTTATCAATCTTTTGCACAAAACAATTTCGACAGTTGGAGGTTTATGAGAGGTGTCAGTAGGAGACGAGGTCTGTTTCAAGAAACACTCAGACAAATTCGTACAGCTGATCAGTCTTCCAAACAATTTGTATGTTTGTGTGTATGGAAATAGCTCTGTAGGGCAAACGCACATCTATTGTTCATTTATGTTGAATATTGTGCAAAACCCATCTATAATCAGCAGCCCGGACATGATTGAAAGTCAGAGTTGGAGAATTTTGGTCAATGCTTGTAAATTGGTTCCCCAGAATATGCAGCCTAATTCTGTTTCAAAAATTGTATTCCACGAATTTTGCTCGACAGAAAAAATCATCTCGGCTGCACTTTCGATAGCAGTTGCAACTGAACTGAGCAGGACATCTGATCCAAGGAAACAATTTTTTAAACCACGAGCATGCAGAAAGCACCTGAAACATTGTCTCACAAACAGTAACATGACTCAGTTCCCATCATCTAAGAAAATAAAATTTGACAAACCAACGAAAGTGATTGTGAAGATCTTTTGTGTTTGTAGATAAGTAACCGTGGGTATGGTGACACAACTATGGTGGAATGCACTGTATGTGGAGAGTGGTTCCATCTCTCGTGCATTGGTGTCTCCAATTCAACATCGGCTGAACCCTATACCTGCTTGTTATGCCAAAATAAAATACAAACTAAACGGGTGCAAAACATCCGAATCCAGGTAGCACCTGACGTTGATGTTGTGAATGAACGATATGAAACGCTTCTTAGAAGGCGTTCAAATCAGGCTTCCAAACCGTTATTACTACCTCGAGGACTGAGCATGTTGCACCAGAAAAACTTGAGTACATTGAGTTAGATCACAATCAACATGAAAAATTTCCAGGACAAATGAAACATTTAACAGAAAACATTGTAAAAGAGGGGATGCGAAATCCCATTCTTTTAAAGGTTAAAAAATACAAGTCAGATGATTATCCGACTGGGTCAGCTTTTGTGTATGTAGGTAACACAGGAATAGCTGTTGCACTCAATCTCAACATGCCGTGGGTACCTTTGAAGGTGTATTACAATTTCATACCGACACCTTTCACAAACATATCGTTCGTTCCGAAGAAGCCCAATGTTTTCCCCAGTGATCCGTCGCCATCTGACTTTGGTTTCAATACCAGGGAATGCTTGCCAAAGCTCCCGGGTTGGGGAGGACAGGTGATTGGTGACAAAGGCATGTACCATAGACAATTTATTGGTGATATTTGCATCAAGGTATGAAAATGTTTGTTCATTGCTTTCCGAATACACGAGTAAAGGAGTGGTGCCAGACGTTGGGAAAATACCATTACTTGTGCCCAAACAGTCTTTGGATCTGATTGATGCTGGACTAAATTTAGAAGCTAAAGTGCACTTCTTGCACATGGGAAAGACATTTCATCAGGACCTTTCGCACAACACGTGGGGGTCTGAATTTGCACACTTTCTCCAGAATTATACATGGATGATAGAGACGGAAGAGGGTTTCAGTTGTTCAAAGACTGGTTGTAAAAGTGGAGGTCTAGTTCGTGGTGGGAGATCTGTTGCCGCATTAGAGACAAATGCAGCGTCTGATGATTCCAGGATACAGAAAAGCATTGAGATATGGAACAAGAAATCGTTAACCCGCAAACATTTTTTTTGCCCAACTTGTCAGGAGAAACTTCAGTTTGTTCGGCAATGGAAGTATGCCGCAGCTCCATTCTTGGCAATATCTGTGCAAGAATTCAAGTTTAGCGCAAGAAAGTTTCCATCAACGATCTGCACACTTCAAGCTGACTATTTACTAATAGGTTTCACTTTCTACTCTAGAGAAAGGTCACATTTTGTTGAACGATTTGAACTGAACGGGGAGTGGTTTTTGTATGACAGGCTAAAAAAACAATAGATTGCTTATATTCCCAGTCCAATCATTGGATATTCCCTGCACTGCAGTTTTTGTTAAAATGCTCAAAAGATAACTAATGCCTGAACATCCCAGCAGTTAAAAACTTAGTGTCACGTTTTTGTATGACACCATTACGATGTGGGGGTTACTTCACTTTGAAGTGCGATACAAACAATCCGATGTATGAAAAGAATGTCTCATTGATTAGGTTTGGCGTTGTTTCCAAAATCGCTATTCGGCACCCCCTCCATTCCTATGTCAAACATTCTGAAAGTTGCCAGATATACGCTAACATTCGATTTGACGGCATAATTTCAGTTTGAAGTTTGATGAAAACACGTTTACCAGGCAACTTAAAAAATTTCGACCAAGGAATGGAGGGGTGGCGAATACTGACTTTTGAAACATCTGAAAATCTAACAATGAAACATTTATTTTATAAATCTAATTGGTTGTATCACATTTCGAACCGAATTGAAGCTGTCTAACTAAATGTTAACGTTTAGCTGCCGACTTTCAGAATATTTGACTTAGGTATGAAGGGGTGGTGAATAGCTATGTTTGGAACAACTGGAAACCCATCAACGAAGCATTTATTTCATAAACATGTAGTCGGTCGATCTTGAATCGACCTACGCATCCGTGATTTCAGAAGTTAAGCGCCTAAACATTACATTCAGTCTCTCACTGAATTAACTTTCTGTTTATTCTTTCTTCTCTGTGCTCTAACTGACTGTAGCAAGAATTAACAAGCGTGGAAGTGGAACCTTTGCTCTGGGAGGGAGTGATGGTCCAAATTTCTGTGTTCCTCTAATCTGAATGCAAGGTGCATTAATTTGTTTCATACTGTTTCACCCTTGGCGGCGAGTGGCTTGTCAGTCCTGAATAATTATATTGAAAACTCTTGAATTGATGTACAAGCCTCTAGAATATTTCCAAAATAGCACGCGAACAGCCCTTTCGGCCACCTCCACCCTGACGGCTGTAGTCTTGCAAACATTTTAAGCAGACCAGGGGAATGATTTTACACTGCCGTCGAATGCATCGAGTTGACGCTTAAACCGATGAAACCCTTCTGCGTTGTAGATATTTGAAGCCGCGGCGCATGTATACTGGGACTACTTGTACTGTTGCAAGTAGTACTGGTACTACTGGTATTGGCGGTACTGTTACTGGTACTGGTGCTACGGCACGCGCAATGGCTCCGCAGAAAACGCACCGACCCTGAAAACCCTTAGTCGAAATTTCTGTAAATTGTCGGGAAACGTTAGCATTCGGTTTGTCGGCATCATTTCGGTCCGTTATATGATCGAAACAATCAGATTTATAAAATCAATGTCTCATTGATAGGTTTTCGGTTGTTTAAAAAATCGCTATTCGCCACCCTCGTCGATTCTTAGTCGAAATTTTTGTAAATTGTCGGGAAACGTCAGCATTCGGTTTGACGGCATCAGTTCGGTCCGTAATATGATCGAAACAGTCACATTTCTAAAATAAAACCTATCAATGAGGCATTTATTTTAAAAATCTAATTGTTTCGATCATATTACGGACTGAACTGATGCTGTCAAACCGAATCGAACTTTCTGTAAATTGTCGGGAAACGTCAGCATTCGGTTTGACGGCATCAGTTCGGGCCGTAATATTATCGAAACAATCAGATTTATAAAATAAATGCCTCATTGACAGGTTTTCGGTTGTTTCAAAAATCACTATTCGCCACCCTCCTCGATTCTTAGTCGAACTTTCTGCAAATTGTCGGGAAACGTCAGCATTCGGTTTGACGGCATCAGTTCGGTCCGTAATAAGATCGAAATAATCTGATTTATAAAATAAATGCCTCATTGATAGGTTTTCGGCTGTTTCAATAATCGCTAATCGCCACCTGGGTTGCGAATAGCGTTTTTTTCTGGTTCATAGTTATTCGCCAACCGGGTGGCGAATAGACACTGCAGTGAAGATTGATATATTTCTCATCACCATCAAACTGCTGTCTTGTAGTTTCTTCCCATTCGCCTTTCAAATACAATTCCAATATTGTTTTAGGCAATTTAGGGATCATTTTCGAAAAGTGCCTGCACAAGACTTCGCGTGACGATTGAGAAGCAAACCAAAGGAATAACCTTTGCGATTAGAAAGTCAACATCGCAAGCCGTTTATTATCAGGCTATCACCACCATGCTAATTCACGACAAACTCAAGTTGTATCTGTACACTTGCCATTTTAGCTTTAACTTTTTTTTTTACTGACAAGGTTTCTTATTGTTCCATTATTTGTAAAATAGCTGAACGAAAATCACGTTATTAAACTCCCCATGCAATCGAGTCCCTATTGAAATTAAAGTGAATAATACTAAAAAATTAGTTGGGGTCATATATAGACCTAATACTCAACCCAACAGAAGATACAGACCTTTCCCTTGCAAGACTAACTGGAATAGCAGATGAAATTAATCATGAAAATAAAGTGGCATATGTTATGGGCGACTTAACATTGATTTATTAAAAACAAGTTCTCATACCAAGAACTACCAATGGACTTGACGTTATGGTGATCCAGGGATTCACATTTTGTATCACCAGGCCACCCCAAATAACCATTCACTCAGCAACTTTAATAGATCATATGACCTTAAATAATATTGCCTCTAACTCCTTATCTGGAATAATTATCACAGAAGCCTCTGACCATGTTCGTACATTCTATGTAGCAAATAATGCCCCCCTCCCCGTCCCAAAGGATAGATCAAAAATGACGTTCAATCGCAATCTCAGTAGTGCACCCGTTAGATCACTCACTGCCGCAACGCGATTTTTCGTACATCCTTGAAAAAAGCTACCCAAATATAGCATATGAGACTTTTAGAAATATCTGTTCTACTGCTTTCGAATTTTCTTTGGTTAATATCCAATTGAAGAAAAGATATATTAAACAACAACCGTGGATATCCAAAGACCTTATGAAATCATCATCCACCAAGACAAAACTTAACAATAAAAAAATTAAATTCCAAATGGTACAAAATATAAGAAACTATAAAAACTACTTTAAAATTTTTAATAAAATTAAAAATCAAAGTAAAGAAATGTACTTTTATAAAATATTAAATGAAAATAAAAATAGCTTGAAAGGAACCTCGAAGATATTAAATGAAACAATAATTAAAGCAAAAGGTACTGCCGGTATGCCTTCTGCTTTTGTCAAAGATATTAATCATGTAATAAATAATCCACACGAAATAGCATATGAATTTAATAACCTCTTCACAAACATAGGAAGAGGCAACAGTAAACAACTAGCCCAAATTTATAAATCCTCTAGAGACTTTATGGATTCACCTAACCGAAATAATGTTTACACAGCACATGTTACCCCTGATGAAGTAACAAAATATTGTTAAACGTATGAAGGCAAAATACTCTGAAGACTGTGACGGTATTACGACGTATCTTCTGGAGGATAGTATAAATGTATTTGCCCGAACAATTGCCCATATTGCTAATCGATCTTTTACCAGCGCAGTTGTACCAAACAGAATGAAAATCGCCAAGTTTTTTCCAATTTGCAAATCCGGGGACGAAAATAAATTTAATGAATACAGACCGATAAGTATTTTACCAGCCTTCTCTAATTTTTTTGGAAAACTAATGACAAATAAAATGGTTAACTAACTGAATACATTTAATATTTTCTACCAACAACAATATGCCTTTAGAAAAAAAAACAGTACCATACATCCCCTTATGCAATTTCTCAGACATATTGGCAAAGAAAATAACAAATCAGCTAAAGACGTAACATTAACTGTATTTCATAGATTTTTCAAAAGCTTTTGATACGATAAGTCACAGAATACTGCTGTTAAGTAAATTGGACAGATATGGATTCAGGGGAATTAGCAATGATTGGTTTAAAAGTTACCTATCAAAAAAAAGAAAGTACACAAAATACGGTGAATATAAATCTGAAATGACCGAAATAACATGTGGAGTTCTGCAGGGTTCTGCACTCGGCCCCATTTTATTCATCTTGTACATAGAAGATATTTGTTGTTCAATATTATTAAACTAGCTTTCTTTCGCAGATGACAAAAACAGTTTACGAATTTGGTCTTAATGTAAGTAATTTAGCTATATTCATAAATGAGGAACTAAAGAAACTAAGCGACTGGTGCTCAACTAACCAGCTTGCTTTGAATGCAAGTAAAACTAAGAATGTCCTTATAAACCCAACTCGTAACGGGGAAGGCATAGAAAACTTAAACATACATGTACAAGACAATACGAGTATACATAATTAAACAGAAAAATCACTGAAAGTCCTTGGCTTTAACATTGACGATAACCTTTCGCACAGTGCTCACATCGCACAAGTGTGCTTTAAAATGGAACGGATAAATTACGCTCTACACATGGTGAAAAAACATTCTTTTGCATAAGGCTATGGAAACGCGAAATTTTACCCTTATCCACAGTCATCTATTATATGGAATCCATATATGGGGAATGAAGGAACAATTAGAAAAAAATCTTATCATGTAGAAACGCTCTGTTCTTACTATTAATAATTCTGGATAAAATGGTCATACTGATCCCCTGTTTGCCAAAGATAAAATACTTAGAATTAAAGATCGGTTAATACTCCAAGCCTGCCTCTTCATATTCGATTGGGAAAAGAGCGGACCCCTTTCGTCATTCTATTCCTTCTTTACACAATCAGGACTTACCTCACAAACAACTACGAGACAATCATAACTGCTACACATTAGTAGAATGCGTACTAGAGCACTAGAAAGGCTTCCAATTCCCGAAGTTATGAAATGAACTGGACCTAGAAATAAGAACAATTTCAAACAGAAAAATATTCAAAAGATTGCTAACTCAAAACTTCCTTTCCCATTATAGAAATAACGTAGAATGTGACAATCCATATTGTCAGAATTGTAGGTTTAATAATAGCACTAGATGATCCTATGTTTTCATATTTTTTAACAAATATGTAAACAATCAATTTTCTAAGTAGTCACTAAACCAGAACGACACTGTCCCAAAACCATCTGCCTCTATTTTGAATTCCATGCATGAAACAACAGCAAAGCTAAATCATTTGTCTGCTATCTTGTCCTCGTAAAACAAACCCTGTCTGACCCGCCAAGTCCAGAAACCCTGATGACAAAATAGAAAGCATTAAACCCAACAGGTGCAATAATTCAGTTTCACAAAATCTATTCACTTACGGCTCGTTTGCAGTGCTGACAACTTGGTTAACATCTGTGGGAGCTGGCAGGTAGACAACCAATCTCCCTATGTCATCTCCCTACGGTATAGACAGTGGTGCTGTTCTGTTCTATAAATGTATCTTTATTGCAGGTTCTAATAATGTATCTCAATGGACCACGATTATTTTGTATCACCTTCTATCCATATCGTTAACCCTTTACCCAATATAACGGCAACACCCGGCCAGCGCTATTCCCAAAAACTGCCAATTAATTGTCATTATTTTTTCATTTTTTGTCTCAAAAACATAGGTTATGACCCCTTATTGGAGACAAAATGTTCCCGAGACAAAATATGAAAAAAATAGTTATTCATGAATTTTCTTTGCAAGTGTCCTCTGCTTTTCAGGTTAGGTAAAGGGTTAAATAAAATAATCCAATATAATCTAATCTATTCTAATAATAATAATAGGGAAAACGCCATTCTGCTCTCGTCACAGTAATGGCCGACTCTTTCCGGGTACTGCGTTGCAGCCAGGGATTTTCAAATTTTGATTTCGAGGGAGAAAACATGTAATATAAACAGTCATAATGTGTTCTGCAACTGAATCCCTTTTCAATAGAGTGCCCCGCGCACTTATGACCGACGTTGCAATATCGCAGTGTAATTTAATAATAAAGTTGTTTATATTTATGTACCCAATATGACACGCTGAGTGGAATTCTTAAGTTTTCTCCGACTAAATCAAACGCGTGGTTATTGTTTCAAAACTGGAATGATAGGTGACTGAAAAATATCTATAAACGCCGAGAAGTATTTGGAAAAACAGAGATATTTAAATGGAGCATCACACATATTCCAGTGTGGAGAGAATAATTACAGTTGTGCCTGTTGACATTGAATAAGTAGGCATGGGTTAGAAAATTCAGGAAGACGTTCTTTTTCCTTTATCTTCTGTATCAATCTGGGATATTTGCAAGAAAGAGAAAGTGCCCGTTCGACCATTTGACACGTTTCAAAAGAGGATTATCAATCGGATGGCATAAATGGGTGCTAAACTTTGGCTGCTTTCCGGGTCTCAGCTGTCCTAGAATTCAGCTACAGACGTTGAAATATCCTAGATATTCTCATGCGAAAATAAAAGAGACATCAATGATCAAATCACAGGCCGCATTGTCACACATAAATCTGATGGCATTGGCAGGGGTCAGTGACAGCCAATAGTAATGTCAGTACACCCAAGACAGTAGTTCACATTCCATTGATTCACAAACTGCTGGCCTACAAACAACTTATCAACAAACTACTGTTCTTCTGTCATTCCAGTGAGTCGTCGAATTTTACGAGTAGTCACTCTTCGAGTAATTTATTTAACGACTCTAAGGTTCACTCGGCTGTTCACGATTTACGAAAACCTCGGAAGACAATCTTTTATGGGAAGATACTGGCTAATGTTAATCGAATGATCTGATTGATCCCACTAAGAATTGGTTGATCTATTCCGAGGGTACAATATTTAGGTCTTTGGAAATACAGAACCTATTGTGAACAAAACTATGGCAGGTAAGATGACGTACAAACAAAAATACACCACAAAGTAGTGATTTTTAAATAAAATTTTCGAAAGAAAAACAAACCCCACTTCAGGCGTAATACTGTAAATACAAATATAGAAAAGTGTTATCTACAAAGCGCTCCACCCCACGTAATCTAGCAGTTCGCCTTCATAAATTCTATTCAGCCCGCTACACACTCACTCTAATTCTGCTGTCTCCTAGACACTGGACAACAAAACCTATGTTTGTGACTATACTTTCGCACGTGGTAGATTTTGCTGTTCCCTGTTAGTTCATTGTTCCTTGAAGTTTACACAAAGTGGACTAAACAGCTTTCAATGGACTTTAATTTATAAATATTCTATAAAACGAGATACCGGAAATATTTCGAATAATTACATGTTTGTATATCGAGTTAGAAACAGACAGAAAAGGCAAAACCGTGTCCATAAATCACCATATATCAGCTTAGATCCCATACTTCTTTTCGGAATTCGTCGATGTTGGTTGACTCACTTTTTGTGGGAAGTTGCGCGCAGGCAACCGTTGATGTAATGTGATTTGCCTTTATTTACAACGATATACAGGTATTCTTCCCTGCCCCATTTATGGCTGTTCCAATCAATAAGTATTTAATTTCCCTTGAAAACATTAAGATATTAATACAATATGTGGAACTACCCGGCGAAATCGTAACACTTCGGCGGTGGTGAGTCTTCATTTCTGATTGTAATGCTCTCAAAACGTCGATCAAATCAAGTCTCGAATAAGCAACATTTCTAGCTTTGATTCACCGAAAATGGATCTTTGTGACATTTTTCATATTCAATCGCTCGAAATATACCAGTTGGTCGGAAACGCTAACACTAGGTTCACTGTTAAGACAATCATAAATATTCCGGACGAGTAAATTTAAAGATAGGTGGTGAACTATTTCTGAACTAGACTGGTTCTAGATCCTAAAAGTTTCGAATGTTTTACAGAATTAGACTGTTGGTTTGAGAACTTAATTTGTAACTTGAAGATCCGTGATATTTGATTCGAGATTTGATTCAGTTAGGAATTCTCCACCTGATTCGATTCAGTAGGCAAAACTGTGTCCAAAAATCACCACCTTAGCTGAACACTCATAATATTGAAAATGTATACCATAGAAGCAAAATGGTCGTATAGAAAAATTGCCATCCAGAAACCACATGATCTAAAATCTCACCTGCGAACATTCTAAATAAAGCTATTTAGTTCGTATAATTGTACTGCCACTAGGCAGCACAGAATATAACCTATCTGTGTGACTATACTTTTCCTTATGAGACGGTTTACTGTTATGTTTTAGTATAATGTTCTTTAAACTCACTTTAGGTGATCTAAGATAGACGAAGGAACATTCGATGTTTTTATGTATGTATTCTAAAATACGAGATACCTAATATGTTATGAATACGTGTTGTGAGAATCAATTTAAGAACATATACAGAACCTGCGAAAATGTGTTCATATTGCACAATCCTACAGCGTAACTCCCAGCATATTGGTATGGCATGCCATAGAAAGCAGGATCTCGGTATCCGGAAAGTCGGAAGTCGGTGGCAAACACTTGTAATACTTATAATGCGCACCCTACGCGAACAATATCCATCTCTAAAATAATGACATCACAAAAGAGTCACTTACACCTGCTAAAATAACAAACCCCCGACGTCGAACCAACACGAGACATAGCGTAATTTCTGAGGCTCTGTGAATTGGATCAAAACCTGCTCATTACACAACTCTTAAAACTTCTCACAAAGCACGAATTATTGCTTGGGAGGAAATTCCACTTTGTGGGTATTTTCCTAGCCATTCACGGCGTAATATAGTAGTGCTACTATAATACCAACATTTTCTCTTGATAAATGTAAAAGTGAACAAATCTATTTTATGAATAAGAATATTTCCAACTAAAATTTAAAAAAAATAGCGACACGCCATTATGTACAAATAAAATAAATTGAAATATATATAACATATTTGTGATTTTTAAATAAAAGTTGCCAGAGAAAATACTCCCTCCCCTTCGAGTGAAAGTTTGTAAATATAACTTCCTATCTTACATTACAGAACCCGCTACTCACTTACTCTGATTCTGATGTCTCCTTTACACTGGACAACAAAGCCTGTCTATGAACCTATACATGTGTTTGGGATGGAGTTTGACTGTGTCCTGCTAGTTTATTGTTCTTTGAACTTAATTAAGTTTCTACAAAATAGAGTAAGCAGCATTCTATGAATTTTAATTATTTCCGTATTATAAAATACGAGGCACCTGAAATGTTTCGAATATTTTTGTATGAATAGAGTTACATGTACGAACAGACAGAACTGCCAAAACCGTATCGAAAAATCCTCATACTACAGCTTAGCACCCTTAACATTGCTCCTGTACACCAGAAAATCAAGATCGCTGATTCCATAAAAATGGACGTCAAAAACACATATTACACTTATAATATGTGTCTCGCAAATGAACACCGCCCATCGACATAATAATGATGCCACAAAATGTCTGTCCACGTGCGCTACCATAACCACCCATGTGAAATCGAGTCAACAACGAGACATAACGTCATTGTTTAAGCCTTGTTAATTGGGGCAAAACCTGCCTACTCTACTACTCTCAAGCATTCGCACAAAACACTTGGTAGGAAATTACAATTTGTGGGTGTTTTCTTATTCTCTCTACGGGTAATAATAATAGTGGGAATATACTACGGATAATGCATCTTGGTAAATGTACAAATGAACAAAACTATTTTAGGATTGAGAACATTTCAAACTAAAAAGAATGAAATCGGTGGCCTGTTGTGATAACTTCCAGTACCAATAAAATATTGTGACAAAAATTGACAGGCAGGATTATATGTGAACAAAATAAATGGAAATGTACATAACAAATTGGTGATTTTTTAATTATGAGTTGCGAGGGAGGGTAAATCAAACCTCCCTTCTGGCACAATGTTGCGAATACAAAAAAATCGCGACATCGACGCCGTAGCTGCCACGGGTGGTGCAATTTCACAAAATTCTAAGTTCATCAAGGGCCATAACTCCCAGAAAAATATTTGGAACCACACATACATTGAACAGTGGCTAGACATCAATAAGATACACTTACATGCCAAATACAAAGTCATTCCATCAAGTGTTTCAAAAGTTATTGAGTTTTGAAACTCGTTGGTCACAGACAGACCGACCAACATTCTAAGTTCATCAAGGGCCATAACTCCAAGAAAAATATTTGGAACAACACATGCATTGAGCAGTGGCTAGACATCAATAAGATACACTTACATGCCAAATATAAAGTCATTCTATCAAGTATTTCAAAAGTTATTGAGTTTTGAAACTCGTTGGTCACAGAGAAACTCGTTGGTCACAGACAGACAGACAGACAGACAGACAGACAGACAGACAGACATTGCCACTTATAGAGCTGCTAGTCGCAGCTAAAAATGCTATCCAAATAGTTCCATGCCATCTGATCTGATTCCACACAGCTCGGTACCAACATAGTTTACTAATGTCTACAAGGCACTGCGTGATAAAACCTGTACTCATGACAACACCATTGCTTTTGGGGGATTTTGACTGTATCCTTCTAGTTTTTTGTTCTAAGAACTCAATTAAATTGATACAATGTAGAATAAACAACATTCAATGAATTTTAATTATGTGTGTTTTCTAAAAGACCAGATTATATGATTCATTGCGAATAATTTTAATGTAAATGGAGAAAGGAACAGATAGAATAGGCAAAACTATGTCCGTATAGCACCACACTATAACTTAACATCCATAATGTTGGTAATGTATACACGTACCATAAAAAGCAAGGCTGCGCATCCATGAAAATAGACGTCGAAAACACGTACTACATTACAATGCGCGCTGCACATAAACACTACCTGTCACCATGATAATGACGTCACAAAATGGTCGTTCACGCGCGCTGCCATAACAATTATCTACCTGACATCGAGCCGATAACGAGACATGACGCCATTTCCAAGGTCCTTGCGAATGGGGTCAAACTCTGTCCACTATACTACTTTTAAACTTTCTGACAAAGCAAGAATTATTGGTCGGGATTTCCACTCCACGGAATTTTGGATTTTTATTCTCCACGTAATGTAATAGTGATGAATAATACAGACAATTCCTCTCGATAAATCGATAAATGAAAAAGATGAACAGAATTATTTTATAATTGAGAATATTTAAAACTAAAACTAAGAAGTCAATGACTTGTGATAACTTCTTTGGAGAAAACTAAAGATTCACATTTTGGAATCCGTCAAACTATTGTGAACAAAAACATGACATACAAGATAATATATAAACAAAAAGAAATACAAATATTATGCTGACTTGACTAAGAGGGCCAAAGTAATGAGATATTAAAAATAGCAGAGAATTTGCGTTTGATGAAATCGGACTGACATCAGAAGGAAAAGTTGAAGTTCATTTATAGTAATTACGTCGTCTAAATCTGATTTAATATTCTCGCATATGTCGTTGACAAATAACATGAATAGTAATGGTGAACTTGGGTCGCCTTGTTTTAAGCCTACATTCGACTCAAAAAAATCTGAGCATTTCGAATTATACCTAACACAAGCCTCAACTGATGCATACATTGATTTAACACTGTTTACGAATTTTCCGCTTACATTTTCACGTAGTAATTTATACCAAAGATGTTGTCTAGAAATACTGTCGAAGCAGCGTTCATAGTCGATAAAAACACAATATAGTTTTTTTCGCGATTTTAAGGTTTTAGTTACTAGGGCGTGTAAGATAAAAATGCAATCAACGATGGATTTTGTTTTCTGAATTGATTTTCACTAATTTTCTCGTTTTCAACTGACCACTTCATGAGCCTATTTAATAGTATTTGTGAGTATATTTTTGCCAAGATATTGATAAGGGTTATAGCGCGATAATTTTTGGCATCAGTTCGGTCCCCTTATTTTGTGGATGGGCGTTATGATACCAAGTCCCCACGACGACGGGTATTCATTTTTATTAAATATTCTATTATATAACTTCAATAAAAATGGAGATAAGATTTCAAAATAATTTTTAAAAATTTCTGCTGTCAGGTTATCAAAACCGGGGCTTTTATTGTTTTTCTGACTGTAAACCGTTGAACGTAATTCTTCAATGGAAATTTCTGAGTCCAAATCTTCATCCATTATTATTAACTGAGAAGAGTCATCAACATTGGTCATACTTGCGTGATAATTTTGCTGGGGGTCACTACCAAACATACTTTTGAAGTGTGTGGTTAAATCATCAATTGTCGGTGTGTCAGAATTTTCAGCTTCATTAGGTTTAATTAATTTCTTTATATTTTTCCAAAATGTTCTGGGCTGTTGTTTTGCTATTTTACTTAGGCAGACGCCTTCATTACGCCGGAAATTAGCAAGTGTCTGTCGTTTTATTTTGTTGTACTTACTTCTCGCGCGAATAAAATTCGCACGGTTATCATTGTTTTTATATCTATTAAATATATTCCTAACAATTTTGAATTCTTTCCTGGCTTCTTTACATTTTGAAACAAACCATGTTTTGTTTTTATTTTTATTAAATGCATGCTTCTTGCCCCTAATTTCTTTTCCAAATACGCTATAAGCCTTCTTATAAATTATGTTACTGAATTCATCCACGATTTTGTCTATGGGACCCTCCGATATTTTAGCGGTCAGTTCTTCTAGCTTATTATTATTCATGAGCTGTGTTTGAAATACTGGTGATTTCTCGGCATCCCAAATTAGTTTTTCAACTACACCTGTTTCATTAACAATCATTTCTTTTTTGCCCCCACCTCGATTAATCATTCGAAAGTTGAAAGATAAACATGCGTGATCAGAGAACTCACTGAACTCGTGAACAGTAAAATTTTCAATCAATTTTCTATCCAAATAATTTAGCAATAGATAATCCACCGCACTAGCCCCAAAGTGTGAGCAAAAAGTAAATTCGCCCAATGTATCATTTCCCAGTCTCCCATTTGCTATTATTATTCCAGTGTTTATGCACATGTTTAATAATCGCTGTCCACTGCTGTCAATAACTTCGTCTTTGTTTGCACGATTGTGTGGCATTTCTGTTTCTGAGGGTTGACAGTTATCGGAATGTTTGTCAGATATTAAATAATCCAATTCAGTGGATGTCCTAGCGTTTAGGTCACCGACAATAAACACTTTTCCCAATAACCTGTATTTTAAAATATCCGTTTCAAGCTTATCGAAAAAATCAAAATCTGTTTGTTTGATAATTTTTGAGTTTTGGGGGAGGGATATAAGCACAGCAAATGAAAATATCCTTCAAAGATTCAAGCAACTTTTCCGATAATTTTACCCAAATAATACCGCTTTGACACTTTTCGATAACACGAATGTTATTTTTCAGTTCTGAGCGGTAATACACTGCGATACCCCCACTAAACCTCCCTCTGCTTGTTTTCCGTACTTTATTTCCAAAAATGTGGTCACTACAATAGCCATCAATATTCAAGTTTATAGCTTCAGTACCAGATAACCATGTTTCACTTAAGAAAATTATATCATAGGATTTTACTAGTAATATAAAATCCTCATCTGAGAGCTTTCGTTTTAAGCCATTAATATTCCAACTCCCTACTTTGAGACCCGACTCTTCATGTTCTCCCTATTTCAATTGCCCCTTTTGATATTCAGCGTTATCAATAAACAGTCTCTTTCCAATAAATTTCGCAGTTTTTCCAGCCTCTCTTGCAGTTTTCAACACTGGGTAAAGTTATTTTTTTGCTTCACGAATTTCCTTAGGTTGTTGAATTCCGATTCCCAGAGTTTGACGTTTAAGTTCTTCAGCTTTATCGTATGACGAGACTCGAATCAACTCACGATCCGAGAAATAATGGAACTTTACTACAATCGGGCGCGCTTTCGCAGATTTCCTACCGATTCTATGAGCACGATCGATTATAACTTCTTTGGTATTTTTCAGAGCAGTGTTAATTACACCCAAAACCAATTTTGCACAGTCTTCATCACCAGTCTTCATCACCATTTCCCTCTGGGACTCCATAGAAGAGTAGATTTTCGCGCATAGAACGTGCTTCCAAATCTAACAACTTAGCGTCTAATTCAGTTTCTTTATTTTTTAAATCTATTGCGTCTTTCTCCAGCCGTTCACATGATTTTTTCATAACCTTAATGTCATCTTTTGTCGTTTTTATATCAGATTTATTTTTATCAATTTCAGATGCAGAATAGTGACACGACTTTTCAGTCTCCGTAACTCTGGTATCAAGTGTTTTTATTTTACTCTCTAGATCCGTCACTTTTAAATTTATTGTGTTTACAGTTTTTTCAATTTTATCAATGACAGTCATTTTGTCCTTAATTTGTCTAATCTCTTCCAATAACTCTGATGCCCAGGGTGGAGGTTGTTGTGACGCATGCACAGTTTGCAATCCATAGCCTAGAGGCACAACCTGACCGGTGGCTCCTGGTGGTGGACTTTGCACATATTGTTGCATATTGTAGAAAGCCTGGGGTGATGGATACAAATCGAAAGGAACACAATTGAAAGGAAGATGAGCACTTTGCACGCTTTGCGAATCAGTAAATGTTAATTTTTGTTTCGTTGTTTGTGATGTTTGTGATGTTTGACCGCTTTGCGTCCCGCTGATCCTGACTTGCTTACTTTTACGGACTGTTTCTGAATGATTTTGTTTTTGTTTTCCTCGGCTATCCAAGGGGACTGCAATGTCACACGACACTGGCGAAAGTATCTTACGTTTTTTGTCCTTGCATTTTGAGTTTACGGAATCACTTCCAAATTTCTTCTTTGCGGGTGGCATCTGAACGTTCATCAAAAACAGCTTAAATCCCAAGAAATCCCACATTTTTCATTTGAAAATAGATTTTTGGACAGAAACTGTCGGAGCAAAATTTCCTGCTCTCCTCACTCAGACATGCGCATCTTACTAATAACTGTGTGTATAAACTGGAAGTGAGACACGAACATGAAGGGTACTGATTTGACGACACTGCGAATGTGGTCAGTTTACTTATGTAAACTGAAAAGGTTGGAGTTGTAAATGTCATCAAACAAGTGGTGTTCGATTGAGAGGAGAGAAGATAGCAATGGAAACTGGTCACATGGATAATGAAAGCATTGCAACCTGGGAAACGGGACAAATAATGCCTTACTGTTCAACCTTCCACAATATCAGTACTCTCGCCTGCAGATGGTACTAAATGCATCAGCCCGAGTGGTATGTAGGGTATCAAAATCTCAACACATCACTCCTGTTCTGAGGGATATGCACAGGCTGCCAGTTAATTAGACTACTTTTCAAAACGTTATTTTTAGTTTTTAACCCTTTACCTAACCTGAAAAGCAGACGACACTTGCAAATATAATTCTTGAATAACTAAGGTTTTTCATTTTTTGTCTCGAAAACATAGGTTATGACCCCTCGTTGGAACGAGCTCGACGAGCTCGTTCCAACGAGGGGTCATAACCTATGTTTTTGAGACAAAAAATGAAAAAATAATGAAAATTAATTGGCGATTTTTGAGAATAGCGCTGGCCGGTTTTGGCCGTGGCGTTAGGTAAAGTGTTAAGACACAAAACAACATGCCGCCAGCCTACTTAGAAGAACTCCTTAATACCAAGAATGTGTGCCAATACAACCTGAGGTCCGATGGTAAAATGTTGCTACATGATCCAAAACATAGGTGTAAGACATTTGGAGATAGGTCATTCTCATTTGCTGGCCCTCACTTGTGGAATAAATTACTAGAACACATAAAAATACTGTCAAATGTAAACCTTTTCAAGAAAGATCTCAAAATATGCCTGTTTCAAAAAGCCTATAAGTGATGTTCTGGACTGTAAGATACTGTATATATTCCGTTTGTATATTTGCATGCCACAGTAACATGCACATCGCCTCAGAATATGGTTCTATATCTTCTGAACTATAATTTTGGCGCTATATAAACGTGTATATTATTATTATTATTATTGCTGCTATAGAACTATAGAATTGAGCGAGGAAGCATACAGTTGAAGTTCAAGACATAAATAAGACAGAAAAAATCAAGTGAGCCTATCCATTAATGAGTGGTGGAAAACTCTTTTAGTATTTGTACTTTTTGAACCCTCAAAATGAAAACAAACGCGTATATTTTGATATTTTAACATTTTGCGTAAATACAACTTGAAACCCAAATTCTTGATCAAATAAACATTAAATGTTCTTCGCCAAACATTAACTAATGACTCTTCGCCAAAAATTAACTAATGACTCCTCATAGGAACCAGCTCGATAAGCTAGTTCTAATAACAGATCTAAGGTGTGTTCTGGAGGCAACAAATCAAACACAGTTAGTTGCATCTGAGTACTTAATTCTATGAACTGCACCTCAGAAGAAATCAGCGACACTTGTCTTTTTCAAAGTTCCCGGATGCCATAGAATTAAGATTAAGAAAGGACGCTGGTTTTGTTTACATTGGCATGGCCGAGTGGTGAGCGTGGTTCAGTATATTCTCGCTCGGCGGTTGGTGCCGAATCCCCGCCATGCCAATGTAAACAAACACAGTAAAATTGTAACTCCTGCATACTACTGGTAAATATTCCTGCCAGGGCTGGGTATCTATTGCAACTGAAATAGGTATCATTTGGGTACATTTAACCACCCTCTCTATGTAAATTTAATTGGCTATTTGATTAAATATTTCCTGAGTTAAATGTGGATGAACTTTCCATCAATTCACAGCATTCATGACTAGATATGAATATTTTGAAAATACTCAACGTGTTGGGAGTTAATGGTGATATTTATGAATAACACTTGATTGAACGCCTGTTCAGTATGTTTTACTCTGTCTGTAGGAATGACAATATGTGAACAGTGAATATAATCCTGCTTATTGCAATTTCGTGGATATGTTCCTTAATATCTTTTTAAATATTATTCATACTTTGCTAAGACTCATTCCAACTGATCTACATATTTGTTCATAAAAGGTAAATGTGAACATTTTATATTAATTGTTTATTTATTCGTTTGAGATTTAACGGCACTGAGTCATATCATGAAGGACGATTCTTTGAAGAAATGAATAAAAACGGGAGAATCCGACGAAAACCACTGAGCAGCGACAACTAACTGCTGAACTCTCCACTTTACTACCACGTCACAAGCGGGGTTAACACTGATTAAAGACAAGTAGCGTTGAAGTGCTGTTTGCCTACTGTAGACGCGTTGCACATCTACGGTCGACATGGAGTACGTCTACGGTCGATGTGCTGTACATCCACGACAACTGTACGACTGTGTTACACTTTCCCTCAACCAGTACTAACACTCCTCCTGTTGCTGTGATGATAAATTTCAGAGTCCAACCGATATCCACCGGTGTTCAATGGCTCTCTCATGATACCTTAGCTCTCTCCTTCCGACATAGCCCATGTTTGTTGAAAGTGTTGTTAAACTACAGTTAAAATTAGAAGTCCTGTCACGAACTGTGCACTTATCTAGGCTTAATTCCGCGTTGGAATTGTGCGCAGTTGTTATTTTGAATGGCACCCAAAGCATGGCAGGTTACTCATAGCGAACACAAGCAACATTTCTGCCAATGGACCTCCGGATCCAAGTTAACATTGCTTGAGCACAGGCCATATGTACATAATCTGATAGCCTTACTATGGTCATAACGCGTAGGTTAACGCGCAGATCGACGTGCCATTTGTGCGCATTTCATGACAGGACTTCTAGTTTTAACTGTATGATGCACAAGCAAACACGGAAATATAATCTATCTTCTATGTGCGAATCTGTTGAGGACAAAGAAAATGATCCATACCACATTCAGAGACATTTATTTAAATCAAAATGACTTCCATGCACTCACAAAGATGATTCTTCCACATTTGTTGGCGATCTACCCTTAGCGTTTAGTCTTGCAGGTGCAGTCCGCGAAGCCACACATCTTCCGTGGACGGGAGCCCTGCGTGCACGCCTCTTGCGACCAACAGACTCCCAAAACTCCCTGAACAATTTCAGTCTCACGATAAAAATAACAAAAATAAAAAGCCCCTGGAATGCATTCAGGAATGAAAATATATAACTGAAAGCTGTTCTTCCGTCCTCTATGGCTAAGTATCCAAACACCCAAGACAGACCTGAAAGTAAAATATAAAAAGAGCTGACTCTTCTTCTGGTTACGATTTTCACCACATGATAACAGCTAACTCGTGAGAAACGTGTATACAGTACAGTCGCCATGGACTGGCCGTAATCCACGCGTTGACTATTATAATCCCTGATTGGTACGGGTGTGGGATGGGAAAATCTCACCCACGGGACAAGATATTTGGTCCAGACACTCGGCTTACACGAGGCTTGCCGGGTGTCTGGACCAAATATCTTGTCCCGTGGGTGAGATTTTCCCATCCCACACCCGTACCTATCAGGGATTATTTTTCTCCCCCCACCATACAGCGGTTACGTTAGCCAGAGGTAATCGGCGGTCACGTGCTGATATAATCAACTCATTTGGTATTCGTTGTTTTGAACAACTAATGACACTATCGAAGAGAGCATGCAAAAGTTATGTATATACCAAAGGTATATACCACGGAATCAATTAGGAACGGCAGCATCTTGGGGTTTAAAGAGTTTTAGAGCATCAAAATTTGATCACACGGCATTCTGATGACGTCAATATGAATTAGTTAGTAGCAAGAAACTGATACGACATGCATAACGTCATAATAACGTTATAAATGTATAACGTCACGTGGGTGGGTGGGATACATCTGTCTCTCCCTGCTATCTCACCCTGGACGGACGTATGTTACACATGCAGTGTGGGGGGGGGGGGGAGTGATATCCACGCATGCGTTTATCAGATGATAAAAGTCATCATTGGCAAAATTTTAATTAATGAAGCACCGGGTTGTACCGGGCGCTTCATTAATTACATTTTTTATGTTTATTTCTATAATTGTGTTTGCAATATTATTGCGTCAGTGGAAATATTGCCCACCCGCGGACAGTGACCAGTCCACGTCGGCCATACAGTAATTTTTGAATTCTGTGAATTTACACAAAAGGAAATTGTAAATTGACAAACGAGTTGGAATGGCGTGGTCATATTTCTCGAGAGCAGTAGGCTCGTGCTAATTATGATTACTCCATTCCATCGAGTTATGTAAAACACCCACCGATTCAAACACACATCGCCTTCTGTGTTTATTACACAACTCATGCATTAAAATTCATTTAAATTAACAAATTTTAATTCCGATGTTTAAAAACAAAGGTGAAGAGTCCATTTCTTTTGACTGAAGCTGTTCTGATCAAATGGATCGATGAAAAATCAAAACAACGTTTTCTGAACCAGTGTTTGTTGAAATTCGTATCGCTTTTTCTCTTCGGCTGGTGCCCATTCACGCCTAACCATTTGGTGGCTATTACTGTTAGTAAAAATATAAGTACAAATTGTGCAGATTTGCAAAAAAAACTGGGAGAAACATTTTTAAAAGAAGTTCGAAGCATGTCAAGATGTACGAATATTTACCGAAATAAAGTTGACCAATTTAGATATAACTGATCCACAAAACGAGACGGCCACAGGACTGGGTTAATGTTCTGGTTGGAAATGATCGTTTTTTTTTTTTTAAAATATACCGAGTCAAAAAAAGAAAGTATAATAAACTTTGAGAAGGAATTATTTTAGTATTATCCTCCTTAATCCCAAACAAATTATTGTAAATTCATATTTCGAGTCTAGCTGTATGAAGTTGTACAATATCATGTTCTTACTGTTGTCAGCGTCACGTGAGGACGTCGCAATTCAGACATGGGGTGAAAAGAAAAGTGCACACACACATGCAGTCAATAGCGTGTATGTCCACCGTTTGCCTCTTGGACAGCAAGACATCGACGGCGCGTGGACCTGATAAATCTCTGGATGTCACCCTGTGGTACTGCGTTCCACCCCTGCCTTGGAACAGTACGTAAATCGCCTAACGTCTGAAGATCATGAGGTCGTACCCGACGGTCCAATTGATCCCAAAGATGCTCGATTGGCGATAAATCGGGCAAAAGTGGGGGCCAGGGAAGAAGTTCGACGCTCTGCTCCCCAAGAAAATCACGACAGATACGCGCCACGTGACATCGGGCATTGTCTTGCTGGAATAACTGCAGTCCGACGTTAGCGTTGAACAACGGGACAACACCAGCGTTAAGAATTTCTTCCCTATATCGCTGTCCATTCAGATTACCATCGATGAAGACCAACTGCGTTCGATGGTGCAAGGAAATTCCTGCTCAAACCATTACACTACCCCGGCCGAAACGGTCGCATTCCCGCACGCAAGCATCAGAAAACCGGTCTCGTCGGCGATACACTCTTGCCCTACGATCAGCGCGCCGTAGACAAAATCGTGATTCGTCACTAAAAAGAACTGTGCTCGAACGCTGCTGAGTCCAGCGAACATGCTGACGTACCCATTCCATTATGGCGGTACGATGACATTGGGTAAGGACTGGTCCGTGGTATGGACGCCTGCGTCGGATACCGTGTTCATCGAGTCTGTTGCGGGCAGTTTGTGCACTGATTCTATTGTTAGTTCTACCAGGAGTAATTGTTGCTGTCCTCGTCGCAGGAAGAAAACGATCCCGCAAGTGAGACGTCCTGATGTGTCGGTCTTGCGCAGGGGTCGTAACTCTTAGTCGACCTGAACGCGGTCGGTCGGCAGAAGATCCACTGGTTCTATACCTTCCAATGAGACGGTAAATAGTGGCCGCAGTGACTTCGAACTCAGCAGCGAACTCATCTTGAGGTATCCCGGCCTCATGTTTACCAATGGCACGCAACCTCTGATTTTCGGTTAACCTTGGCATTTTTTAAAATGTCGGAAGACAAAAACTAGCGTGTTTTCTCAATAACCCAGGCTCTCAAGCACAATATAACACAGAGAAAATCGTCGGTCACCCATTCAATTTGACATTCTCGGGTAGCACGTGCTATTTTGATATCCGTAGCAAAATTGTATACGGTTGGGTGATTAACAACAACATGTCATTAAACTCTTTGCACGACTTCTTGTCCACATACATGCAACATTAGAACTATTATATTTCATCCTTTATGCTATTTTTTCACATTTGTGTCTATTATACTTTCTTTTTTGACTCAGTATATTATCTCATTATATTATCTTATTTTTGATTAACTAATTTTTTGTGAACCGACTTTATTTTGCTTTGGACTTTTTCATTTTCACACTATGCGACAGACTGTCGACAATTGTGTAACGAAATTTGGAAACTTTTCGAGGCGTAACTAATGACTCGATGGGAAAGGAACTAGTAGTATGAACGGTGCTGGGAAAAAACTTCCGGCTTGTTGATCACCCATTGAATACAGAATCGTTTATGCCATAACGGCCATTCCGTTGAATACAATGGTTTAAAGTTGAATGGATGTGTAATAAATTATAAAATGTAACATATGCATGTCTCACATAAAATACGCGGGACTGAGCGGGACGCCCGGGAATTTTGTGCAATATTGGCATAAGAACCCTTCTATCGGACACGAGCCCAGATCTCTGGTCGTAGACTGATGGGGTGGGGTTGGATTGGACGTTGCTATAAACAAAAGCTCTCAACAAAAATGAAGGAAAATATAAAGAATATACAATGGCATAATGGGGATTTGAACCCACGCCGAGGAGGGTGTTTCCTTCGGCGCCAACTGCCTAGCGAAACTATATTGAACCACGCACACCACTCGGCCACCGACAGACCCCCAAAAGGGAATGCCAGTTAACCAAGTATATACGAGACCAGTACAGATCACACAAAATTCTCTCTCAATAATTTTTTAAATTATTCATCAAGTATTTGCATATATCAATTCTACATACTGCACTTCATGAAAATCAGCAACAATGTCTCTTTTTCAAATTGCCCGTGTGCCATAGAATTAAGAAGGACGCTGGTTTTACGTACAATGGCATAGCGGGCGTTCGAGCCCATGCCTAGAGAATTTCCTTCGGCACCAACCGTCTAGCGAAACTATACTGAACCACGCACACCACTCGGCCCAAAAGGGAATGCTAGTTAAAGAAGTATATACGAGACCAGTAAAGATCACACCGAATTCTCTCTCAATTATTTTTTAAATTAACTCTTTACCCAACGAATCGGCCATATCCGCCCGCGTAATATACAAATTCAGCAGCTGAAAAAAATCATATTTTTCATAAGATTTCAACAAAACCATATCATGTGACCCCTCGTTGGAACGAGCTCGTCGTGCTCGTTCCAATGAGGGGTCACGCGATATGGTTTTGTTGAATTTGTTTGAACAATTTAAAAAAATATTTAAAATAATAAATTTTTATATCGTCTGCGTTGGGAAAAGGGTTAATCATCAAGTATTTGCATATATCAATTCTACATTCTGCCCCTCTATACAGCCGGGGATTGGTGGAATGCAGCGAAAAAACGTGGCTACTCAATCCGCCCCCTACCCTTCGATGGCGTCAAGTCAACGTGACAATTCCTCTCAATCCTCAGCGTTTTGGTAACATGAAAAGTACATTCTTCTTCCATCAAGTGATTGCATCAATTCTACATACTGCACAAGATTTAATTCAGCGAGAAAGTATCTTTTTAAATTTCCGTGTTCCATAGAATTAAGAAGGAAGCTTCGGGCTGCGCGTTTAATATTGTTTGGTCAATCCGACACATTCACTTCGGTGCCATCGTACTTACTGAATGTATGACGTATTATGTCCCTGGGACGGATAACAGTCCTCTCGGATTCAAAGGGTTAACACAGTTATGTTTTTTGAATGTTCCTATCCTAGCTCTGTTAGATTATTTTTTTTTTTCTGTATTAACATTTAACCATCACGAATAACAGATGACACAACAAAGAAACATTCCTAAAAAACTAAATTCTTATATTTTGCCTACAAAAATATATTCTATGATCCCTCATTGGAACGACCTCAACAAGCTCGTTCCAGTGTGGGCCCTCAAGGTATGTTTTTGAGACAATTAAATAATAAAATTTGTTTATCATTTTTTTGTGCATGGGCGGGTCGGTTTCTGTTGAACGTTGGTTAAAGGGTCAACTTTGGAAGAATCATGTATCGTCAGTATCTTCTCCTTAGCAGTATCACATCATGCCCGCGTGACAACTGGCTGTTTCTGTTTCAAATCTGGCAGTTTCGGCTCACGTGAAAATGTTTACCTTCCCAAATCATTTCTGGTGAAGAAAATGCCAACACATACACTAAATATAAATCGAGGCATTTTCGAGTGGATATGTCACTTGTGATTGGGAAAAGATATTATTTTCGACCGGAGGCATGCTGCTTCTGATAAAATGTGACTTTTCGCCAAATTAAAACGGCTGTTGTATGGGAAGGTGTGGAAACCTGTGGCGGAAAACAAACAGTTTAATATTTTAAATGACACCTAAAAAATGTTAATGGTATTTTTGGATGATATGATCCGAAAGGAACACTCCTCCATCGCCCCGTTTCTTAAAAACAGGGCGGGGATGGGGGGTGGGTGTACGTTAACTAAAATAAAATAGTGGGTTTATGATGTCTGACATAGAATGTCCTGTCATTTCCACAAGATGCATGCGAGACTAGGCCTTTGGCAAACTCCTTTTCTCGGTGACCAGTAAAGTCAATTTCATAACCAAGAACAATTTTAATTGTTTAATTGTTTATTCCCAGGGAATAAACTGAATTCGATTACATATGTCTAAAACGTCGCTGCTGTAATTGAACAAAACCATACTCACCAAGGAGAACAAACAGCGAAAACGCATTTTCAAGACCAATCAAATTGACTTTTGACGCACTCTGGTTACTCTGCAAGCTCGGTCTGTTAAAAATCTTCCACATAGCAATGATATAAAACCCAATATTAATGAGTACGATGACCCCAGCTGGAATAGCAAAGGCGAAGTGGAACGCACTACGAGACAGCCAGCAACTGAAAAACATTGAAGGAAAATAATCGCACTTCGAAAGGAAGTTAATGCATACAATCTCTCGGGTAGGCCTCAATGTGAGATGTCTGTATTTCCAATAGGAACACTCGTGAAGTAGAGATGTAAAGCAAAATTTGCTTGCACCCATTGGCCACTATCTGAGTGTGAACTCTTCTCGGCTGTGTTTTAGACAAGTTATCCAGTCTCCACGTGCTTTACCAAGCTCTCAAATTCTGTTAGGAGTTCCACGCTGTTATGGCCTGGAACCAGTCTAGCCTTTAATAGTCAACCGCCCGTTTTTAGATGTACTGGCCTTCATGGAAATCTGTCTGCGTTTGCTTAACTTAACGAAAATCTGTCTGCATTTGCTTAACGAGTTTACCTTTCATTGGTGTTGCTTGAGATAAAAAATTGTTCTGCCTTAAATTGCTTAATAAATGGTGTTTCACATTCATACTTTTCACGAAATTATATAAATCCAAAAGGGTCGGAAATCGTTCTTATAATTTCTAAGTACTGATAATAATAATAACATGATTTTCCCAGGCGTCAGTTGCCTCCATTACTGGACTTCCATATGTAATTAGCAGCCCCATATTCACTAGAGGCCCTCGGCTATCGCCTCGGGTCGCTAATGACTACTGAGCTGCTAATCACATATGGCGTTCCAGTAACGGAGCACAACGCCATCGGAAATCATGTTATTGTACAATTAACGTATGGCCATCCATCTCTTAGATTCCAGCTCCCATCAATGCATCAACAGATGAATGAAATATCTTATGCAAAAGAGTAGCGTTTATAACACGATTGTTGTGTGTATTATTGGTTACAAAGTCAGCAAGTGACCGGGTACGGGGTGGTGCCTGGTCTGTAGTTTTATACCTGGTGAGGCGAAGCCTGTACCCGGTCACTGGCTGACTATGTTACGAATTTACTCCACCCATGACTTTCATCAGCATCACCAACAGTAACATGCACCGGTTACCCACGATGACAGTAAACAATCGACGCTGTGGGAAGTGTGGTATTTGTTTACAAAATAAAACGCATCGTTACTGGCGTATCTGAAATACCCTTATGTACGTTTACTGTCATTACCTCATGAAAGGAGTTAATAAAGCACTTTTAGATAATCAAAAATCAGTTTTATTCTGTTGAGTAAACTGTACAGAAAATATTCGCCTCACTCACGCTTTCAGATCAAAAAATAGATATAGTGGTAAAAACAATTAAGAACGTTTGAGACTACAAATACATTTTCTGTTCATTTCTCAAAATCTTTATTGGACTAAGTAAATAGATACTGTACTTTGAAAGTATGATTGGTATTTAAATTCTCTTATTTTGTTTGAATTCAAACTTTGAAAATTCGAAGCGATTGGAAATGCATCAAAATAGTAATGGCGGTTTGTCATCGTGTCTTAAAGAGAAACCCACCGTGTACGGGATTTACCGCCGGTATGTATGTGACATTCTTAGCCAATACAATTAGGGCTGTCACGATTTTTGAATTTAGGAATCCATTAATCGTCGCAAATAATCGATAATAATCGATTAATCGTACCCAGATGACCCTCTTCCTCTCGTTGAAGTCGTTAAAAATGAAGTTCATGTCAGTTGGCCAACCTCAAGTAAACAACGAAGACGATCTTCTTTTAGGTACATTCAAAGCTTTGATGTTCTGAACTTTTGAACCGTCAGTGCAATAATCAAGACCGGTCGTCAGTTGCGAACTTCGCAAGTTCGCAACTGCCGACCGGTCTTGATTATTACACTGACGGTTCAAAAGTTCAGAACATAAGCTTTGAATGTGCCGAAATGGCGAATGCTTCTAACGTATTCTTGGGGGTTAACGTCGACGGTCTTGGCCTTTTACCTTAAGAAACAATAGTTGTTCATCAAATTTGTTTTTAATTATTAAACGTCTAAAACGGGGTAAAATTTACCGATTCTTCGACAACGAAAAATACTAATCGATTTCAGCGTAACCGATCGACAATCGATTATTCGTGACAGCCCTAAATAACATTTGAGCATATATCAACAAATCTGTCATAGATGGTGTAATCAAAGTTACCCCATACAAACCAGGCGTTGAGGAATGTTGAATCCGGCCTACATGTGAGAAACGCCACAAAAGAATGCATCTGATTGGTTGTTACGCACCCGATTGGCATTAATACGTGAATGAAATACTTCGCCACAAAATAGCGTCAATCAAGAAAGTAAACATACGGCCGAGGGCTTTTAACCCTTTACCCAACGTAACGGCCAAAACCGGCCAGCGCTATTCTCAGAAATCGCCAATTAATTTTCATTATTTTTTTCATTTTTTGTCTCAAAAACATAGGTTGTGACCCCTCGTTGGAACGAGCTCGTTCCAACGAGGGGTCATGACCTATGTTTTTGAGACAAAAAATGAAAAAAAATAGTTATTCAAGAATTATTTTTGCAAGTGTCGTCTGCTTTTCAGGTTAGGTAAAGGGTTAAATGACGGCTTCATTCACTTAATTCATGTATAATCGTGATATAAATGGGGCATAAACATCAGGGGACAGGAATCAACTACCCTTGTAGGGCTGTTTTCTGTATTTCATGCCAGTCTTCGACTCCCGTAAAATACAGGAATAACTCCAAATCGGGTAATTGAGTCCAGTTCCCAGTACCCCATCCTGGCTGTGTTTTGTCTTAATACTTACTGGTCTTCTTCGTTGTTGTAGAGTTCATAATCTATGCTTAGTGTTATTATAACTGGTAGTAATGGGAGTCCTGGAAAGTAAAACAAACAAAAACTCGATAATATCACATGTGAATCCACACGAAGCACGAAAGGATAATTTCAGTTCTGCTCGATGATGTACACTTGTATTGTTCAGTATTCAGTGTTGAGGATCTGAACTTGAACTTGTTTATTTCACATATAAAACCTTATACAAGAGAAAAGGGGCTATGCAATACAAACAGACAGGTACCTATCTTGGAATCAGTTATTAAAATTTGGTTGTTTATTTTGCTTTGAATTTACTAATTAAAATTGTTATACTGTACTTATGGACTGAAAAATGTGCAAGTCAATACCGTACTCCCATGTGATCAAACGGGATTCAGTGCCTTGCCCAAGGGCACAATGCAGTTACCACTGGAGGGGATCCAAAAAGCAATCAAAGGTGGCGAAACAGAACCGTTGATCTCCGCTTCTGGTCTTTGAATTCCCTAGTCATCAAGGCGGACTTTTTAACCTAAACGCCTCTTCTGATTCCCGGGTTTGGTCTATGAATTTCTAGCTATCGCCACTGGCGTTAAAAGTCGGAAATTCGAAATGTTTCGTTCCCGAGAGTAAACCCTAGGACATTTTTAATCAGTGATTGTACATTTCACCTTGTAATTTTGTATCTGCACAGTAACTGTTTGTGTTTGCTTCACAGCATGTTCATGCATGAAAACTCGCACTGTCCAAAAAGCACAAACTTTGAAGGAAAATGGGCCATTTTATTGTGTCACATGGCGTCCGGTGTTCAACATCCTCCATGCTGTTCAACCTCTCAGTCTCTTTTTTGACTGGCAAGAAAGCTTGCGGTAAGATTGTATGTAACGGTATTAATTTCCGTACATGTCTACTTTTTTCTTCTTTTGTTATTTATTAACTATTGTATTTCCCCATTAGCAAAGACTGTATTTCCGAAATGTTTCGACCCCATTCTAAAAGTCAGATGGATCGAGCGGACAACCAGTTATTATCCGGTTACAGTTCCCGATTAATCGGTTACGAAAATGGGTCAGTCAAAGAACAGTGCAAACTTGGCAAAAAAATCTTTTTTTGTTGCCTATCGTTTGCCTCCAATGAAACAGAGCGATCCATTTTTCGATCGCCTTGTTTACTAGATCGCCACACGCTACAGTCGTTTCCTCTATTCTCTCTTGGTTTTAATGTGCTATGTTTCAACAAGACTACAATCCTCGCCTTCTGACTGGACGAGAGCTTCCTTAGTTTACAACGAAGTGACTTGGAAACCTCTTCATTTTTCTGGAATTTTCAAAGGGGCAGCAGACGATGTTCCGAATGAAGTGTTTTTTTAAATTACAAATCACTTTACGATTTGAAATGAACTGGAGTGACCTGGACCCTTATCTGATGTGTTGATTTATATTGTCCAGTGACATCGTTGGGATACACTTGAGATTTAACTACTGAACTTATGATCGTTAAAAGTTGCCTTGTTTATTTCACGATGCGAGTTTAGGTTATGAGTAGCGTCTTATTGGAACATATAAGTTATTGTGATGAATTGACGGTAACATGGTCTGAGGTTGAATATAAGCTCTGAGCCGCAAACCTCAGGCCATGTTACCGTCAATTCATCACAATAACTAAGATTCTGCGAAGCTTCGAAATTCGATTCAATTCGAAAATGTCTCGATGATTCGATTCGAGTTGCTCTGATTCGGGAAATTCGAATCGTGGAGAAGTTCTCAAAACCAAACCATGTCTTTCATCTTGAGCTCTCCTTCTTTCATCGGGTACCCTGTACAGGAGGAGACCCTATGATAGAAGAAAAATCCAAAGAGGCTCCGTGTCTTCGATCCCGCCCTGGGCTATTCCGCATTTTGAAAGATTTGCCAAAAAAAACCCCAGACGAGTTGCAGTTAACCCTTTACCCAAAGTAACGGCCAAAAACGGCCAGCGCTATTTACAAAAAAAGCACCATACAATTTCCATTATTTTTTTCATTTTTTGTCTCAAAAACATAGGTTATGGCCCCTCGTTGGAACGAGCTCGTTGAGGTCGTTCCAATGAGGGGTCATAACCTATGTTTTTGAGACAAAAAATGAAAAAAAATAGTTATTCAAGAATTTTGTTTGCAAGTGTCGTCTGCTTTTCATGTTAGGTAAAGGGTTAAATACAATACTTGAGTGGAGACTGGAAATCTTTACGGTTGTAAGAAGATAGTATCTTCAACTTCAAGAACGGTGAAATTCCATTCGGGATTCGATTCAATTCGAAAGTCTCTGGCTGATTCGATTCGAGATTAGATTCGATTCGAAATTTGAAATTCGCTAGACCCTGACAATGACTAATAATGTTCCCAAAACATCGGGCCATTTCATAATAACATTAACATAGAATGCCGTGATAAAACTCTGCGAACCCTTTTCAAAAGCGTGGTGATTCACAAAACACCCAGAAGGAATAAAACAAGAGAAAAAGCTTCTGAACCACTTGGTAAAATAAAGGGAAAAAAACAGATAAAGAATAAAAAAAATTAAAAGTCTGTTTTATTTCAACTATCTCCTACTATGAGTATAATGAATACCCTGTCTGTCGAAAGTAGCGTTAATCCCCAGTACATAATTTGATAAATACCCCCAAACTTTGTTTGCTCTCTACTGATTCTATGTAAACTTTGTATGTCTGAAAACATATATTATGATAAGAAAAAACAAAAATATAAAGCATTAAGAGGTACGTATGAAGTAAATAAACATACATTAGTTTGTCTAACCTCCTTGATCAGACTTTAAGATCATGTATCTAGAAAATAAGTCTTACGATCACGCAACTAATTAGCAAAACCATTCATGTAACATGTCGCTCAGTGGAGTAGTCGGGGTGTTGGCTTTAAGGGTTTTGACCCAAAAAAAACATTAGTCCAATGCAACTTTCCCATATCAAAAATGCCCTCACTGAAATGTATAGGTGGACAAAATTGCCCTCAGAAATTTTCTTAAAATTATTTTTATATATATTGCAAAACAAATAAGGGTTTTGATGTATGTGTGATGTGGGGGGCGCGGTGGCGTTGCGGTAACCGGTTCTCGTCAGATCACCGAAGTTAAGCAACGGCGAGCCCGGTTTGTCATCGCATGGGTGAGCGATCGATTCAGACTCCCGCGTTGTGTCCTTGGGAAGGCACTTCACCCCGATTGTCCACATGGGGGAACGATGACGCCGTGTACTAAGGCGTACTGCACGTGGATGGTGCGCATGTCTTCAACCAATCTAACCATGCCTGTGCTGCAGTGTGGAGTTACGATGTCGGGGAGCTGGCTGCAGCTCGTCGTTGCTCGGTGGTTCTCTACGGGTACTCCGGCTTCCTCCACCTGTAAAACTGTCACCGACACGATATGACCTTGGCTGTTAATGTGTCGTTAAACCCTGATAAATAAATATAAATAAATAAGTATGTGTGATATAATGTTTTACAATACAATAAACATAAACTTGTCCAATTAAACGGCTTGGGATGTATGGTCTCAGTTGTCTTTGTTAACTGTTAGTGTGTTATTGTTGCCATCTACTGGAATTGCGGTTTATAGTTAAAAAAGTCAATTAAACTTTACCTGTGTTGACCTTTGTAATAGATAAATAATTTTATTTACAAATGAAACAAAATACTGTATTTTGATTGGCTGAGAGGTACGGTCTAACGTGCAATCCACAGTAGCTTTTTTTACACCGTGGTTAACCGCAGTGTAAAAACAAGAATACACAAAAGCAGGCTGTATTGCTAAAACAAAGTACCCATTTTTAATTATTTATTCATACCTTCTGCCCGGTTATGTTAGAACAAAAATAACAATACTGAAAATTTAATATTTATGTGCAAAAGAATATTACAGATATAGGTGTCATTGGAACTGGTTCACTGAGCCAGTTTCAATGACATCCATATTTATTTGGTTTTATTAAGAAACTTACAAAGTACAAATATTTTGTCAGTTTTTTCCCACAATTGAGGTCAGAGTATTGAGTGCACCAAAATTCTTGGAAATAAATCCGTTATCCTTGTGTTTTCCAGGATGTATGGGAATTTACACCGGTCTGGGAACTCGTGCACCCTTCGGATTCGCCTCAGGGTGTATGAGTTCCCAAACCGGTTTAAATTCCCATACAACCTGGAAAACACAAGGATAACTAATAATATTTTCCAACAAACTTTTTACTTTCCTTCCAAAACATAGCTTATGGCCCTCATTTGAACAAGTGTAATGCATTCGTCTCACTGCCGGACTTTTTATTTTCTCCCCAAAACAAATATAGAAAAATTACCATTCCAACAAATCATCTTGTTTTGATTTAATGTCAAATGTGTTTTCTGTTGATATATCTATCTAGCTATATGTATTTTATAATAAACATGTTTCATAACTTATATGTTCTTTTTTCAATTGATCATATTTTGTCCGAGGGTATTATGTTCTAAGGGCATTTTGTCCATCCATACATATTCACTGATGGCATTATGTCCGAGGGTATTTTGTCCGATGACATTTTGTCCCAGGGCATTATGTCTTTAGGGCATTTTGTCCGGATACCTATTGGAACAAGATTGAAGAGCTGGTTCCACAGGCATTGATATTTGTATGCTTTTCTTGACAATGTTCCAAGATATTCTAGGGTTTTTCAATTTAATTTACTATCATCCGTTTGGAAGAATTAATCTGAAAAGTATTCAAGTTTGTATTTATAAATACATTGTAAAATATTCGTATTCAAATACATTTGGAATTTGTGTATTCGCATTAGTATTCATAAAATTCATGGATACATTGTAAAGTATTCGTATTCGTATTCAATACATTTGCAATGTATTCGCCCCAACCCTGCAACGATCCCTAAAATGGTCACCAATATAGGGCTATGCACGCCATAAATGCCTCAGATTCACTCTTGGAAATTTAAATGTTGCAAACTTTCTCGCGGGGTACCTAGTCCCAACTATGACCCTCTGGCTGTATTACCCCATCCTCTTTCTTCCTTCCTATTAGGGAAGTGAGGGGGAAGTGAGGAGGGGGTAACGACCTATGGGTACTAGTTAAGATTAATGAGGGGGGGGGGGGGGGCTTCCAAGCATCGAAGTATAATGATTGCTCCCCCCTCTGTGCCCCCAAACAAGAAAACTGGCAAGGACATTCCCCATTAAGGAACACTGGCTACCCACCTGATGACTTTTGGAGCAATTAGCGAATAGTTTACAAGCACAACAGAAATAACTGCATAAAAGAGAGTTATTCAGCGCTAAGAGTAAAACATACTTACCCCAAGATATCAGCATGGCTTTAATAATAAATCTCGGAATATATGTCCCAAACACTCTCGCAAATCTCAAATACTGCAGAAAACCCGACACCAGCATCCACATCAACGCCACAAGTATAAAATAATGAAGCATTATTGCAGTTGCAATGCACTTAGCATAATTTTCTGTGCGTATAATGCCGACTAAAAACACTAACCAGGAACATAATAACGCAATACACAGATTTAGAAGAGTCTTGTGAAATTTTCCCTGGCGTAGTTTCCTGAAACATCAAAATGTTTAAACCGTTTAAGGGTAAAACTTGTATGACATACCGTTCATAGTGAAGACACGATACTTTTACAACACCTGCAATATGCGCCTTTGGAAGAATTTGTATGCACTGAGATTGAATGTGTGTAATATCTTGCATGCGAAGTGCATTTATGGGCAGTGAATGTTGTATTTCGTGGTTGATTGTGTGTGTACACCAGGGCCTCTGTTAATGTAGCTCTGCGTGTGCCACATCAAACGTATTTGCAGATTGCATGAGCGACAGTGGTGGCGTATTATTATTATTATTATTATTTATTGGAGTTTCAGGTCACATACTTATGCATAATGGCTAATCGTGACCGTGACAGTTTTACGGGCGGAGGAAGCCGGAGTACCCGGTGAAAACCACCGAGCAACGACGAGCAGCTGTCAGCTCTCCAACATCGTAACTCTGAACTCTGCACCGCAGCACAGGTAGGGTTAGATTGGTTGAAGACATGCGCACCATCGACGTGCAGTACGCCTCAGTACACAGGGTCACCGTGCCCCCATGTAGGCAATCGGGGTGAAGTGTCTTGCCCAGGGACACAACGCGGTTGCCGCAGGTGGGATTCGAACCGAGGACCTCTCGGCTTGCAACCTGCACCTCTACCAACTGAGCCACCGCGCCCCCTAGTGGTGGCGTAAACCGGAGGCTGAACTGAGCTGGCATGAATCAGGCCTGACAATCTAGTACAAAACAGTAGCCCCCCCCCCCCCCCCCCCCCCGCCACCCCCTCCGATTGCTTGGGAGTGCAATTGCACCTGAAATTTTCAATGCAAAAACTTGTATGCTATTAATTAATCATTTCAAGGTATTAATATTGTGACTGAAAAATTGTACTACATAGTGGAAAAATTGGCTCAAAATCTATCGAAATGCGACACAGAATGTGTCTGAATTATTTCGAATCAATGCAATATTGACAAATCGTCCCCTGAGTTCCAATGTGTTCTCTGTGCACACAGAGAACACATATTGGAACTCAGGGGACGAAATGATAATAGATATTAAAGGCAGCCCCAAACAGGTCTGGCATTCCAGAAAAACAAAGGGTGCAAAAATTGTCCTCCTCATTTTTTTCTAGGCGTGCAGTAAGCGTGCAGCACTCCTGCACTCATAAAGAATACCAGGCCTGATGGATGTCTTGGGTCCTCGCATTTAATGTTTTTATTGTATTACATATCTAACCAATCCCCTATTTTGCTGAATGACAAATGACCCATGGAGATTTGTAATCAACATAATAATATAATCCTCATCACTTTCTAGAGCTGAAACGGTTAAGGGGTTTTCTTCATCGATTAATCACGTGGACTAACCTTGGTTAACCGATTAATCACTTGTCCAAATAGATATCTGAATAATTGCCGTACCGTTGATGATTTACAGCATGAACTCTTTACCCAATGTAGAAAACAAAACCGACTAGGCCTATATACAAAAATCTCCATTCAAATTTATTATGTTTTCAATTTTTGTCTCCAAAACATAGCTTATGACCCCTCATTGGAAAGAGCTCGTTGAGCTCGTTCCAGTAAAGGGTCATGAGCTATGTTTTTGAGACAAAAATTGAAACTTTTTAATAATTCATGAATATATTTTGCAAGTATCGTCTGCTACCCGCAATGGGTAAAGGGTTAAGAATGGTCATTTCCAGCAACTGATAGAGTATGATGATCATGGAAGTAAACAAGTTTGTCAGCAAGTAACTTGCATGCTTTTCTCTGTCTCATATAATTGATGTGAGTCAGTGTGACAATGTGTGCCTGTCTTGGAGTAAGTTTGTTGCTTTGTTGACCCATATAGTACAGTAGTTCAAAGGTAATGGTTAATCGAACAATTACTTTTTGGATCGATCAAGATGTTGATCGCTGATAAATCGATTAATTGGTTAACCGTCAGCTCTATCATTTTCTTATCTTTGCATAACACCGTATCATGCGACCAGGAGAATGGAATAAACAAAACACTTTCCTTTGTAACCTCAAAGACATGGCTTCTGTCCCATCTTTGGAAGGAGCTCAACGAGATCCTTACAATTGGGATAGTAAGCTATGTTTTAGGCTAAACTTAAACAAAATGAACGGCCCTTTAACTTTAACCCTTTACCCAACGTAACGGCCAAAACCGGCCAGCGCTATTCTCAAAAATCGCCAATTAATTTTTCATTGTTTCTTCATTTTTTGTCTCAAAAACACAGGTTTTGACCCCTCGTTGGAATGAGCTCGTTCCAATGAGGGGTCATAACATATGTTTTTGAGACACAAAATGAAACAAAACAGTTATTCAAGAATTTATTTTTGCAAGTGTCGTCTGCTTTTCATGCTAGGTAAAGGGTTAAATGAGTTAAGGATACGTTAAGGATAAGGATCAGTTATTGCATGTGCATAGTGAATTGTTACTAAAAATGTCACGAATTGCAGTATCCACACAAGTAAGAAGGCATTGTCGGCCTGACAAAAATGTCAGGTAGGTTGGATGTAACAATGAATAGAGTCGCTGACTCCAAAAAACCTCCCAACCATAGCGTTGTCACTTCTCGTTGGCGTATTGTAACTTTATGACACCTTATGTTTACAAGCCCCATTGTCTTTGTGAAAAGAGCTCCATGTTCTTCCGCGAGGTGTGATAAGAAAGTTCATCATGGGTGGTGGTTACGGACAACAAGCCCCTCAAATGAACTTCTCATCGGGGACATTTAGTGGTCGGTACACTTGTCTGTCCGCTATGATTTCCTTCTCTATTTCATCATTTTACTATGTAAAACCAATCGTTTAGTTTCACACCGTGTTTACTGCACTGGCTGTTCGCTGCATTTAATACCGTTATTACCGACTCTCCACTGTAAAGCCTGTGACATGAATTGTAGCTTTACACAACAACCGTAGTGAACACTACAGCAATGGGATTTCAATAGTAAAAACTTACGCCTGCAGTGGAACTACATCCAAGTTGACCATTGGTGACCTCGACCTGAATGCAAACTTGTCTAAATTTACCGCACGTCGCCTCGAAAAGAGTGAAATGAAACCGGCAATTATTTATAACGTGTTTAAATGAGTTTACCCCATAAGATACTAAAATTTAACAAACATGTGTCGCCTCATGTTAGTAAAGCATCCATAACTCGAAATCGTATGTTATTATGTTATTAAAATGAAAACGGCCCCGTGATTTGCGCTATTCTTTTTCCATTTCGTTTAAAAATTAGTTCACCTGTTGTATGTAGTGCTGCACGGTATTCGGATTTGAGTACTGGTGACGGTATTGAAAACAATACCGCGGTATACCGGTATACCGTGAAACAGTTCAGATTGACAGCAAAATAAAACTGAAATATATTACTTTTCCGTAAGCCCTTGATAAATACGATGTACACAGTCCCACCGTCCCAGATGAAAAACAACTCATGTTAGGAAGTTTATTGCAGGAAGATAGGGGAAGGAGAGGAGCTACTAAGGTCACGTTGAGATGACACTCAACATTGGTCGAATCGTATCCAAGATTGGACAATTCGTTCCTGGTAAGTTTAGAACCTGGTCACAGAAGAAGGGTGTACTTCAGTCAATATTTATTTATTTCAAATGAGAACAGCAAGACGAATAAATGATAAATGTATAGCATTAAATAAAAAAGTATCTGCAATGAGAACACTTGTTGTCTAAGACGAGAATTGTCTTTTCAGTCAGAAACCTTGTCACAAGATTTTGACTTGAAGCACTGAACAGTGAACACGCACGAAATGCACTATTGAATTTTCCAGAACGTTTTGTTCGTATCATTAGATACGAATATCTAATGGTACTTGCAGTAGGAACAAAACGTTGCTGAAATTTGTTTACTAGAAGCACTGAAGACTCAAAAGTTTTACTTGAAGCACTGAAAACACAATAATGCACTAATAAATTTCTCGCAACGTTTTGTTCCTATTGTGAGTATTATTAGAATCGAATATCACACACGCAATTGACACAGTGTTGGTAACAATAACTGGCTCCATAATTAAACACTTATCCAGACAAGAGAGGTCAACTTTGTTTTGACAGGAGTTAAACTGACAAAGACTAATTTTCTTGTATCCGAGTTTCTGATGAAATGAGTAAACGGACTAATAATTTTATGGCTTATTTTCGTAACAATAGGTTCAATAAATTTGCAGACATGGATTAGTCTTCCATTGAATCTATCCAAATCACTCATTTCCTCAGGGCAGTAAGTAATACTTCTATCTATAGCTCCAAAAATATATTTTTTTATTGATGATATCCCTTGCATTTAATATGTGTTTTCCCTATTTTCGCGCATTATATATATTTTTATTTCAAGAAAACGCGAATCTCAAATCATATTACAGGGCCCAAAAATTGTATACCGCTACTCACGGTATATTCATTTTTGATGGACGTTTTTTTAACCGGTAACGATTTCAATACCGGTACCAACCGGTATACCGTAATACCGTGCAGCCCCAGTTGTATGTTTAAAATACAGTATTTTATCAATGGTAAGTATATTTGTAGCTAATATGTCTTTGATAAAAGTAATTAGGTATGGTCCAAAAAGTTGAGCAATACGACCGAGCCATCGGACACTGACGTCCTAAGACCCCTTCCCCCCCCCCCCTCCCCCCCCCAAAAAAAATGCTGGTTACGGCCTTGGGCCTTCAGTAACAGCGGAGATGTATGAACCCATGACCTAGGTGATATTGAAGAATACGATTGTGAAGAAGAAATGAATTCTCAGGAAGTTATTAGGGTAAGAAGAAGAACTGAGGCCAAAAATGCGGTACAATAATTGAGACAAACGTATATATTTTTACGATTAATATCCCATGGCCAGCGAAAACAGTTAACCTTGTCTAATTGTACGTCTGAGTGGATTTATGCATCCACGTAGATGTTTCAAGTCTCAAAATGACATGTGGAGGCCAAGCAATGTGTCGTCGGTGCAGCCAAATAACACGACGAATCATGCAATAGTAAGCCATGAAATGGATCAATTGCTAATGTCACCTACCAAGGATTGTCCTGTGTGGAAAGGGGCAAAAAACAAAAACAAGAACAAAATACAAATAAAGAAAACAAATCAAATACAAAAGAACTAAGAAACAAATAAGCTTTATAGAGATCATTGTGCTCCTCATGCCTGAGTTGAACACCTCATCTCCGACTAATGTGGCAAAATTTGAACAAAAAAATACCGACAGAACTGATTGAATCTCGTGAGCACTATTCCAGTTCCAGTTGTACATTTCAAAGATACAGATTAAACTGAACGAAAAACCGAACCAACTCAAACAACTGTCACAAAAACACAACGCAAAACAACCTGGAAAACAAAAACAATCTGAATCAGGAAAAAATACCAAACTCAGCAAGCCTAGAAATAAGCACTCTCTCATTTGCAGAATGAGGTCCCTAGAATGGGTGAATTTGCTGATTCTATCGCATAAAGTGGGCTAGAGACCACCAATTTATCCTATGGGCTCATCTGTCTGTTTTAGTTCAAGACCTTGATTCGGATTGAGGTTCACAGAGGGTTAATTTAATAATGTTATGGGGACCTCATTCTGCAGATGACTGTCTGCTTACTTCCAGGCTTGAAACTCACTACAATCAAATCAGTAAACGGACAGAAAGACACAACTAAGCCAGAAAGGCAAAATGAAAAAGAAGCCACCGCAACAAAATCTGAATCAGAGTTAGATAAGACAGTAGAATAAAGAACAAAAGAAATAATAAAATGAAAAACAAAAATTGCTATCAGAAAGAATAACTAAAGGCCTTTAAAAGCTTGTTACTGATAACAATTTTGAAGCCATTGAGGCTTTGGCATTCGATGACTACATCGACGAAGCTTTCCGGCAACTGCCCTATAACTCATCTCACAACAGGCCCCAGAGAAATCAATCTCCAAAGGAACCTAACGGGGCAATTTCACCCACACGTCCACCATCTAAATCGCCAGTCAAATAAATGGATAACAAAAACCAAAACCGATATAATACAATGGGACTGTCGGATTTTTAGAACGAGTTTTAAGGAACTGGGCCTGCTGAGACAAATATATACGCCTGCTGCTTTGTCCTGCCGGAAATACTCTCACAGAAACCTGAAACCCAAGATCATTCAGCTGTTAAACATTATCCTTCGTGTCATGCTTGGGCTGACGAACATGATTTAGTGTTCATGGGACGCCTGTCTTAATCACAAATGACATCATTCGCAGTACTATACCTTAAGAAACAAATTTACTGGCACTGGCGGTACCCCCTTTTAAACGCAACAGTTAGATTATGTTCAATTTCAGTTTCTCTCAATAATACCCTCCAATTGAATAATCTAAAATGACTGATTCACTAACTTTCAACATTCGGTGGGCGATGTTACTACGCGAAGCCTTTGTTCGTGTCATAAAATGCAAAACAGTTGAAGCGTTTATTGCAAAATACGACTTATGTTTGTTCATTGATGGGCCATACATTTTCCTAAAATGTTTCATACGCTTCAACCGGTCTCACAGTTGCATGTCCTTCGATCGTCCTTGATTCTTTTTGGAAGTCTGAAGATGACTTGTGTGGGAGTGACCACTTTCCGATTGTGGTATCCGATTGCGGATAATGAGAGGGGGACCTCGTGAACTTTAAAAACTAAACTGGGACACTTTCTCTTCGCCTGGTCTCAAACGTCTTGCATGAGTTTAATTTGAAGAAAGAGCTGACCAAAAAGAACATTTTACCTAGTAATTACTTGACATCGCGAGAAACCGCAGTAAATCCGAATCGTTTCAGAAAACCATGGTTCAATAATGATTGTAAACTGGCTATAAAGGCGCGTAAGAAAACTGAACGAAATTTATTAAGACATCGACAACAAATAATTTGGATGAACTACATATAAATCGGGCAAAAACCAAGACGATTTAAGTTATCAAGCAAAATGATAAAAGTTCGAAGAAAAATTATAGTTATAAACTTAACCAACACACAACCATCAGTAATATTTTGAAAATGATGAAAAACCTAAAAAACAATGTCAAATATGCAGTCCCCCGCCCTCCGACAAGCCAGAAAATAAGCAGACTATCATCTGCAAAATGAGGTCCCCAGAGGGTGAATTTAGTGATGCTACCCTGCTGTGCAGGATAGCATAACTAAATTTACCTTCTGCGAACCCAGTGGATAAATTGGCCCACTGTATGGGATAGCATCATCAAATTCTCCCTTTGGGGACCTCATTCTACAAATGTCAGACTGCTTATTTTCAGGCTTGCCTCCTCAACTCATTAATACCATATAAAGAAATATCAAACAGATCAGAATCAACATTTTCAATGCATTCATCGTCTGAAAATTGTAATCCAGAACTTGAACAATTATAAAACAAAAGACTACAGGAAAACCAACATATCAAATTTTCCTCTGACAATTTACAGGATTACAATGAACCTTTCTGGGAGGGCAGATACAGATTCCGATGAATTACACTGTAAAACATCTGCCGCAATCACCACTTACATTACGGCATTCCATCTTTATTGAAACGTGGGTGACTGGCAAGTTTCCACCTTTCTGGCGAAGATCAACCGTAATTTCCATCCGATAACGAGATAATATGTTTCAACTTGACCACGATATTATGAAAGCAAATCAGGGAGCGTGGTGGCACAGTGGTTACCTCATTGGCTTTAATCCGTAAGTACCATGGTTTGATCCCGCAATGGTTCATTGCCTTGTGTCCTAAGGTGAGACACTTTATCCCGATTGCCCACGTGGGGGCATGGTGACGCTGTGTACTAGGGCATACTGCACTTCGATGCTACACTTGTCTTCAACCAATGATAGCCCTGCTTGTGTAAAGTTAGTAAGTTGGGGAGTTTGACAGTTGGTCATCGTTGCCTGGTGGTGCTCTTCTGGTACTCTGGCTTCCTCCACCCATAAAACTGTCTTACACGAGGTGGTCCAGCTTGTTGAAAGTGGCGTTAAACCCCAATGAATAAAAAAATACAGAGCACGATGCCATTTTTCTAAATCGGATGTGCACCGTTCTAGTTGCTACATAAGAAATCAAAATTCAAGCAGCAAAATTCAACAAATAAAGGGCAGTAATTATTTCCATTTTTCAGAAATCCTTTTCGTTTTGCGCGTGTCCAATACAATGTTCATTTGAAATAGTCTGTGAAATCTTATTGAAATCATGGGCTCACTGTTCAAGTTAATGGATAAACAATGATATTTAAGGCAAACAAAGGGTCAAAACTCCCTCAGTTCTTTATTCAGTGAGAGATATTATCAAACATGTCCACGGCAATACTAATATAAAGCAGCACCCTCATATTGATTAAAAAAAAATCCACTAGCTTTTATTCAAGTAATCTCGTAAACAGACTTCCGGGCGAACGGAATGCTTCGCCAAGTGCCGCAAACAACATTGTACAAGTGTTCAATGCAATTCAATGAGGGGTTATAGTTTCGTTGGTATAGTGGCTCGTTATAGGGTTACTCACTTGTACAAATCTAGAGAGTTGGTTTACTGTCCACTTAGCAATGTTATTTTTAGACATTTTAGAAATATCAACTTTGGAGTAAATCTTAAAATAGAAATGTAAACTCCTGTCGCTGGAAACTACTGACGGAAACCATACTTAATGTGGGGCTAACGCAAAATGAATATCCAAACCCCACAATGCTGAACTGTTCACAAAATAACCCCACAATGCAGCACTTCTAAGAACGGGCGGGAGAGCAGTATGAGATTTTAACGAGTTTTCTTGCCTGCAGGGGGATAAATATGGTTTTCGAGATGTTGCCTTTGAAACAGGAACAAGACTCTGATACAGCATTTTGTACATAAAGATACTGATGACGAGAGATTCATCTGGCAGTCCCACACCTCGGTGCCAATAATTCAATCAACTTTATTGGACTACTTTATTGTGTTGTTCAATGATTAACAAAAATAAAAGTGTGTAATTTGGTTGTAGCTCATGTGACGTAATTTGTCAACTCCTAATCATAGTCTCTGTCTTAAAATATTCGGCACCTAAATTGTCTTTTCTTGTGATTTTCTTTTGTGTGGATATTGTTGACTACAGAGTTGTGCAGTTCCCCGATATATTTATTGTTTTCGGAATTGATGTTGTTAAACTTGATTATATGCTTTCTTTCATATTTTTTTAAACTGGGAGAGTTCGAAAGTTGTTCTTCTGATACAAATACTTTCAAATGGGCTTGACTGCCTTGATTTTGATTATATATCATTCGTAACTAATGGAGGCACATTGCAAATGTTGTTTGCCATGTGTTTCTGCATCTTTTGTTGAGGCAACAGAAAGGAATAGTGGTATATGTCAGCAACACTTTAGCGGCCTGGCAATAGGGCAATTGTATTTGGTGCAATTCCACTGTGTCGGGGCCAAGTTCATAAAGTCTTTTCAGAGCGCTGCTGTTTGTTTTGTCAAGAAACTGTTGATTTTCTGCTGTTTCCATAATTTGACTTAGTTGGCGTTCGCCAAATGGTTGTGCTTTAAACAAGAATTCAGCATTCTGTTGTGGTTAATTTGGAAATAGAAGTGGACATTCAGGTTAAATTTCGCATAGGGCGGAGGTTTGTAAGCAACTTATAGGCGTGAACAAGTCACAAGTATCGATTGTCTGGAATGGAAAAGGCTATTGTTTGTTAGTACCATTAATTGTCCCCGTCATTTTTGTGTATTTTCGTTATTTTTTTTTTCCTTATTTTCAAGAAATTATTTGTCATTTTCGTCACTCTTTAACACAATATCTCACTAGCCGAGTTTATGGTATTCTTTGTATCCCATCGGTCACAAATAATCTGTTATTGTTCAGGTGAAGGTTATTCACCATTGTTCACTTGAGACAAACTTTTTTTTATACAAACGTCTCCGACAAGGGATTCGCACGATTTGTTTTACCCCTAACTCTTCAAGTCGTTTGTTTTGCAAGACCACAGGTCTTTAGAACATTGAAATTCGCGGTTAATAATAATTGGGTAATTAGAGTTATTGCCTTTTAGTTATCGATCGATTGTCCTATGGAAGGGTGTTAAGGTGCCAGGTTCGTATTCCGGTACATCTGTTTTCCAAATGCCCAATAAAAGTGTCCCAATATAATTACCTAGCGCACAGGATTAAATAAACGTGCTCAGCACAACGTGCAATCGCATTCCTGCTCTGCAAGAAATTTTAGAAAATTTTTGTTACAGATTTTATTTTTCATTGAGTATTTTTGTTTTTCATGAGGAAAACATAACATTTGTCATCCCTGGCTATTATATTAACAAAACTGGGGACATTCGACTCTACGTTAGTCATAGCTTTCTAAATAATATCACTGGTAATAAGCCTGCATGCATTCCCACACAAAAACAAAATTTAAAATATCATAATTGAGAGACTGTGAAGACTGCGAACTTGAATCATTGTTGTTAACGTGGCCCGTCGAAACGGGCTTTGTTCATCCCAACAATGGTGCAGGCACACGTGGAAAGTTTACAAAAAAGTATTTTCAATTTCCTAAGCGTTTGGTTCAATTGGCTCAATTTCTTTGTTGAACTCCTTCAGATGATAAGATTCCACTTGAAAAGTATGTATAACAAAGTTCTCCCCATCATCACTATCAAACATCATATCCAATTCGGCAGTCGCAAAATAAGTTCAATTAAATGTCATTTTAAATTTTTTATTTAATTAACGATCATTAAATGTTTACAGGAAATTGCTTGTGCACTATATAGCAGACAATGCTTGCACGCACGGCACTAGCAGGGTAAAAAGAAACGAATATTTTTCTTTAAAAGGAAAATCCTTCGGAGCATTAGCCTGGTAACAATGTCAGACATACACATTAAAGTAAAAATCCTCGCATGCTATTTTAGTGTTTATTTTAAAAAAATAATTGATAAATTTAACTTTTAAAATTCACATTTTGATCCTTTAAAACACTGGTCGCTTCGGTTGACTTGGCACGTGGCTGCTTGAAAACGATGTGATCTCCCGATGAGATTAATACGCGCGTTTAATCGATCAACATTCCGACTAAATAGAGGATATCTAGTGTTTTTAAGTGGATACCAAAAATTATCTCATGAGTGACCAAGACAAGTGGTTATTTTTCACGAGCGCTTGCTCATTTGTCTCGGTCACAAGTGAGATAATTTTCGGTATCCACTCAGAAACACTAGGTTTTCTTTTTATTATACGCTTTTTATCGTGGGGGCACTGTGGCGTTGTGTACTAAGGCGTACTGCACGTCGATGGTGCACTTGTCTTCAACCACTGCTAACCCTGCGTGTGTTGAGTTAGTATGTTGGGGAGCTGACAGTTGCTCCCGATCCTCGATGGTTCTCTCCGGGTACTCCGGCTTCCTCCACCCGTACAACTATCACGGACATGATTAGCCATTGTGCATAAATATGTGACCTTAAAACACCAATAAATAAATAAATAATGCGCTTTTTATAAGAGTCTGATAATTCCACTCGTTTAAGCCTTGAATTGATGCATGAAAGTAAACGGCGCATTGAAGTATTGATACGCGGAAGTTATTTGATTGATACTCGGAACAGATAGCGTCTTGCGATCTGATTCCGTTGGTGGGTTTCTAGTACAAACATGGCCTGGAAGTCCGTAATATAAGTTTCTGGTTTGGTACGTCCTTAGAAAGGACGTACCAAACCAAAAGCTTGTATTATTGACTTTCAGGCCATGTTTGGACTAGCGGGTTTCGTTCATTAATTCAAGATGAATGGGTGTTAAATTATTGCTGGAAATGATCGGTATCTACTCAAAACACTAGATTTTCTTTTTATTATACGTTTTTAGAACAAACTGATCATTTCCAGTGATAATTTGACCCGTATTCACTTTAAAGTGATGCTTTGAAAGCAGCTATTTTGATTGATGCCGGGAAAGTGAAAATTTCTATATCTTCACAGTGGGGGATACGATTTCTATCTTTCCGCAATTTCTTCGATAATCTATCGTTTAGCGTATAATAAAAAATCTTTTGTGCTATTATCCCATTATCCAGTGCTTCGAATGATTTTGAACATAATAGACTTCAAACAATTATTATTGATTGACACCTCGGGAAGTGTTTTCTGTCTCTTGTCATAATTATTTGGGATCATGTTTAGTTTAAACAGTATTTATTTCAATACATAGCAGCAGAAAATGAAGTACAGGAAATAAAATACGGAACACACGTGTTATACGGCAATACACATGCAAGTGGATCAAGCAGCAAGCATGATGGTTATGTGAGCTGTTTCCACATAAAACAAAAGTTATCTGTACAGACTTTCGTGTGCTAGATCAAGTATTCTGTCAAGTAGTAGACTGGAGGTGGTGTTTAAGTGGTGAACGAGAGTTAGTTAAAGTGTGCTAGATTGGAAGATGAAGGGGCAATAGGGGAAGAGGTGAGATGTTATACAGGCTGAATGGACGAGCTACATCAATTTGCAGATTGATGAATTTATTTTGCTGGTGGAAATTTGATCTGCCACAGATGTCCGACGACATTTTCCAAAAAAATATAACAAAACAAACTAGCAACGCACAACACACCACGTTCTGTTGACAAAAGTTGTAGCATTTACGTGTTATTGTAATATATGAAGAGGAAAAACGCCAAGGATGGCTATGCCACTGCAGCCATAATAATGATTCCAGAGCGGTGAATGTGAATATGTTGAACTTAAACCTTGCCCTGTATTTTGTTATTCTAGACGAAATGTGAAAGTTTAAAAAGATATATCTCAGAGCATATATGCAATCCAAAATTCGAAGTTCGGATGTTAAATCAAGAATGCGATTATATGTAGTTTTCATTCAAGAGTAAATGTGAAGGTTTAAACGGTCGGGCGGACGAGGGTAATAGTAATTGCCCTCCACATTTCATACGAAAGGTACAAATGGTAGGTTGAAAACGTTTGCCTCTATATGTGCTCTTTATCATTTTCCGCATTTGTGTTGACAGGGAATATCTTGCCAGCAAAATATACTACTCAAAGTTTGCTAAGCACCAAGAATATCCAACTATCTGTTTTACCTTTTAGTTGAAATATTGTAATGAAAAGAGTGTATATATTTTTTTTAAGTATATCTTTAATGATTTAAGTACAGAAATTAAATTTTTTTTGTGTTTGACATTATTTTTTAGCTTTTGAATACGATAACCATGGAAAGTGGATATTATTGGTAAAAGAGGAAATTTTTCAATTTGCCAAAAAGTTGACGGAACTGGTATGGGTTCAATATTGAGTATGAGACGCATTACTGTTAATTACAGCTTGACAACTCCTTCTCATGCTCCCAATCAGGTTCCTGGTGGTCCTTTGTGGGATATTGTTCCATACTTGGACCAGCATAGCACCAAACTCCTGGGCACTTCTTGGCTGGACTGGACTTTGCAAGCTGCAACTCATTCCATACATGTTCGATTGGATTGAGGTGAGGGGATCTTGCTGGCCAGTCCAAACGCTCAATCCCCTCCCACTGTCGGTACTCCTCGACAGAATGGGCAACATGAGGACGGACATTATCGTCCACCAGAATGAATCAATCACCCACTGCACCTGCATACAATCTGACGTGGACATCCAGGATCTCATCAATATACCGCTGTGCAGTCAATGTACCACGTTCAAGGACACAGAGCTCTGTACGTCCATTCCTGCTGAAGCCACACTAGACCATGATTGGCCCTCCGCCATAGCGGTCATGCTCAGCAATGTTGGCTGCGTGGAATCGCTCTTCTGGTCTTCTCCATACCCTAGAACGCCTACCTTTGTGGTCTATGTAGTACCTTGACTCATCTGTAAAAAGGATAGGTCGCCAATCTTTTCTGGTCCATCCAACGTGGTTGTTGGCCTATTCATATCGTGCCTGGTGGTATTTCTGGGACAGCGGAATGCGAATACATGGTCTTCTCGATCGGAGACCACCCTCGTGCAACCTTGCCCGGATGGTCTGCGTCAAAACATTTACCCCGGATGCATTCTGAAGGTCACTGTGAAGCTGGGTTGCTGTGGCAAAGCGGTTCCAACGGGCCTGAATGATCAAAAACCGGTCTTCAGCTGCAGATGTTGCCCTGTCTCTGCTACCACCATGCCGTCTTACTGGTGTGCCATACTGCCGAAATCTTGCCCAGACTCTGGTCCTCACCGTATGGTGCACACCAAGGGCTTCACCAACCTGGCGAAAGGTAGCCCCTTGCTCCACCATCCTTACAGCCAGCCACATTTCGCTTCAGACAAATGTATTCTTACATTTGCACTTGCCATATTCAATCATTAAATCACAAGGGTTTGTGTTGAAATGAAGATTGAACACCCTACAAATGTCATGTACATGTAGACAGTACACGAAAACATCATGAAAATCAAGGGGCACATGCTTTCCATGACTGTCACGAAAAGTCTGCCTGTCAAGAGAGCTAATGTAAACACTGGGGACCATCTCAATACATTCCTCAATCATATCCATCAAAAATATCGCAAATATGTCACAAGCAAATTTCACAATGATGTGTCAAATATTTGGTGCTTAGCATACTTTGAGTAGTATCATTATAATTTGACACTGATAACCAAATTTTCACCTGTAAATTAACCCTCTTCTTAACCAATGATTTATCGAGTCAAACTTTCATGAAGTTTTCATCAAATCTCGTCATGTCTGCTTCACAGCTGCCATGACAAGATTTGATGAGCTGTATTTTAAAAAAATATTCAGCAGGTTATGCGTAAAGGTTTTTGGATTCACGTTTATATGATCTTTCCACAGATAGAAATTTGACAGGACTCTGACACCGAATGGTGCAACTGACAGTTACGGATGGAAGTCATCAACTGTTTGTCAAAATGTAACGATACAGAGAAAATCTACATATTATACTCACTTGATCAGAATGAAACAAAGGATTGTGAAGCTAACACATATGATCGAAATGCCTAAGCCAACGTATGTAATTACCGTCAGCGCAAACGTTGTAACACTTTCTCCACCCAAAGTCTGTGAAAAGAAAAAAAAATGGTAACAACGTCAACCCGTCGAATGGATAGTAAGTAAACAAAAAAATGCAATGTTGAACAATCCCAGATCATGTAATAAGTAAGACTCACCTTCAGATGTATGCAATCAGATGTAAATGGCGGAATATTGTTGAAATCTAGTGGGACGCGAGAAATGTTTTTGAAGCATTAACTACGCTTCTCACTATTCTTCTTTTTGGCATCAGGGTGGATCCGGGGTTTTAGCTGCGTGGAGTTCGGTAAATTTATTTATTTATTTATTTATCTTTTGTTTATTGGTGTTTAAGGTCACATATTTGTGCACAATAACTGACAATCATGAGCACAACAGTTTTACGGGCGACGGATGCCGAGTCCCCGGAGAGAAGCACCAAGCAACGGCGAACAACTGTCAGTTCCCCAACATACCAACTCCAAACAAGCAGGGTTAGCATTGGTTGAAGACAAGTACACCATCGACGTACAGTACGCCCCAGTACACAACGCCACCGTACCTCCACTTGGGCAATGGGGGTGAAGTGTCTTGCCCAAGGACACAGCGCGGTTGCCGCAGGTGGGATTCGAACGAGGTCCTCTCGGCTTGCAGCCTGCACCTCTACCTACAGAGCCACCTCGTCCCAAGTTCGGTAAATATAGAAGCCAAGATAACCAACACGCATTTACAGAACGGACGTGATGTTTTTGTTCTCTTACAAATACTACAGTATTAAGAGTTTATTTTAAGTTGTTTGATTTTAAATTTAATTTTCTGCTCAGAATTGTCCACTATCAAGCTTGCTTGGAAGTTACGACTTCAAACTCGGCTGATATGATGCCGATCTCCGCCTACATGATCCAAGCTACATTTGTGCCCCTTGGTGTGTTTCTCTGTGCAGCCATTTTGTTTACAGTGAAATCGTTCACCGCTATTCGTCAAATGCAATTAATTAGGCAAAAAAGGTGTAGTTTCGTATGGTGGAAATTGTTGATGGCAATAAGTGAGGATTAGGTCGATGAAGAAAAAAAAGAGAGGTGTACAGCAAATTCAGGATCGTAAGCGGAGATTTGTTGCAGAGACAGAAGAAATAGTACAGCTATCCGAAAGTCGCGGCTTCCCCGATTCCCCGCAACATTCGGGTAGCTGAACTAGGAGAATAGGAAACGTCGGATTCATTCTGAAAAGAATGGGAAACAATATTACAGTACGGCTGTTGTGGAGAGAAAAAAATCCACGCGTGGTCAATATTTTCAAGCATGCTTTAACACTGAATCTCAGACAAAACAATGGCATTGCCCTCAAATTTTCAATGAGACAAAAGTGCCCTGAGCAAAACTGTCCACACATGGACTGCGACCTTCCCACGGCGGCTGTATTGTACTTTCGGAAAACTGTGACGGATCTGAGAACATTTTGTAATTATATGTTTTGGGTTTAATAAACTAAGAGGTTACCATTTGGTTAGTTTCATATCGGCCGAGATATCAGCCCTTGGTAACTTCACATCAGCCTTCGATCTTAGGTCTCAAGCTGATTTGAAATTACATTTGTCGATTTGAAACTAGCAAAGTAATAATCTCCAAATATTATTTTTTTCAATTGGGCGATTTAAATTGAGAAAAATCTGAGTGGGAAGTCCACGAGACAAAATATTTCTGGTCTTCAAATGTAACCCATCTAATATGCTATTTATTATATGCATATCAGCGTTGCTTTTTGTTTTAGTTTTGGCAAACCAAATGATAAAAAAACTACAAATACGATCCATATACGAAAACAATTGTTTGGTAAACGGTTTGTAGGGGAGGTAATTGAAGGGGTCCAGTGTATTATTTACGAACATGCCATTACGTTACAAATTTTGATAATTTTTCATTGAAAGTATAGAGATGATCGAGTGCTTTATTTTGTGTGCATGATTAGTAGACGACTAACGGCCTAAAAAAAAGTACATTCACACTGAAAGAAGTTTATTTTGTCACATTTTCGTGATATTTGGAAAAGGTTAAGACAAAAAGTAAACACTTTTATTCCAACTGAAAGTTTTATTAAGCAGTACGTGGGTAACCGTGTAGCTATAAAGTTTCCAAATTTCGTCACAAGAATGTGCTACAAGTACTACTACATATATTTTCCCGGTTCATCAATCAAGCTTTCCTCGATTACACTCAACCATAACATTATTTGTTATTCCTCTCATAAATATAAACTAAATAAGTTTAGAATGAATCCTTGGTCTTTTTACAGAAATCATAAATGTGTTAACCCTCTACCTAACATGAAAAACAGACGACACTTGCAAACAAAATTCTGGAATAACTAATCTTTTTTCATTTTTTGTCTCAAAAACATAGGTTATGGCCCCTCACTGGAAAAAGTTCGTTCCAAAGAGGGGTCATAACCTATGTTTTTGAATACAAGAAATGAAAAAAATAATGAAAATTAATTGATGATTTTTTAGAATAGCGTTGGCCGGTTTTTGCCGTTACGTTGGGTAAAGGGTTAATATGGTTCTAAGATAAACGATTAATTTAAACTGCTTTTCAGTGCAATTTGTAGTTTTTTGCGAGGTTTTGTCAGTGAGCCGACTAAGAAACATTTCTATTACCACCCCCTGCTGAGCTCCACTTTCATCTAAAACGTAAACTTAGTTGTAAGAATTTCGGTGTTGTTATGGCCTCCGGTACACCATGTATTAATGTCTGGAATGAGAGCGCCTAAACTAGGCTAAAGGGGGCAACCTGATTAATTATTCACGACTGCTGAACATCACTTTATACTTGCGTTGCGCTTACAATATAGCCTTGGGTTTTGGAATTGATCTTTAGCTCTAATAATAAATAACGAGTAATATAGCATTAGATAAACCCTAATGATGTAGAAAAATAAAGACATTTACAAAATTATTAACATTGTTTTAAGAACCTGCCAGAAAACAAGCCGTAGTGACAGAAAATAAAAGTGAAGCAAGAACTATTTGTCTTTAGGGGTTGATGTGACGAGTTTATGGGGAGAATAATGGAATAAAGTTCGAAACATGAACCCCTGGTGTGAAATCAGTAATATTGAATAAGACGCACTGGGAATAAAATTAAGTAATAGTATGGAAACATCGGGGATACATTGGTTGGAGTGGAGAGATCGTGGGCTTAAGTTGAATGAAGAAATAAACGAACACTTTCAAGCAATGAGCCTAATACTAAAAGTTTATTTTTTTCTAAATTTATTTATTTCAAAATTAGCTCATTGGGATGTATATTGATTAATAGAAGCACAAAATGTATACAGATACATTACATAATTAGCCAATAGATAGAAAATATGTACATGTATAATGCATGGCCCATACATGAAGGGCTGTCACGTTTTTTTAATTTAGGAATTGATTAATCGTCGCAAATAATCGATAATAATCGATTAATCGTACCTAGATGACTCCCTCCCTGTCTCTGAAGTCGTTAAAAATGAAGTTCAAGTCGGTTGACCTACCTCAAGTAAACAACGAGGACGATCCTCTTTTTGGTACATTCAAACTTTGATGTTCTGAACTTTTGAACCGTCAGTGTAATAATCAAGACCGAACGTCAGCTGCGAACTTCGCAAGTTCGCAGCTGCCGACCGGTCTTGATTATTACACTGACGGTTCAAAAGTTCAGAACATCAAAGCTTTGAAATACCTAATAGACAAATGCTACTAACGGGTTTTTGACGTTTAACGTCGACGTTCTTGACCTTTTACCTTTAGAAACAATGGTTTCTTCATCACTTATTTTTAATTATTAAATGTCTAAAACGGGGTAAATTTTTACGATTCTTCAACAACGAAAAATGCTGATCGATTTGGGCGTGACCGATCGACAATCGATTAATCGATTGATCGTGACAGCCGTACATACATGTACGTGTAGAATGGGTATATTGCATGGCATAATCTAGAATGTACTCGTAGCAGGATTAACCCTCTAATTGCGTATTTTTTAGGAAAGTCCGAAGTTTCAACATTGCATGGCCTGTGAGGTGAGTACAACTATTTCACCAGTATTGCTTACATTTCAACTTTTTCGACACAGAATGCATACATTTTTCTATACCTCTAAATTTGGGTATATAACAACATAATACATACCTGGATGGGCGGAACGATCAGTGATAATTTAATCACTTGGCCTTGTAGGTCTGTAGAAAATCAAGAAAGCCATATCATGTGACCCCTAGTGGACCGATTGGATGGAAGATCGTGTTTGTTTGAGAGGTATGATCTGTACGGTGAAATCAGCCACCGAAGCTGGGCATTTCAGGTATGGGCCACAAGGAAACGAATGTTGGTTTCCCTTCCAATTTAGCACTGGGGTTGATTTTAAGCGTGTTCTATTACTATTAACTCCACATTAGTTTTGTTTAAATAATACTTATACCATATTAATTATATAGAAAAAAATATCTCAATGTACTAGCGCCTCCAAGAAATATGATGAGCTGATAGTTTGATCGGGGTTAAATTAAGGTTTGATACACTGCAGCTGTTTAAAACACTAGCACCGAATAAAACGTATGTCGGCATGACGGCAGTATTGAATTTGATATATGAAAATGTATTTTGTTTCCCTTTGCGTTACTTGCGTTGTTACTCGAACAGTTTTGCGCCAATAACAAGGAAACTTGACAATGATCGAGACAAATCACTACCACTCCCACTCCCATATAAGATGTTTAGGGTCTGTAATTGCTTTCCCAATGGCCGTATGCGTTTTGTGGGCATCAGAAAACGCCATTTGACGTTAAAGACGTCGAGAATGACGTTGAATCAAGAAATAAAAACACAGCAATCTTTATACGTTTAAAACTCTACAACTCTAAAATTTCCACGAAAATCAGAAGAACTTTCATTTTGGCAACGTCGACGTCCGGCTCAAAACTTGCATTCTAGATATGTTTTTTTGTTGGAGACTATTTCATAAAATTTGAAAAGTGTTCACTGGCCTGGTCAATATAAACAGCCACGAAGAGACGTCACTTTGACGTTATTTTTGGGAAATGTAAAAACTTGAAATTGTGACAAATGCTTTGAACAGAGACGTCATCAACGTTATAATGTTTGAAATTTCATAGCTGCATGTGTTATTAGTAGAGAGCCATGTGTGTTAGAAATCAGCGTTTTTCAATGAAAACAATTCCATAAAAAGCCCAAATCTGAAGTGACGCTAAAACCTAACAGGAGGCTCTAAATTCCCTGTAATCGCTCCAAAACTACATATCCCTCAGTTATCCCAATCTAAGTCAAAGAATGCAAGTGGCTGCCATGCTCCTTCATCTGAGCGAAACAGAATGATGATTATTTTCAGGGAACTTTCCTAACATTATTTGTGTCAAGTTTGGTTCATACTGGCTAAGTTTTCTACTCAAAGTTTACTAAGCACCAAGTATATCCAACAACCTGTTTTACGATTTAGTTGAAATATTGTTATGAAAAGTGTATATATTTTATATTTAATTATATCTTTAATGATTTAAGCACAGAAATTGAGATTTTGTTTCTGTTTGACATTATTTTTTAGCTTTTGAATACGATAACCATGGAAAATGGATATTATTGGTAAAGAGGAATTTTTTCAAATTTGCCAAAAAGTTGACGGTGCGAACTGATATGGGTTCAATATCGAGTATGAGACCCATAATTGTTAATCACAGCATGAAAACGCCTTCTCATGCTCCCAGTTAGGTTCCAGATAGTCCTTTGTGGAGTGTTGTTCCATTCTTGGACCAGCATGGCACCAAGCTCCTGGACACTTATTGGTTGGACTGGACGGACCGAAATTGCAAGCTGCAACTCATTCCAGACATGTTCGATTGGATTGAGGTCAGGGGATCTCTCTGGCCAGTCCATACGATTAATCCCCCCCCCCCCCCCCACCCACCCCTTGCGGTACTCCCGGACAGCACTGGCAACATGAGGACAGGCATTATCATCCATTAGAATTAATCTATCACCCACTGCATCTGCATATAATCTGACGTGGGCATCCAGGATCTCATCAATATACCGCTGTGCAGTCAATGTACCACGGTCAAGGACACAGAGCTCTGTACGTCGATCCCAGTTGATGCCGCCACAGACCATTATTGACCATCCACCACAGCGGCCATGCCCAGCAATGTTGGCAGCATAGAATCGCTCTCCTGGTCTTCTCCATACCCTGTGTTGTCTAGGCAGTACCTTGACTCATCTGTAAAAAGGACAGGTCGTCAATCTTCTCTGGTCCATCCAACGTGATCCATGGCCCATTCATATCGTGCCTGGCGGTGGTTCGGAGACAGCGGAATGCGAATACACGGGCTTCTCGATCGGAGACCACCATCCTGCAACCTTGCCCGGATAGTCTGCGTCGAAACGTTTACCCCGGATGCATTCTGAAGTTCACGGCGAAACTGGGTTGCTGTGTCAAAGCGGTTCCTATGGGACTGAATGATCAAAAATCGGTCTTCAGCTGCAGATGTTGCCCTGTCTCTGCCACCACCATGTCTACTGACTGGTGTGCCATACTGCTGAAATCTTGCCCAGGCTCTGGTGATCACCGTATGGTGCACGCCAAGGGCTTCGCCAACCTGACGATGGGTAGCCCCTTGTTCCACCATCCCTACAGCCCACCACATTTCTGATTCAGACAAATGTCTTATTACATTTGCATTGCTCATATTCAATCAATAAATCACAAGGGTATGCGTTGAAATGAAGACTGAATACCAAACACATCTCACGTACATGTTGACAGTACACGAAAACATCATGGAAATCAAGGGGTACATGCTTTCCATGACTGTCACGAAAAGTCTGCCTGTCAGGAGAGCTAATGTAAACGCTGGAGACCATCTCAATACATTCCTCAATCATATCCACCAAAAATATCGCAAATATGTCACAAGCAAATTTCACATTGATGTGTCAAATATTTGGTGCTTAGCAAACTTTGAGTAGTATATATACAATAAGAAAACAGAAATAAAATGATCGCAATGCTTGTCTAGACCCTATCACAGCCGCATTAGTGGCAGCAAACCAATAATGAGCACTGGCATTACATTGACTGGATTAACAAGATGTTTTGCACCAGCTCTTGAATATTTCGACAGAATCTTTGTGCAACTCTCCCTTTAGGCTTCTGATGAAGGACTGAACATAATCATTGCTAGGCATATTATTTACACCCCTGTTTTCGCCCCCCCCCCCCCCCCCCCCCCATTCTATCCAAATACCCCTGCCTGTCAAGAGAGCTAATGTAAACGATGGGGAGCATCTCAATACATTCCTCAATCATATCCACCAAAAATATCACAAATGTGTCACAAGAAAATTTCACAATGATTGTCAAATATGTGGTGCTTAGCAAAATTTGAGTAGTATAGTTTCAGATTAGAAAATAAAAAGTGATTACCCATAGGGTTTCCCTAACAAAATAAAAAATGGTATCTATGAACCGCAGTTGCGACCATGTTTGCAAACCGATCAACATTAAATGAGGATCGTTGATAGAGGGTGTCCCAGCCATTAATCATGTGAAGTTTCAAAACATTTGGCCTGTAGTTTCAGAGAAGATTTTTGAAAATCGACCAATCAGAATCAAAGAATTCCTCTGCTGTCCATGTTCTTCATTCCAAGAAATATGAGAACCAGTTGAAGACATCCTCCCATAAACCATTCCTGCCAAGTTTGGTTCACATCGGCACAGTAGTTTCAAATAAGAAGATGAAAATGTGATTTCCATAGGGTTTCCATGGTAACTATAAGCCGCAATTGTTGCCATGTTTACGATCCGATCAACATTAAATGGTGATCGTTGGTAGAGGGTATCCTATTCATTAATCATGTGAGGTTTTAAGACATTTGACATTGTAGTTTCAGAGGAGAGGATTTTTGAAAATACACATAACGGAATCAAAGAATTCCTCTGCAGGCCATGTTCTTCATCCCACAGGAAGAAAAATGAGAACCAGTTGAAGACAACCTCACATAGATCGTTCCTGCCAAGTTTGGTTCTCATCGACTCAGTAGTTCCAGAAACAAAGATGAAAGTGTGATTCACATAGAGTTTCCATGGTAACTATAAGCCACAATTGCTGTCATGTTTAGGATCCGATCAACATTAAATAAGGATCGTTGGTAGAAGGTGTCCATTTATCAACCATGTGAAGTTTCAAAACATTTGGCACTGTAGTTTCAGAGGAGAGGATTTTTGAAAATCGACCTATCAGAATCAAAGAAAGCCATCTTTTATCCGATATAACAAAATAAGGATCGTTTGTAGCGGACATCCTTTTGACCATTTCTGCCATGTTTGGTTCACTTCGGCTCGGCAGTTCCACAGAAGAAGATATTAAGAGCTTATGGACGACGGACGACCGACGCTGGACGACGGCTGCTAAGTGATGGCGATAGCTCACATGCACATTGGACCAGGTGAGTCAAAAATGGCGATAAATCGAAAAATTAAAAACACATATATTTTAATTTTGTTAACGCTACGCTAATCATGCTAACATTTCAAGTATGGTTTTTTTTTTGTATTTGTAGAATATATTTTCATAATACGGAGAGCGAAAGTTGATTACTGCAGTTGAAATTAAAAGTTAAACAAAACGCCTAAACTTGAAATTCAATACTGAAAGTTGAAAAAACGCCTAATTTGGGCGCTGCGTTGCATAAAATAAAACAAAAATCCGACTTTAGCTGACAACTGAAAATAACGGTCAATAGGTGTGGCAAATTTCGTCCGGATTACTTCATGGAATGTATCCAGAATTGTGGTGGAGGAAAAACACTGACAATTGCTGTAAGTTATTTTAACTTAATTGAATAACTAGATGTTCTTTGTATTTAAAAAAAATCTACTGATTAATGCAATTATTGTGTTAAGCTTTATATAAAAATTGAAATCTAGCATTTACACTGTAATTTCAAATGGTGGCTCGAAACTTTCATCGTTCAGTTTCATAAGATTCCTGGAGTCGAACCTTTAGTTATGATTTCACTGACATTAAATCGCCTTATTTTAAGGTATTATAAGATTTATTGAAGTTCTTAAGCAGGTTTGTGAATCTAATATTTGACAAATAATATATAGTACGACTTAGCTCTAGCATAAGCTCTAGACGTCTTTATTATACTCCCAGAGTAGTGATTGGTATGCAACTGCATCCCAACATTATAAATTACCTGTTTAGTTGAGGTTTCACTTGCTTTAATGACCCAATTATGTATGCATTGGATGGGCCTCGTCGTGAAATACCCATTAAAAGCTCTCAAAGATTTTTTAAATATATACAGATGTAAGCAGGTAAAATTGTCATACAGCACCAGCTAAAACAAGTTACATGTTCTATGACCAGTCACCACATAAAAAATACTTCGCAATTTGTTTAGTTATGGTTTACACAGTTTTTCATTGGAAAGAGTACTAAAATAGGAAAAAAACAATATAGTTCATGCTCTGTAGCTGAGTATCATTCATCTTGCATTTTAACCCTTTTACCCAACGCACACGATATCAAAATGTATTATTTTAAGTATATTTTTTAAAAAATTTTTCAAAAGATTTCAAACAAACCATATTATGTGACCCCTCATTGGAACGAGCTCGACGAGCTTGTTCCAAAGAGAGGTCACATGATATGGTTTGGTTGACATTTTTTCAGCAGCAGAATTTGCACATTAAGCGGGCGGATGTTGCCGTTTCTTTGGGTAAAGGGTTAACATCTTTGTAATGTTGTCCATTAATATTAAGGCAGAAAAATTCTAAGAGAATACGGGAGGGATCGTGCATTGCATAAGATTCCGGTAAAGGGACAAAGTATAATATATTACCACCATAAAACTGACAGCGCAGAACAGGCAAAGAAATAAATATTAAAAAATCCACAAGTTAGGAAATGGGCCGGTGGGTTAGGTTCAAATATGGAAATGGTTTGTTTGCAGATACTTGTTGGAGACATATGGGGAAGGTAGGTACGTAGGTGATATTTTAAAATATTTGTTTTTATTATTTATCACATTCCAGAAGAAATGTGGGTTCAATGAAGGCTGTAAGACCTCATTCGCAAGGAAAACAGTGAGGATCAATCTTGGTTCTCGCTAATGATCATTTGATACTCGCCCTACATTCTACAACCATCCTTATGAGATCTGTTTAATTGTACATACTGTTTGTTCGCTCGGAATAAGATAACACTTTGCTTTCGCATAGGTGTCCAGGGAAGTCTTAGCTGTCGATCCAGGAAGCCGTTACTTCAATAGAAACTACTGTCGATGTTTTAACCTCGATCGACAAGACCACCTAGTGTCTGTACGATAGAACACATGCTCCACATGTAAAACACAAAACTCCCAAAAATTGAACTATGCCCTTTAGGTTTAAACTCCACTAAATGCATAAATATGAAATTTGTTCTTTACTAGGTATTATTATATGACTATGTAATTTAACCCTTTACCCAACGTAACTGCCAAAACCGGCCAGCGCTATTCACAAAAATCGCCACTTAATTTTCATTATTTTTTAATTTCTTGTCTCAGAAACATAGGTTATGACCCTTCTTTGGACATAACATAAGTTTTTAAGACAAAAAATAAAAAATAGTTATTCAAGAATTTTGTTTGCAAGTGTCGTCTGCTTTTCATGTTAGGTAAAGGGTGAACCACTAAATATCACTACTGTTTGACGATCTTTTCCTGATCCTCGGAAAATTCTCAGTGTGGAATCCGATTCCGTATCATTATGGTATGAGCGACTATTTACGGGTGCGTTCGACTTCGCATAATTATCTGTACCAGTTGCAGAGAATACTTCAATCCGAGCTGGAATGGGTGCGCTCGAACGGCATTCTCCTTTTTTTATTGTATTCATGATATTTTTTATCGTATTCATGCGCATCGGGGCATTCCCCGGAAGTGTGCACCTGTTACGAAAATAAGTGTAAACAAAAATAGTTCTTTTTTACTTCAATCCAATGTACCAAAAAAAAAAGGTTGGGAGATTGTTAATGCTAGCATTGGCATGCGATGTTGAACCATAAGTTATATATTAAAGCTTTTATCGCTACAGTGGAGTGATCTGGGTCGTCGCATCACGCCTGCGGCAGCTAGTTTAGAAAATCGGCGATGTGGCCATCTCAACTCGACTTGATGCACTCAATTGTCTACGTACGGACGGACGGACGGACGGACGGACGGACGCTCCAACATTTCGGGTTTATGGGCTACCAAAAAATAATTTTGTATGTCCAAAACCTTATTTTACCCAGAACCCCACCCCTCCACCCTAGAACTTATATTTAACCCTAACCCCACTCCTCCAACCCAAAACCACACCCTAACCCTACCCAACCCTGACCCTAAACCCTAAAAGCCCACCCCAAACCCTAACCCCCACCCACCCCCGGGGCCTAACCCCCAACCTTAAGCTCTACTCTGGGGCTACCCCTAACCCTAACCCCACCCCACCCCACCCCTGACCCAACCCCACCTAGCCAAACCAATAGGATTAGGAGCTATTTTTCGGTTTAGGGGCTACTAAAACTAAAACCCCACCCCTGACCCCACCCTTAACCCCCGGGACCTAACCCTCCCCAACCTTCAGCCCTACTTTGGGGCTACCCCTAACCCCACCCCTCCTAACTCTAACACTACCTTAATTTGGAGGTAGCCCTAATAATAATATCCCCTAAACACCCAATGTTGATCCGGACGGACGGACGGACGGAAATGCGGGAAAACGGGAGTTGTGGGCGTAAATTTTTGCGGAAAAATTTATTTTAAAACATTCAGACAACCGTTAAAAAGTCGTTTCTTCGGGGGGAATAGGCATGTTTAGATCCCCCAAGATAAAACTGGAGAGCAGGCAACGCTAACCCCAGCCGTTAACAGACCATAAACCTTAACATAAACCCCGAAAATCGCTACAAATTGATTCTTGCCTCATATGTCTCATATTTTAGACATTAACCTCATAATATTTGTACGAAAGCTCATAATCTGGAAGTAAGCTCATAATGCCTGTCCGGCCAAAAAAAAATCATATGACCCGTATTATTGCCCGCACGGACGCACGGATGGACGAACAGACGGACGGACGGACAGACGGACGGAACGACGGGCGGACGGACGGACAACGTGATTCCAGGATACCCTCCTCCTCCCTCTCCTCCCCCTACAACTCGTTGAGGGGTGTATAACTATAGGAATAATCATCAAATTTTTAATTAATGAATCACTTGGTAATTAAAATTTTGCTGTTTATGATTTGCATTACCCGCTAAATGCAAGCAACTAACCTGGAAGCTCTAGGTGGTCTGCTAATGGCGGTAACTATATTTTCAGGAAAGCTGACAATTTTCATTGGAACGGATTTACAGGAAAGCTAGTTCCCATTGATTTCCTAAAGCTACCAGCTTATTTAGCACTTAGAGTATGAGCTTTGCATATAAAAATTGAAATTTCGAAATGTTATCGAATTTGTTATCATCACAAATTTCAGGAAAAGTGCAAAAATACAGAAGCTGGCTTTTTAATAATTTTTCCAACACTGTCCTTTACAACGATATAAAAGTCTAGGAGGTGAAATTTGCTATTTTTTTAATAACACGATCTTGTAAAATCCCGTAGAAACGCATTCGCTGAACAAAAGCCAAAGTGGACACTTAGTGTTGGCAGAAAGTTTCCTTTTTACGTTGTCTGTTGTTTCGTTTTTTAAAAGGTAATAAACGGAAACTTGGCTTTATTTTCTGTTGATGTTAGATGTGTTTTCTCGGCTCTCACCTGCTTCTTAATTGGATATTACTCATCTAATAATTTCAAAAGAGATAACTTCAACGAAAAATGATTTTCCTGTCGATATAAGTCAGGGATGGACATAATTATCTTCTCAGTACAGTTTTTTAGCAGAATGTATCACTCTTGATCACGTCGGGCCTTTTGTGTTCCCCGGCCAAAACCTTAACATGGTTGTGGGTACCTCGACAATGTGACCAATCACAATACAATTGTCTTTGTTGTATGACAATAATTCTTACCATCAATACAGCTAGATTTGTTAAATGATTACACAGGCATGTAGAATAACCGTCTTCCGTATGATTGTAATAACAGCCATCCGTCGCCCATTCACCATTCTCTCTTGTTGTGTCCCAATATACGCAGCTTGGTTCTTTATTTGCACTCTGAAAGAGCAGAAAATGACGGAATAGCTCATGGCATGATTCGTTCCATTTTGCACTGGGTATTTGCATAATCCGAGAATTGAACCACTAACTGTGAACGACCATATTTCCTAACTGCCCACGTACGGTGAATTACTCTTTATTCTTCAAAAGCCCGTCGTTATATCTGGTCTAGTCATTATGATTCAATGGCTGAACCAACATTCTAACTTCATTTTTTAGAACGCTTAAAGACCTAACGACAAAGTTCCGACAAGATTCGATGTTGTTACTTCTGCAACTGTGAAGTAAAACACCCATTGGAATTTCCATTTGACAAAACTACGTGTTATGGATGGCTGTGCGTCATGGACGGTTATTAGTGTTGTTTCTCATTGCTATATTTTATTGGGGAAATATGTTCTCGACCCTCCCCACCAGATACACAAACTACCTACGACACAGTCCCTTTGCCTATATCGTCAACACATTGTGTGAAAATGAACGTTTAATGCATCATTGAACTCAAAAAGATAATTTATCAAATAATCACGATCAAATAACCAATTACGGGAATAACATCCGTAACATGTCCAACAAACACGAGACATCAGAATTCAACGCGACGTTGTAACCGCGTGAGGGTGAATTGCTGTCAGACGTAGAACAGATTCATTCTTCTCTACTCCAGTACAGCCGCCGTGGACTAGTCCATGTGTGGTCAGTGAAGTCCACCTATGAGTTTACCAGGTAATAAAAATCACCATCAGCAAATTTAATTAATGAAACACCGGGCTGTGCCGGTGCTTCAGTATTTAAAGTTTTGATGACTATCCCTATAATTATTTTGTGAAATCTAATTGTATTACGTCCGTGGAAATAATATCCACCCGCTGAAAGTGACCAGTTCACGGCGGCCGTACTGTATACTACTGAAGGCATTTATTTAATTAACTTTGCACCTGACACGACTTAGACTCCGTTAGAGACTGCAAACGTATTTCCCGAAAATCTGAAAAAATAATACAATTTGGTTGGCAAGTTTTCCGTTACATTAGGTAAAGTGTAAATTAGAAATAACCTCAAATGCGTCGCGATTTGATAAGAGATTTCTGAACCTCGTTCACTACAATCCATTTGAACCTTGGTTAATCAGTTAACTCTTTACCTAACCTGAAAAGCAGACGACACTTGCGAACAAAATTCTCGATAACTATTTTTTTTTTATTTTTTGTCTCTAAAACATAGGTTATAACCCCTCATTGGAACAAGCTCGTTGAGCTCGTTCCAATGATGGGTCATAACCTATGTTTTTGAGTCAAAGAATGAAAAAATAATGCAAATTAATTGGCTATTTTTGTGAATAGCGCTGACCGGTTTGGGCCGTTACGTTGGGTAAAGGGTTAACTCGGGTCAGACATTCCGCATCGAATTGTGACTTATTAGCGATCCTTTATATATGACATATACCATCAGGAATGACGCTCGGGACATTGGGAAACATACACTGACACAAGGTAACGCCACGCCTGTTCCTTCCGATCACATGTCTTGAAAAGCTCTTTGGAAAATCGTTTGAATGTTCGCGTTTTTAGGTATGGCAATTGTACAGGATTACGGCTGGTCGGTTCGCTCTGAAGGAATAATCATCCACAATGTTATCGCATATCGCGAGGTTTTAATAAAACTGTATCACAGTTTTACTTTTCTATCAATTTTAATGTGACATCATTTGCCCCGCAAGCTCCAGTTTTCAATTTCACACAACACAAATCACGTTGACCAAAACCAGGGACAATGAACGACAGGACGGCCCAGTAGTGTAGAACGCTTATGTAATGTTTTTGGAGTGGTGCCCTCTAGTAGATGGAGTCAGAATAACACTGAAATCGGCTTTTCGCCGCTTGAAAATTTACTTTCATGTTTGGTTTTGAAATATCGAAAAATATGGCTGTTATAGATAAAACATAATGTACGAAAAGTAAGTTTTATTTAAACGAGGTATACACATGTACGTAAAATACATTTTAAAAGCATAAAGCAAAGATATGATCACTGAAACGACGAGACGAATTTATGACATCTCCTTTTGTCGCACATTTTTCTTCTTTTCGAACGAACTTCGTTTTGCTTATATTCTGCATCTATTGTGAATAGGATGAATAATACCACGGCATGGACTTCAAAAAGTATCTTTGGCATTCTGATGTTTGTCTTAAACAAAGTATACCGTTTTTTTAAAGTTGAAATTGTGGAGGAAGTGATGAGAAAATCGTCGGGTGTTGGGAAAGGATTACGGTCTTGGATGCAAAGTGACTACTATCCCTAAGCAGGGCCCCCGGTCGTTAATCGCTCTACATACTTCACCCATGAAAGGAGGCAGGAGGAGGTTTTAAGGGATAGGACTAAGTGTCTGTAGGTCTATACATTGGGTACTACACAGTTTTAAAACACATGACTATTTAACTCAGTGCAGTCTGCAATCCCCCTCTTAAGCTCCTCGTCATGTAACACACAAAACCAAACAACTAGGTTTTCCACATTTGCAAGTCTTGTCTTTTATTTGAAGATGCAATTAGAATAAGACTAATATATTTTCTTATATTTTCTCTAACACAAACCGATATGCATATATTCCACTGTGGTCAGTTTCTTGAAAAAACAATAAGTGATGAGTGAATGCTTACTTACACTTTCTGTATTGAGATGCTAACAAAAATGTTGGATGACCAAAGACAGGCAGTTTAGCGTCCCACTTAATCTCATTTGTTTGTTTCTACAGAAGCATGATATGAACTTGCAAAGCAAGTCTTTTTTAAGTGGGTGTTCCAGAGCTTGCACTGGTTGTTTGCATGTTTGGGGAAATTGGTGTAGTAGAAGGTGTTCACAATGTTGAAAATGCAATTGTTCATCACCTAAAATACATAAAAAATTGGACCTCATAGTTGCCTTTGTACGGAGGGCGTGGGGGGTGGGGCACTCAAATTCCTCCCTCAACTTTTCCTTGTTTATGCCCTCTGTTTGTACCTAATCGGCTTTTTCATGAGAGCATGTGGGAAGTACAGTTAGCTAATTATCGGGAGCCTTTTACATGGGCACCTTTTTTAATTTTTTTTTAAATCACAGTACGGCACATCCCACCGGTGGAAAGAGCACGTCAAGTTTCCTTCATTTTGGGGATGAATCTGCATTATGAAGAAAAAACTCCAAATGGTTGGAAGTGTATTTTTCCCATGCTGGCGGGAAAGGGGACTGTTTAGTGGTGGAACTGGCATCGCACAGTCCCTGTCAGAGAGGTCTAACCCCTCTGTTGTATTCTTGTACTTGGAATACCCCTGCCCCACACCCCTTTTGAGAGGTTGCACACACATACAGACAGATTTTTCATTAGCAAGACTTTACTTTCAGTTGGAAAGATTGGAAAAGAGTTGTAAAAAGAGTTTGAAGTTAAAGAAATGTTGTATTTTGTTTTGTACAAAATAATAATACTTGGGTCTTCCCCCGATTTTGTGGTGATATTAATTCACCATAATGGCGATAATGCCCCACAAAGTAGAGTTTCTGAATCTCAAGCCATTTTTGTAAAACTGCATGTGGGCAAGCATGTGGTATCAGTAAACTTAAAAAAAGAATTATCCGTGATTGAATGACGAGATAACTGACAAAAAAATTTTTTTTTTTCCACTTTTGACACGCCTGAAGGTCAACGGAGCTGATTCAATGTGAAAAGATGTTCCTGCATAAATTCACACATAATCTCGATAAACTGAATAAAATCAGTATCTTTTTCATTGATATGGGTTTTTACTCTCCTACATAAAATAACTTTTTATTGGCATTTTGCGAAAAGAGATATTGCCCATTTCTGTCGTTTTATGTAAGTAATGCCGTTGAAATCAGAACATTCGCAAGACGACATTGTTCCCAAAATGACTCCAACTACTAGAGGGCGCTGTTTAGAACCATTACTGTTTTGAGCGTCTCTGAGCCGTCCTGTCGTTCATAGTCCTTGCCCATATTTTCTGATTTTCGAAGTCTTCTCGGCAAAGTTTACCGCTTAACGATGTGTCCTTGGACACTTTGAGTTTGAATAATTGGGATCGATAAAATATATTTATTCTGTGCTGAATAACAAACCAGAAGTAAGCATTCTCAGCAAATTTTACTTTTCCATTTGGTGCTTGGATATAATTGGCCAAAGTGTGGAGAGTCTATCCATAAGATTATTTTATGTCATACGGTACAGCCTCCATGGACTTTTCACGGGTGTGCAATATTTCCACGGACGCAATAATATTAGATTCCAAACACAAATTATAGGAATAACCATCAACAATTTAATTAATGAAGCATCGCGTACAATTACAATGATGAGATTTACAAAATTCGAAATAGGGTGGCTTGAAACATATATCTTAAATAGTCAAGAAAAAGAGTTAATTTTATGTTTCTTTATAATGCTTGAAAATAAAAAAATATAAGTCTCACGATCTCGCATGCTCATGACCGTCGACAAGTGCTCCAATTCTTATGAATGTACCTTGATGTATGACAAAAATAATACATGCCTATCAACGAAAGAAGAAAACAAAACAAAGATTAACAGTCGCCATACGCCAATTCAACGTCGATAAATGATGATGTATGCCTAATTAGAAATGGAAAGCATCCTCGTGAGCCAAAAATGGCAAGCAGCGTTGCTTATCATCTCCAATTTTGTGTAAGAAAGCTATACTATTCACTCCCCCCACCATAATAATAAAATTCTGTCCATAATAACAACACTTGAATGTACTTCCGAAGTGTTATCTAACTCGCAAGACCTCCAATATACATAATGCCATTCATAGTCGGTCAGGAATTATAATTCGCCACAGGGAGAAGTCAGTCCTGATATTTCTGAAACCTGTCTTAAAAGACCACGTTGGCTATTTTCATTGAACCGTGGAAATTAATAGAGCTTGGTAGTACACAAGGTGATGTTCCAAATATTTAGTTATCAATAATGAAGTAGAAAAGATTGAATAAAAACATGAAATAATTACAGAAAAAAGGCAAAGTTAGCGTGGCATAGACAGCAGCAGTAATGTGTGGTGAAACAGGAAATGTGAATACCGTATAAATCAACCTGTTGAACATGAGACTTGAAGAGTCTAGTTTAAAAGAATAAAAACAAGTTTAAAATTTATTAATAGGGTTGATTGCTTTCAGAAATGAGAGAATCTTGCGTGGGCCAGTAGAGAAAAAATATCTCTTAGAGACCCTACAGTAAAATACTGCCCTCTGACTTGATTAAAATCAGTGTAAAAGAATGTGTTCCAGACAGAGCACCTGCTGGCAAGAAACACACTTTGGTCGCAGAGTACCCTCTAACAAAAAGGAATGTGTAAGTCTGGTGTGACCAATATGACATCGTGGCAAAACTACACAATCTTTTCTTCAAAGGTTACTAGACGAGTAGTGATCAAAACATGTTTAGTTGGAAGCGATGGAGCTTGTTATTGGTCGCCCATGTTCCCAATAAACGGAGGAACATTGCGCATTAGACTTGGAACGTTCACCACAATAACTTTTAATAAACCTCCAAACGTACCTGTTTGGGGTGAAATACGACCGTTACGTTTTCATCCAAAGTCGTTACTTTTGTTTTGCCCACAGATATCGTTGCTGCTATAACTTTGCTGTTTAATTTATATGACTCTGGAGAAGAGAGGTTCATGGATCGTTTCTGTCTGAAGAGATTTGTATTTGTGAACACACCCATGCTCACTCGGACCGGCTCTGACCTATTCTTAGCTGCAAACAGAAGAACACATCTAGCTTAAATACCCCCAAAACAATGGTATATGTTCACTATCATTTTATGTAGAGTTTAACCCTTTACCTAACATGAAAAGAAAACGACACTTGCTAAGAAAATTCTTGAATAACTATTTTTTTCATTTTTTGCCTCAAAAACATAGGTTATGACCCCTCGTTGGAACGAGCTCGTGTCAATCAGTTCCGGAGAACTCCTCCCTTCAACATCAAGACTTTCACCCGCTTCAAATTCAAACTCGTCTTCATTTTGAGAATCACTAGTATCATTAACTATTCACTACCTCTTTAACATCAACTCCTTCTTCACTGCCGTCACCATTCTCCATTGCTACAAGCAGAAGAGACTGGTGAAGGCAGCGGAGAGGGAGTTGGAGTCGGAGGAGGTAGTAGGTAGTAGTGATAAAACTAGCTATTCTGAAAACGAGGACGAGTTGGAAGCGGATTTGGGTTTTCACATTTCTCTTGGGAAAATAACTTTTCCGAATGGAGATGACAAATTGCCAATAAAATATTTTCATTTTTACGACAATAAATGCGTCTTGTTACTATCGTAAATTTACTTGATATTAACCGGGACATGTCCCAGTTCCCGTTTCCCGGTTCTGAATGTAATTTTGTTCCCGTTCCCGTTACTATAGAAAACAGGGAATTTGGGTTTTCACACTTCTTTCAATTTCTCTTAGGAAAAGAACTTTTCCGAATGGAGATGACAAATTGCCAATAAAATATTTTCATTTTTATGACAATAAATGCGTCTTGTTACTCTCTTCAGTTCAATACAATACACAACATATACGTTGCCATAGGGAATTGCTCCATCCTCTCTCCCATTGTCTGGTCGTCGCCTACGTACCAAATTCGCATTACCCAGTTAATTTGATTGATTTATAACACATTTTCTTGATCGATTAATCGCGTGGATTAACCTTGGTTAACCGATTAATCACTTGTCCAAATAGATATCTAAATAATTGCCACACCGTTGATGATTTGCAGCATGAACCGTTTACCCAACTAACAAACAAAACCAACTAGGCCTATATACAAAAATATATTATGTTTTCAATTTTTGTCTCAAAAACATAGCTTATGACCCCTCATTGGAACGAGCTCGTTCGCCTGTTTTGGAGCAAGTGTGTTCCTTTGTTAACCCATATCAGGGACCGACCTGGGCACGCGCCAGTGCGTATTTGGTTCTGAAACATCAGGACCTGGCTCTTAAATCTCAGAAATAGGCTTCTCAGTTGGCGCGTAACTTCTCAGGTCATATTTTGATATTCTGTCGATGGATAATCGAGAGAGACACTCTTACATGTGTTATATATATGATTATCATTTATCATTGTTGTAGAGTGCTTAAGTTAATACTTCAAGTCTTAATTACCAAGCATTAATCTTCACTGTGGTTTCTGATCAAGTCTTGGCTGCCTAAATAGGCAGCCAAGACTTGATCAGAAACCACAGTGAAGATTAATGTTTGCTATAGTTTACTAAATGATGAGAGCTATTACATACTTGCAGTGTGTGTTACAAACAGCACTGTGGCTCCGTAAATTGAAATCTGGCGCATGAATTGAAAAAATAGGCTCCGAGGCTAGAGCGTATTTTAAATAGTCCTGATCGGTCCCTGCCATATAATACAGTAGATCAAAAGTAACGGTTAATGGATCAATTACTTTTTGGATCGATCAAAATGTTGATCATTGATTAATCGATTAATCGATTAACCGTTTCAGCTCTAATCTCGACACACGAAAGGACAACAAAAACACATCTGGAGTGTAATTTAATACATTCTGTTAAACAGTAAACAGTATAAGTGCTGCTGCTATCAAAAACCATAAATAATCGAAACGTTTTAATGTTTGCCTTTCAACTCTTTACGCAACGAACCATCCGTGTCCCCGCGTAATTCACAAAGTGTACAGTTGGAAAAAAAATCAACAAAAGAATATCATGCTACCGCTCATTGGAATGACCTGGACGAACTCGTTCAATTAAGGGGCCACGTGATATGGTTTGGTTGAATTTGTTGTTACCTCTCCGTAACAAGCACGACCATCTCGTTCAAATCATGGGTCCTAAGTTACATTTTGGGCACAACACGAGCAAACATATGCCAAGTGATGGACCCAAATGTTTATACAAAACAAGATCATCACATAATGAAAACCTGTCAATTTTCATGAAAATCTGATTAAATATTTTCAAGTTATCGCTTTCACAACGTCAATATCCGAAAAAAATCAAATGTTCAACTTATTCCCCCAATTTCCCACAAATGCCGATGAAATTTGGTGAATATTGTACTTTACAGAGAACTTTACACAATATATGCAAGAAGCAAATACAATTATATTTATTTTGTTCAAGCTTTCATGATCACAGAGTCAATATCAGACATGTACCTAGTTTCCAAACGAAAAGGGGCATAATTCGTAAAACGCCGTGAATATCGAACTACGGCGAGACTTACCCACAATGCTTGCCTTCAGAAGAGCCGTCATGGACTGATCATTTCCACGGGTGAACGATATTTCCACGAACGCAATAATATTATATTCAAAACACTTGAGGAATGATTGTTTCTTTTTGTTTATTTCTTGAGTTATGAACCCCAAAAAACAAAGTCCAAACTGTGTAAATGGGCGTACCCATTTACGCGATGTTTGACCTTTGTTTTTTGGGGTTCATAACTCAAGAAATAGACAAAAAGAAACGATCATTCCTTATAATTAAACGTTAGCGACCCCAATAAATAAATAGAGTTAGTCGTCCTCTACTTCAGCGAACAAAGACGTAAAAACTAAAACTGGTAGCCATATTATTTTTCTGGCATAAAAGAGGGCGCATATTATTGAAATGCAGATAGCAATTGACACACTTTCCAAGTCAAATGCACTTATGTCATTAAATTTTTTATTGACCAATGAATTACGTAATGCAAAGAAAACGTCCCTCAAATTTCATTCAACTGTTCACTTCACGTAAAAGTTACGTTCCGTGGTAGGTGGAAGTAGGCCATCAGTATTACATTGTATTTTGGTTTTGACCGTTTCCCGAGAACTGAAAAACACAGTTTGTAAAAGTGGAGTTAGATATAAAGCCAGATGACATGAAATTAGTTGAATTAGCAATGTCAAAATTGCCGTATTCGTCGTGACCAGCCATTGTTTACAATCGATTAGGGTAAAACGATGAACGCAGACGATCACCCAGTGTGCGTAAAAATTGAAATGTCAAATAAATACAGTTGTGAAAAAAAAGAAAAATTTACCCACCACGGTCATTTAAATATTTTATAAATAATTTCATGGTGATGAATTAGTAATATAAATTTATTTTTCTTTTTCACGTGCCAGTGTTCTAACTTCTTTTGATTTGACACCATGTTGCAACTCCGAAGACTGGTATTTTAGGGGCGTGGCTGGGGGCGGACCTAATTGTGTTTTTTTTCGGTTCATTGAGTTATGAAAAGAAAAAACAGAATCGTGTGAGCCAATCGTTTTATCTGAAAACGCATGAACCGAAAAAAGTTTAATTATTAATTATATAAACAAGTATCAACATTGAATTAACCCTTTGAACCCTGGTGGTATCTTCCATGTCAGTTCAATGGCAGAAATTGGAAGAGTCCATATTTATTATTTGGGGTTAGACCAATTAATATTTTCAACGTGCAGCCTTAGTGCTGCACGTTGAAAATAGTGATTGGACTACACCACGCATTTACCTTGTAACCATCCCCATTAATGAGATTTTGACGTAGCTTATGACCCGGCCGGAAAAAAACGGCCTCTGTGTTGAAAGGGTTAATGAAGTACCGAGTACAACACAGTGCTTCATTAATTGATGTTTAGCTGATGATGATTTTTGTGATGCGGTAAACGCATGCGAGAAATTACAGCACACGCGCGAATTTCTCCCAGTCCATGGTGGTTGTACTGTATAGGACGTTTCCCGAAAATCCATTTACATTTTCCAAGTTATCACGTCCATAAAGTCATTACCGGACAAACAACGAATTCCAAACAAAGAGGGACATGACTCCTATAGAGTCCCTGTACACTTCGTGAATATTGAAATTGATCGAGATTTTCCAATGTACGCCAAAAGTAAGTTTCGTGAAAAAAACGATTACATTTGTTAACGTTATTGGGTCCACGAAGTCCTTATCGGATAATCATCGAATTTCCAACCTAAATGAGCATACACGCCCCCCGCCCCCTCCCCCCACACACACACAAAATCAAATAAACAAGGAAATTTGGTACATAGCCATCTCAAGCACGTTGTTCTTCCACAGTACGCCTGTGGCAAGTTTCGTGAAAACCAGATTACATGTGTCCAAGTTATCACAATCACAAAGAAAGTGTCAGACAAAACAGAATTTTAAGCATTCCCCAAATTTCCTTTAAAATTAATGCATGCATATAGCAAGTTTCGTGAAAATACGGTTACACCTGTTTAAGGTATGACGTTCGCAATGTCCTTTTCAGGCAAACGCCAAGTTCCCACAGAATGGGGCATAACTCCTACAAAAGTGGATAGTATTTGGTGAATATCGAACATGATAATGATCATCTCATAATTTTGTGCCAAAGTCAATTTAGCCCATTACCCAACGTAACGGCCAAAACCGACCAGCGCTATTCTCAAAAATCGCCAATTAATTTTCATTATTTTTTTCATTCTTTGTCTCAAAAACATAAGTTATGACCCCTCTTTGGAACGAGCTCAATGATTTTCATGTTAGGTAAAGGATTAAAACCCGTTTACATTTGTTCAAGTTATTGAGGTCACAATGTCATTATCAAACAAAACACCAAATTTCCAACAAAAAGGGGCTTAACCCTTTACCTAACGTAAGGGCCAAAACCGGCCAGCGGTATTCTCAAAAATCGCCAATTAATTTTCATTATTTTTTTCATTTTTTGTCTCAAAAACATAGATTATGACTCCTCGTTGGAACGAGCTCGTTGCAACGAGGGGTCATAACCTATGTTTTTGAGACAAAAAATGAAAAAAATTAGTTATTCAAGAATTATTTTTCCAAGTGTCGTCTGCTTTTCAGGTTAGGTAAAGGGTTAACTATACAGAAGTCAATAAAATTTGGTGAGTTCGAATCTGCCCAAGTTTGCCCAGTGCATGTCTATAGCAAGTTTCGAGACAATCTTATTACATTTGTTCAAATTTTCGCGTCCACAATGTCATTATCAGGGAAACACAGAATTTGTAACACAAATGGGCACAACTCCATCAAAAGTCGGAGAAATTCAGTGAATATCGAACTTGGCCGAGATCTCCTCACAATATATGCCTTTAGCCAGTACCGTGAAACCCGGCTACGTGTATTAAGTAATTGCGTTCACCATGCCATTATCAGACAAGCACTGAATTTTCAACAAAAGGGGCATAACTCATACAAACGTTGAAGAAATTCAGTGAATATCGAACCCAATGGACATCTTCTGACAATATATGCCTATAGCTAGTTCCTTAAAATGAAGATTACATTTGTTAAGTCAATATCATCAACTGAAAAGCACTTTTTTTAACCAAATTGGGCATAACGCTTGCAAAAATTCAGGGAATTTGGTGAATATCGAACATGGACGATATCTTCTCACATCTCAGTGTTTGCCTTTAGCCAGTTGCGTGAAAAGCCGATCACACTTTGAAGGGGAACGTAAACAGAAACAGTTTATTTTTTCATATTGCGTCATACACTCTTGGTCCAATTGCACTTGGTGCAATTACCATATATAAGATATATCGAGGCTCCCAAAATTGTTTTAAATTGCAATACAAGTCATAGGTGTCATCCAGGGTGTCTTTGGCCCAGATACCCCGAGAAAGCCAATGCTGAAGAAAGTCAATTTAATGGATGGTCTCGTCTTTATTGTTTGAGAAACTCCAGTGATTGCTTTCAGACAACATTTTCATTGTGTGGATGTGATGCAACTGACTCAGTGATGATCACATTAAAAAGTGGTGTCAGCTCTAGTACATAATGTTTGATGAGCTAGAGATATAAAAATATTAAGTATTTATTTAGTTATCTATTGGTGAGTAAGGTCACATACTTATGCACAATGGATAATCGTGACCGTGACAGTTTTACGGGTGGCGGAAGCCAGAGTGCCCGGAGAGAGAACCGAGCGTCGACGTGCAACTGTCAGCTCCTAAACATTCTAACTCTGTTTAAGGTCAGCTCAAGCAGGGTTACAGCGGTTGAAGACATGTGCACCATCGACATGCAGAACGCCTTAGTACACGGCATCATCGTGTCCCCATGTAGGCAACCTGGATAAAGTGTCTTGCCCAAGGATACAACGCGGGTTGACCCGGACGGGGATCGAACTCGGGACCTCAAGCATAGAAGCCCAACAGTATACAACTGAGCCACAGCGCTCCCAAAATATTAAGTAACACTTCTCTCTGAAGTCATCCGGCACATTTATATGATGTTTATATGCACACCTAAAGTGTGCTGCCTTCTTAAGATCATATTCCAAGGGTCATATCTGAGTGTTCACTGTTTGCAACATAATGGTACTTGTCCACAGTTAAATGTTTTCATGAACTGGCATGGCCCGCCATACTTTCTAAACAAAAAGTTTTTGCCCCACCAGCATGGCGGGTTTTCTTCATATCAGCTTCATGTACATTTTTTTCAAAACTTTCTAATTTTATTTCCTTGTGACACAATAAATCAAATTTGCAGGGTTTAGCTCAGATGTACCAGAAAAGAGAGAAACCCTGATGTTGGTTTTGTTGAGGTTGAAACTCAACACGATGATATTGAGTGCCTAGGAGAGTGAATTTATTAAATATTTAAATTGCTAAAAACAAATCTGTAGCACTCGGGGCATTTTATTTATTGTATAGAATGTAAATGAACTAAGAATACACCACAAGCTGGAATTAATAACCGTTTTTCTCAGTGTGCTATTTGGTGATGTTCGCGATATTGCTTCTGTTTACATTCCCCTTACGTTATCGCGTTCTCAAAATCATTTTCGCACAACCATCAAATTCAAAAGGGGCATAACTCCGCTAAAAGCCATGAAAATTGTTAATTATAGAACTGGCCAAAATCACGTATACGGGCGTGGTAGTTACGTTAGCTACAAGGTAACTATTTGTGCCGATATCAAACCATTGATATAAATGGTTTTAGGCTAGGAGTAACAATAGCTACACTCTTAGCAAAACAAAAACAGAACATTGATGATACTTTGACACAATGATAAGGCTACGATTGAGTTAGAAAAACTGCCAAACAGCCTAGTAGCGACAGAGTTATGTCCCATATGCTGATAACCATCCATCGCAGCCTTGTCGAGATGGGACAGTTTGAAATCGTGTGGTACTATACAAACATTCCATTAAGGTGTCAGTTGTTAAAAGAGAAAAATATGAAAGTATTCAGCCATACAGTACGGCCGCCGCGGGTTGCTCACTTTCCACGGATCGGCAATATTTCCAGGGTCGCAACAATATTAAGATTCCAAATACTAATTACAGGAATAATCACCATAAATTCACTTACAATTTCGCTTTTGATGATGTTTACTACCTGGAAAACGCATGCGTGGATATCACTGCCCACTCATGGGTCAAGACCAGTCCACGGCGATTGTATCGCATGTTTTGCGCGCCTTACAACTACCAAGAGGCCAACCTGTCCAGTGGGATGAAAAGTAAGGTGGTTGCGCACAATTCGGGTCAATTTAAAGAGAGAGAAGAGAACCGCCCAAAACACAACAAACAAACAACTGAAACGGCTGGTATGCTGCAGATAATCGTTCAAAAGAGACCTCACCGATCCGCCAAATAAACAGTTTGAACCGGCCGTTTGAAAAGTATGAATATTTTTACCGCTCTCTACGCGGCGTGAAGAGCGGACTGCCATCAAAACTCACATGCGGGTGACTTCCAACTTCAATCAACTAAAAACCCATGTTCTCTGAAAAAGTAAATGAGGAGCGAACAGCAGATCAGCGTATAGCATGAATTAAAATTAAATTTTGTTTGTGGAGGTGTGTTGGATTGTACGTGTACTAATCCGACCAGATTATCTCGAAACGTTAACAATAACTGTGTTGTTCTTATCTTGTGTTAACCCTTTGAACCCTAGTGGCATCTTCCATATCAGTTCAATAGCAGCAACGAGAAGAGTTTATTCTTTATTTGGAGGTAGACCAATTAATATTTACAACGTGCAGCCTTAGCGCTGCACGTTGAAAATATTGATTGGTCTACTACACCACATCTTCACTCAAAAGGCAACCTACTTAATGAAATTATGAAGTACCATGTTACTTGGCTGGACAAAATGGCCTCTGGGGTTCAAAGGGTTAAGCCTATTTCTAATTTCAGTTTACAACAATATTTTAAAACACTTGTTAGGAAAGGACACATTACTGACAATCAAGTCTACCTTGTGAATTTTATATTACCATATTCCCTGTAGGAATCCCGGGAAGTGTAGCAGTGCTTGCTTATTGTGGTACATTGTACAAGCTTTTCCACTGATAAAATTGACCAGGGGTGGAAGTATTCTAAAATGAAGAAAATGATTGTACTTGACTTTATATCCATGCTGCGGTCACGATCAGCTGTCGTGCAGAAATATGTCACCTTAATAAATAAATAAATAAATAAATAAATAAATAAATAAATAAATAAATAAATAAATAAATAAATAAAGAACGATTTTTTCCAAGTTACCTTACGTAACGCAGAAACCCGTCCAGCGCTATTCAGAAAAATCGACATGCATCTATTATTTTGTTCACTTTTTACATCAACAACATAGCTTGGGACCACTTGTTAAGTTAGGAATTTTCACCTAACAAAAAAACGTTTTGAAAAATGTATGCCTGAAAAGACGCAATATCCGTTTTGAGGTGGCGTTGGAAATTATCTCGCTCGGTGACAATTTTATGAATGCTAACACATAGATATAAAAAGACTTTCGGAAAGCTCTTGAATGTTTTTGACAAACTGGTTGCTGGGGGAAGCCGGCCTCTCTGCCCTGTATCTGCTCCCAAGATTACAATTACACATTATATTCACAACGCCGTTGTCCATTCCCTGTTTCCGCCGCCACTACCGGTGGTCCATCAGCAGAGACATGGTTTGTTCTTAAATATTGCTTCGTACAAAACGTGGTGTTAAAGCCAGAGTTGCACTTGATTTCTGTGGCTGTTGTTTCAGAAGTAATCAACGCTCCTTCAGTTAAAACTAGAAGTCCTGTCATGAAATGCGCACAAATAGCACGTCGATCTGCGCGTTAATCTACGCGTTATGACCATAGTAAGGCTATCAAATTCTGTACATATGGCCTGTGCACAAGCAATGTTTCAGCCAATGGACCTCCGGGTAACCCGGAGGGCCATTGGCAGAAACATTGCCTGTGTTTGCTATGAATAACCAGGAGAACCTGTCGTGCTTTGAATGTCATTCGATATGGCAATTGCGTCCGATTCCTACGCTCAATTAAGTCTAGATAAGCGCACAGTGCATGACAGGACTTCTAGATTTAACTGTAGTACTGTGTTACACGAAGTTGTTTGTCTGTTGAGACAATGTCTCTATATCAATCTCTATATCATGAGGAAGATTATTTTGTACTAACTTCTAATGAGCTGATCAATTACTGAGAAAGGTAAAATAATGGCTTCTATCGGTTCCAATTGCTGACTGGTATTACCACGAATCGCTACAGCCTCATCATTATTGACAGATGGAGAGGCATCGTTGTCGGTGTCTTGCTGTTTCAACTTCCATCCCAGGAGGTAGCTGCCTGGTTCGTTCATTTCCTCTAATCCGATCATCATATTTTCTGTTGTTAAGGTCCAATTGGTTGTTCCATTCAAACGGGTGTTCAAAAGGATAGTATCTATGGACTTGATTATCCTGCAAGTAAAAAGACCGAACATTTTTGCAATTATTTGTTGCAAGCCTGAGGTACCCTCACAACAGCCTTCGACTTTCGGTGAGAGGTTGATATGAAGTTACTTCGGGTTGATATATCTGTCGATATGAAACTAACCAAATTATGACCTCTTCATTAACAGAAAACAAGTAATTGCAAAATGTTTTCAGATCTGTTACATTTATTATTTCTCATTCTTTTCACAACGTCCGAATTACCCCCTTGACCTAGTTTAGCTATCCGAACGTCTCGGCACTGGGGAATCCGCAAGGTTCGGATAGCTAAAATAGTTCTTCTCCCTCGTTGACGAACCTCTACTCACGAGACATGAATTTACCTCGGGCATATATCTCTGTCGATATTAAACTGACCAAGTAATAACCTCTTTATTAACCCCCTCCCCCCCCCAAAAAAAATCATTTCAGAATGTTCTCAGATCAGTTAAGTGGTTAAGTGGTTCTTCAAATTTGGAAAGAGATGCAGTCACTTTGACCACGTAAGTGTTTCTTCAAATCAGGAAAGAGATGGTAGTCACTTGGTGACTACCATCTCTTTCCAAATTTGAAGACACACTTACGTGGTCAAAGATTTCAAGATGATGAGGAACTTATTGCTGCTGTGGAGGCGTTGTTGCAGGACCAAGATATGGACTTCTACAGACGCGGCATCAACGACTGGCAGACCAGATGGAACAAGTGTATTGAATTACAAGGGGACTATGTTCAAAAATAAATATGTTCTGTACCGATATTCCAGCTTTATTAATGTTGGGCTCAAAACTTTTTGACATCCCCTCGTATCATGCTTCTGGGTCGGAAAAGCGGCCGCTCGGGTTCAAAGAGGTTATGTTTTTTGAAGATATTTAGTCAAGCAAATAGTTCGGATATATGGAGGTTTTTTTTCCTTGACATATTTCAGGGACTACTTGTGAATGATGATCTTATGAAATAGTGTCAATGCTGCACTCGATAGTGTACTATTATAGCTATTCAAGAATATATATGTTCTGTTGATTGTTTTTCATAGTGTTATTTTCAAATTATATAAAAACTAATCCAGTTAAACATGTTATTCAATAACTGACTCCCTTTAAATGTCCTCATCGGTTGAGAGAGTTATACCCGGTATGTGCCAGACATGATAAAGTGTGAAGATGCAAACGTGGCTCCAAATATGCAACAACATTCTGTTTTACAGTCTGAGCAGGCCATCGCGCCAAAAATAGATACGATTTCCAGTTATTTCAATTTTGCATCTCACTGTACTTCAAGCTTCTTGATGAACTATTTCATGGTATAAGAAGTGTGAATTCTTATACTCTTTGCTTTCATATCGGCAGAAGTTCCACTCACACCTCGCCCCCTCCCCTAGATGGGATATCAATGGTTAAAAACAACATATATGGGTGTTTGTGTGGTTTTCGTTTGTTAATCTGAATGGGGACTGGTTTTAATTCATTAGAAGAAAAAATTGCAAAACATTTTTTCCAGGTCTCACGGAGAAAAATATGCAAGACTCTCTCTCTCATCCCTGTATGACGTACAGAGCCACGTCCTCAGGACACCAGTCTAATTGTGTACGGACTTCGCAGCTGTTATGGGCTGTTTGTTCACTCGCTTTTCGTGGTGGCTGTGTGCAGACTAGCGTTCCTGTAATGCGATGTTAGTTTTGTTACGGTGATATACAGATATAATTTCGGGCCAAAGTTAATAAGTATTCAATTCACACTGAACACATCAAGATATTAACACAGTTAATGAAAATACGAAAGGTAGATATAACAGTACATCTGTGGAAAGTTTTCATTCATAATGGTAATGTCATCGTCCATCAAATCATGTCTCCATTAAGTAACACTTCTCTGGATTCAACGAAAATTCATTTTTATCACACACCTATTAATGTAAAAAGATGGATTTCCATTGTTCTGTCTGTACGATAAAATTAAAAGTGTATCGAACATGTGGTGATACAAAACGCGTTCGATTTCCAACGTAAACAGAGAAGGAACCCGTCTAAATAAACACGTCATCGTAGGTTGAATGCACTAGAGTCGAGATCGCTTGGAAATTCCAAGTTCCTCATTTAGATCTGTTAACCCGGGATATTTAAACAATGAGATTCGAGACAAAAATGTACAAAATAAAAGTAACATTCTGACTGCTTGTTCCTTGACAAATACTTTCCACAACTGGTTATAAATGATGCATTGTGCTAACATTATTAGATATTCAAAAGGTTTTTGTTGTGTTATTCTCTGCAGTTTAGTCCACATTTGAAGTTCGATCATCGAAACCGCGGCACTGATCGGCGTCAATTGGTTTCGACCAATTGAATGCCGTAAAAATTAAAAAAAACAAATTAGGGTTGGTATCCCCACCACCTAACAGTGACCTCGTAGGAAACGCAGCAATTGTACAGATAACGGAGGAAACGCAGCAATTATCCAGATAAAAAGTGCTTTTAGTTCAATTATCGTGTAGACTGGTTGTTACGTGGGAGATGTGTGATAAATACAGAACCGCACATACGTTTGAATGGGTTAAGAATTATCGCACGAGGTTGCTTAGGCCCAGGATATCACGAGAGCCGTTCTGTATATTTATCGTATTTTTAAGTTCATTCGTCCAGAATACTCCAGTCAGTTGGAAAAACAAACCGCTGGTTCGCTTTTTCGAACAACCGTAATATTTCAGACGGGAGAATCTAAACATGGTGAGGGATTATTAATTTACACTGGTTTCAGAATGTAAGAGCGTCGAATTCCTTAGAGAATGTGACAGGTGTAAAACTGTAATACGAGAGCTTTAACCCTTTACCCAACGTAACGGCCAAAACCGGCCTGCCTTATTCACAAAAATCGCCAATTAATTTTCATTTTTTGTTTCAAAAACATAGGTTATGGCCCCTCTTTGCAACGAGCTCGTCTAGCTCGTTCCAAAGAGAGATCATAACCTATGTTTTTGAGACCAAAAAATGAAAAAAAACTAGTTATTCAAGAATTTTGTTTGCAAGTGTCGTCTGCTTTTCATGTTAGGCAAAGGGTTAATGAAAACATGATTAACCTTCCCCTACCCTTAAGCTGCTACTCACAAATATCGCCACGTATTTTATTATGGTGTGTTTGCGCGTATTGGCATAATCGGATTACATCACCGTCTGCTTGATTGTTGGAAAAAACACAGAAATTTGTTTTCAACAATAATTGATGATGACTGTATTAAACTTCCTCGCACACTGGCATATATAGGGCCCCATATATGGTATAAAAGTAGGCGTGGTAAGATAACAGATATACGTTACAAACTTGAAAAAAAATTTGTTTTCACGTCTTTATATCGCCAGTTATACTGAAAATATCTCCGCGTTGGTGGATCACAATGAGTTTCGTTGGGACCCTGTTGAACTCGGAAAACAAAGCAATGAAACCCAAAAGTGTTTACCAATTGTGGCCATTTGTAAGAGATAAGAAAGCAGAGAAATAATGAAATAATTTTTAGCAGAAGTGTGTTTGATAGCTGTACCCACCTCGATTTTGCAATTCCTACCTCCTCGTCTTCTGCTTCTTTTATACTTGATTTGGTAACCATCGTCATGGCACTGCTTATGGTTGCTATCAGATTTTCGGATACCTACAAAAAAACTATCGTAGGTCACCTTCGAGCAGAAACATATTTTCACACTCTCACGATCAATTGTAAAGCCCAACGTATCATATCCCCTCCATCGTGCTACTGGTGTTCATGTTGTTGCAAATGTTAAATAGCACGCTTACTATTTACACCCTCTCATCGTCAGGTTCCCTATTTCTTCCATTGTGCTAGTAGTAGTCATAAATCAAGGCCCGCATATTGTTTGTCACACTTTCTGTAAACGAATAACTCAAAATTGATGACAAGCTATTTGGTAAAGCTGGATGTGCAGATGTATGTAGTCCTGTTCTTACTCGTTCCGAACAAAGCTGTGTGTGTGTGTGTGTGTGTGTGTGTGTGTGTGTGTGTGTGTGTGTGTGTGTGTGTGTGTGTGTGTGTGTGTGAGGTTAAAAAATCGCACTGGCACAGACATTTCCTACTGAAACGTTTTTTTCTTTTAATATGCCGCCGAAAAATTGTTTTCATTTACTGAACCCCGATGGGTTTCAAACATGACAAAAAATTACACAAAATTGATTTAAACTAAGTGATGAGCTTAGGAACTGGTTAAACTGACTGGCAATAATCGATGTTATTCACTGATGGGCTCTAATTTAGTCCTTACAAGGATGTTACGCAAGCTTTTGTTTTTCTTATAGGCGATGACAGGTCGAAGATTCAAAGGTTCCTTTAATTTAGCATTGGTAAAATTGAATTCATCTTTTAACATTTTTGCTATTTCGATATTCATTCTGTTGTACGTTAAAGTGAAAGGAATGATGGACCTCCTTTCGCTTTCGCCCTCTGATATGTTCATACCAAATGGCCAGAGGGTTTGAAGCGTATTGATCCAAAAAGCTTCACGTTTTTTTCTAAATTCATCCGTTTCTTCCAATGTGTCTTTTAATTGGGTGGATTTCGAAATCCTCCAAAGAATGGCCAGGAAGGTTAAAATGTTGTGCTACTGGGGCATCAGCATTATGTTTTATATCCTGTTTGTGTCTAGTAGCACGTTCTCGGAAAGGATTTTGACTTTGACCAACATACTGTTTCCGACATCGCTTACAAGTGATAAGGTAAATAATGTTTGGTGAATCACAGTGGAGGGGGTTACGGATCTGATAATGATTTTTCGTTTGTTCGGAGGAAAATTCCTCTTTCTGATCAGGCATAAAAGTATGCAGTCTACAACGAGGCTTTTTGCAATTAAATACCGCGCCACTACTATTCTGCAACGGTCTGTTGTGTTCAATCTTCAGTGGTTCGAAATCGGTAGTTTCAGCTGGACTTTCGAGCTTTTTCAGGGTTTGGGATTTCAGGCTACGCAAAAGGCGCAGCGAGTACCCTCTCGATCTGAGGGCGCCAAATAGAGTAGAACAAGCCTCATTGAAATTTACCTTATCACTTGAATTGCGGTGGAAACGAATGAGCTGTGATTTGATGATACCTTTAAATGTATGTTGAGGATGAAATGATTTTGTGTGCAACAATTGATGTGAATCAGTTGGTTTAAAATATACTTTATAATCTAAATGACCGGACGCCCGAAATTGCTTGCCTTTATACACGGTCACATCGAGAAAATCAACAGAATTTTCACTGATAGTAGCTTTCAATTTAATATTTGGATCGTGATTGTTCAAAATTTCTAAAAATTCATCAAAATCTTCTTTTGAATGTTCCCAAATAATAAAAATGTCATCTAAATATCTGAGATATACGAGAGGATGCTTTGCACATTTGCTTAAGGCATTTTCCTCCCATTCCGCTACATAAATGCTTGCAAAATTAGGACTGAATCTTTTGCCCATAGGACAACCCATTATTTGTAGAAAATATTCTCCATTGAATTGAAAGTCATTACCTTTTAAGCTCAGCTCTAAAAGATCCAAAATTTGTTCATCCGGGCGTTTCGCATCCGGATATTTTTCAAATGCATTTTTAACTGATTTAACACCTTTATCAATATCAATGTTCGTATACATACTGTCGATATCCAAAGTAGCCAGAATTGCATTTTTCGATATTTTCAATTTCGAATTTTTTGACAGGAAATCCTGTGTATTTTTTAGATAGCTCGGATGTCTATTTGCTATAGGTTTCAGATGATAATCAATTAATTCCGAGATCGCATAAGATTCCGAATTACAATCTGATACAATTGGCCTCCCGGGTGGAGTTAAGTCATCCGTCCATGAAGAACGGTCCTTGTGGATCTTTGGTAGGATATAAAATTGTCTTGTTTGAGCACTGAGCTTAGCTGTTAAATATTTCAATTGTTTTTTGGTAATGTGACCTTCGTCGAGGAGAAATTTTAAGATCTTATTGAATTTTTCGATATTACTAGGCCAAATAATTGAATCTATTTTCTTATAATGTTTAGTATTGCTGAGTTGTCTCATGGCTTCCTTTATATAATTATCCCGAGATAGAACAACTACCGACCCACCTTTGTCGGCTGGTTTAATTATTAATTTCTTATTTTTTCGAAGTTTCGTGAGGGCTCTCCGTTCACCAGCTGTTAAATTGTCTTTATCGGAGAGTATGTTCATGCTGAACACCTTTTGGATGATTCGTTTGCTAGCCTCAATAATTTCGGGATCTACTTCACTATCTGGAGGTGACCAACCAGATGATTCTGTGAAAGGAAGTTTCCGACCGCTGGAGTTTCTAAAGCGGTCAGCTAATTTCATTTGCCTAAGAAAATTACAGTTGTATGATGGTAAATTTGTTTGGTTATCAGTTTTTGGCTTTGGTGCTGGTACAAAAGTTAAACCGCGATCTAAAAGAGATTTCTCTTGGGTTGTTAGGTCATTGGTGCCAGACAGGTTAACCACATTAGTTCCTAATCCCACATCTGTTAGGCGGCTGTTACCTTTGCCTTTACTTAGTTTAAATTTAGGTGGTTCAACCAGTGATCGTACATAATATTGGCGGTTCTCGTGGTCCAATGGATTAAATCCTGAGCAACATCAAACTTCGCGTCATCAATTTTTGGTATCACGTTAACGTCCTTCACTTTCCGAATGGTTTCGTTGATGATGCTCAGGGTTCTCCTCTCAGCCTGAGGGAGTTTTTGCGAAAAGTTTAGTTCAGCAAAATAAATTTTTGCTGATCTAAACTTGACCCTGATATCGCTAAGCATATTCCGCAACTGCTTAACTACGAGATCAGAATTATCGTTTCGAGAATTCACGCCAATATTTAATAATATTTTTTGGGGACTGGACTGGCCCCTGTGCCCTTTAAACATAGAGCGCAGATGATTGAATTTGGCGCCGGGGTAACACTCCACCTGGATGTCCGGATGGAAATTTCGATCAATGCGTCCTAAATTTGAACTTCCAATCATAAGGATGTTTTTACATACATCGGGGAGGCGCCAATTCCTTTTGTCAAAATTAACTCCGCTTTTATGCCGAAACTGGGAGAATTTAGAATCAAATGAGCGGCCCGAGTTGCGGCTCGGTGATTTGACTTTCTCTGAGTACGATATACCTGGTTGAACCACACTAGAGGCAGGAGAAGGGGGAGAAGAAACAGAAGCAGGAGAGGAAACAGAAGCAGGAGAAGAAACAGAAGGAGGAGGAGGAGTTCTAGTGAGAGCACTAGGAGAACCAGAGAAGAAAGGCTGAGGAGGAGTAGGAGGTAGAGGAGCAAGTCGAGGCGAGACAGCGTTACTCAATTTGCGAGCATCTTCAGTCACAATATGGACCAGAGATGTTTGCAAATTGAGGCGCTTACTCTGAGAGAAAGAAGAAGTAGAAGGAAAAGAAGAGGGAGAAGTGCTTTGCCTTGATCTTTTCTTATTTTGCTTTTCGCGTTGGGGTAGAGGGACAACACGGGCCGGAGTTTGCTTGCTCCCTCCCGTATTGTTCCTTACTCCAGACGCTGGGCGAAGTTCCGAAATGTAAGACTCATAGGCCGAAATCGTCTTATCTGTCAACTTATTTTTAAAGTTCTTCTTAGCCCAGATCAAGGCACGCGCCGAAGCGCTGTTGAAGTCTATTTTTTCGAGTCCAGGAGGTGGTCGCATAGCCAAAGTTATCTGGTTTAAATTTATGTTATAATGCTCAACTAAAGCATTTAACGTTTGATTGGCCCATCCCACACTAATCTGTCGAAAAACAGAAAAAATGTGTGGGGTGGGAAGAGCTGGCTTTAGAAAGCCACCTAACTCATCTACTTTCTTCTCCAGCTGTTTCGGGAAATCCCGATTTGCCAAATGGTGCTCTAATAGCCCAATGTGGTGCAAACATTGAAGCACCTGAAACAAAGCCTTGACCAGCCTAGAATAAGCCTGGAACGAAAGTTCCTGGCCAGTTCCGGACTGGGCAACTCTCTGCCTCTGATGCATCTGCCCTTTTCTTGCCATTGTTAAAGAAAGTAGCTGAATTAAGTAAGACTAAAATGTAAAAGTGATGAAATAAATAAAATTGGAAAATTAGATATTACCTATTAAAGAAGATACCTGGATTGGTTGCAGTCTTCAGCAAAGGTAGAAAATAATCCGTCTGTCTCGACGCGTTTCGCTTGGTTTGGCTTTTTCAAAGAGACTTTGAGGAAAATGATTCCAACTTTGGGAGGGCATGCATGGTATATATCCATATGTGGGCTGGGGTTGTTTTTCACAGCTCAGTACATAATTAAACTCGGTAACAAGCTGACAAATGTCACTCATCTAATTAATTCTTTTCAATCTGAGATGTCCCAAGTTTGTTTTTCACAACTCAGTTTGTGTCGTCCAAACAAATTAGATGAAGCCCTATTGATTGGTTTCCATTGAATTTTAATCAGTCAGTGAGTGGTTTGCTTTACTGACCCCATGAAGCCCTATTGGTTGGCTTTGATTTAAGTAAAACCAATCGGGAGCGGTTTGCTTTACTGGCTTCAGAAGTATGTGAAAATAATATGAAAAAATGGTTTGATAAAATATATTGAGACTAAAGAAATAAATGAAAAAATAACGCCAAAGATCATGATGCCTCACGGATGTTATCAGTTGGAATGAATATCCCCCGACGGAGGTTTATGACGGAAAATATTTTACACCACGTAGAAATTGTGTGTTTTACCTTCTGAACCTCTACATTGTGTGAAAGGTATGAAAAATTAAAAATAAAAATAAAAATTTAAATAAATGAATCAACCAAATAAATAAATAAATAAATAAATAAATAAATAAATAAATAAATAAATAAATAAAAATTAATAAAAAATTAAAAGTAATCAATAAATAAATATATAAATAAATAAATAATAATTTTTTTTAGGAAATACATACACATGATTGAAATTAGAACCTATTTTGTTTTTGGGCATATATGAACTCTGGCACTCGCCTGTGTGTGTTTGAGGTTAAAAAATCGCACTGGCACAGACATTTCCTACTGAAACGTTTTTTTCTTTTAATATGCCGCCGAAAAATTGTTTTCATTTACTGAACCCCGATGGGTTTCAAACATGACAAAAAATTACACAAAATTGATTTAAACTAAGTGATGAGCTTAGGAACTGGTTAAACTGACTGGCAATAATCGATGTTATTCACTGATGGGCTCTAATTTAGTCCTTACAAGGATGTTACGCAAGCTTTTGTTTTTTCTTATAGGCGATGACAGGTCGAAGATTCAAAGGTTCCTTTAATTTAGCATTGGTAAAATTGAATTCATCTTTTAACATTTTTGCTATTTCGATATTCATTCTGTTGTACGTTAAAGTGAAAGGAATGATGGACCTCATTTCGCATTCGCCCTCTGATATGTTCATACCAAATGGCCAGAGGGTTTGAAGCGTATTGATCCAAAAAGCTTCACGTTTTTTTCTAAATTCATCCGTTTCTTCCAATGTGTCTTTAATTGGTGGTTGTTCAATTGGGTGGATTTCGAAATCCTCCAAAGAATGGCCAGGAAGGTTAAAATGTTGTGCTACTGGGGCATCAGCATTATGTTTTATATCCTGTTTGTGTCTAGTAGCACGTTCTCGGAAAGGATTTTGACTTTGACCAACATACTGTTTCCGACATCGCTTACAAGTGATAAGGTAAATAATGTTTGGTGAATCACAGTGGAGGGGGTTACGGATCTGATAATGATTTTTCGTTTGTTCGGAGGAAAATTCCTCTTTCTGATCAGGCATAAAAGTATGCAGTCTACAACGAGGCTTTTTGCAATTAAATACCGCGCCACTACTATTCTGCAACGGTCTGTTGTGTTCAATCTTCAGTGGTTCGAAATCGGTAGTTTCAGCTGGACTTTCGAGCTTTTTCAGGGTTTGGGATTTCAGGCTACGCAAAAGGCGCAGCGAGTACCCTCTCGATCTGAGGGCGCCAAATAGAGTAGAACAAGCCTCATTGAAATTTACCTTATCACCTGAATTGCGGTGGAAACGAATGAGATGTGATTTGATGATACCTTTAAATGTATGTTGAGGATGAAATGATTTTGTGTGCAACAACTGATGTGAAGCAGTTGGTTTAAAATATACTTTATAATCTAAATGACCGGACGCCCGAAATTGCTTGCCTTTATACACGGTCACATCGAGAAAATCAACAGAATTTTCACTGATAGTAGCTTTCAATTTAATATTTGGATCGTGATTGTTCAAAATTTCTAAAAATTCATCAAAATCTTCTTTTGAATGTTCCCAAATAATAAAAATGTCATCTAAATATCTGAGATATACGAGAGGATGCTTTGCACATTTGCTTAAGGCATTTTCCTCCCATTCCGCTACATAAATGCTTGCAAAATTAGGACTGAATCTTTTGCCCATAGGACAACCCATTATTTGTAGAAAATATTCTCCATTGAATTGAAAGTCATTACCTTTTAAGCTCAGCTCTAAAAGATCCAAAATTTGTTCATCCGGGCGTTTCGCATCCGGATATTTTTCAAATGCATTTTTAACTGATTTAACACCTTTATCAATATCAATGTTCGTATACATACTGTCGATATCCAAAGTAGCCAGAATTGCATTTTTCGATATTTTCAATTTCGAAATTTTTGACAGGAAATCCTGTGTATTTTTTAGATAGCTCGGATGTCTATTTGCTATAGGTTTCAGATGATAATCAATTAATTCCGAGATCGCATAAGATTCCGAATTACAATCTGATACAATTGGCCTCCCGGGTGGAGTTAAGTCATCCGTCCATGAAGAACGGTCCTTGTGGATCTTTGGTAGGATATAAAATTGTCTTGTTTGAGCACTGAGCTTAGCTGTTAAATATTTCAATTGTTTTTTGGTAATGTGACCTTCGTCGAGGAGAAATTTTAAGATCTTATTGAATTTTTCGATATTACTAGGCCAAATAATTGAATCTATTTTCTTATAATGTTTAGTATTGCTGAGTTGTCTCATGGCTTCCTTTATATAATTATCCCGAGATAGAACAACTACCGACCCACCTTTGTCGGCTGGTTTAATTACTAATTTCTTATTTTTTCGAAGTTTCGTGAGGGCTCTCCGTTCACCAGCTGTTAAATTGTCTTTATCGGAGAGTATGTTCATGCTGAACACCTTTTGGATGATTCGTTTGCTAGCCTCAATAATTTCGGGATCTACTTCACTATCTGGAGGTGACCAACCAGATGATTCTGTGAAAGGAAGTTTCCGACCGCTGGAGTTTCTAAAGCGGTCAGCTAATTTCATTTGCCTAAGAAAATTACAGTTGTATGATGGTAAATTTGTTTGGTTATCAGTTTTTGGCTTTGGTGCTGGTACAAAAGTTAAACCGCGATCTAAAAGAGATTTCTCTTGGGTTGTTAGGTCATTGGTGCCAGACAGGTTAACCACATTAGTTCCTAATCCCACATCTGTTAGGCGGCTGTTACCTTTGCCTTTACTTAGTTTAAATTTAGGTGGTTCAACCAGTGATCGTACATAATATTGGCGGTTCTCGTGGTCCAATGGATTAAATCCTGAGCAACATCAAACTTCGCGTCATCAATTTTGGTATCACGTTAACGTCCTTCACTTTCCGAATGGTTTCGTTGATGATGCTCAGGGTTCTCCTCTCAGTCTGAGGGAGTTTTTGCGAAAAGTTTAGTTCAGCAAAATAAACGTGTGTGTGTGCGTTTGTCTTACCAACTTGACGAGGTAACTAGACAAAAGAGTTTGTGTGTTTCGCCTTACCGAGGTACAAAAAACTGTACCGGCAAAACGAGGTTGAAACCATTAGTCCACACAAAGGACAGACAATGGGGTACCTCGGTATGTAGGGAAAACAAGACTGTGTGTGTGTGTGTGTGTGTGGTGTGTGTGTGTGTGTGTGTGTGTGTGTGTGTGTGTGTGTGTGTGTGTGTGTGTGTGTGTATGTGTGTGTGTGTGTGTGTGTGTGTGTGTGTATGTGTGTGTGTGTGTGTGTGTGTGGGTTTGTCTTACCAACTTGACGAGGTAACTAGACAAAAGAGTTTGCGTGTTTTGCCTTACCGAGGTACAAAAGACAAAAGAAACCCTTTACCTCGGTTGTTTTCCCAGACCTGTATCGGCAAAACGAGGAAGAAACCGTTAGTCCACACAAAGGACAAACAATGGGGTACCTCGGTATGTATGATAAACAAGACTCTGTGTGTGTGTGTGTGTGTGTGTGTGTGTGTGTGTGTGTGTGTGTGTGTGTGTGTGTGTGAGTGTGTGTGTGTGTGGGTTTGTCTTACCAACTTGACGAGGTAACTAGACAAAAGAGTTTGCGTGTTTCGCCTTACCGAGGTACAAAAGACAAAAGAAACCCTTTACCTCGTTTGTTTTCCCAGAATTGTACCGGCAAAACGAGGTTGAAACCGTTAGTTCACACAAAGGACAAACAATGGGGTACCTCGGTATGTAGGGTAGACAAGATTGTGTGTGTGTGTGTGTGTGTGTGTGTGTGTGTGTGTGTGTGTGTGTGTGATGGGGTAGATTTATCAAAAAATTAGTTTAAACAGTATTTATTTTTTATTTATTTATTGGGGTTTAGGGTCACATACTTATGCACAATGGCTAATCATGACCGTGACAGTTTTCCGGGTGGAGGAAGCAGGAGTACCCGGAGAGAACCACCGAGCAACGACGAGCAGCTGCCGGCTCCCCAACATCGTAACTCCGTACTGCAGCACATGCAGGGTTAGATTGGTCGAAGACATGCGCACCACACCACCGACATGCAGTATGCCTTAGTACACGGAGCATTCGTGCCCCCCCCCCCCGCCCCCCCCCCCCCCCATGTGCACAGTCGGGGTTAAACGCCTTGCACAATGGCACAACGCGGGAGTCCGAATCGATCGCTCAGACGGTCACCCATCCGAGGACTAACCAGGCTCGATGTTGCTTAACTTCGGTAATCTGACAAGAACCGGTTGCCGCAACGCCACCGCGCCCCCAACAGCATTTATTGAAAAAAAAGAAAGAATGTTATGTTAAATGCATACACAACATAAAACAAAGAATGAACACAATAGTACAGGATACACAGCACATAACATAACATAAGACAAGTTGGAAACAAGATAGATTAGGGATTCGACGCAAAGCTTTAACCCTATGTACGCCGGTTGTATCTTCCATGTTGGTTCGATGACAGCAAATGGAAGAGTCCACGTTCATTATTTGGGGCAGACCCATTAATATGGGGCTTGGGGCTGCACGTTGAAAATATTGATAGGTCTCCCACACACATGCACTTAGCATCCATCTTATTTAATGAAATTATGACGTATCATGTTCCTGGCCGGAAAAGCGGCCGCTCGGTTTCAAAGGGTTAAGCTTATATCAAGAAATTACAATGCCATCTTTCTGAAAAAATAGATGCCCGACATAATTTGTTTCGTCAAAACGAAGGTAGTGAAGTATTAGATCTCCCTAATATCCGTAAGCATCTTGAAGGTGACCGAGTTGCGAAGGTGCGATGGGTGAATGAATCTGTTTTGTCTCGACTATGAAATGGCTCATGTTCCGACCGATAGAATATCCCATCTACACCATCGTGATCATGCCTTGATGACGTAGTCGAAAGAATAGAATTGTCAGTTTATAAAAGCCCAAAAGTAAGAGATCTTGGAAAGTTGTTTGTGTATAAATGCACCCAATAGTCGTGGCGCGTGGTCTTCCCAACTTCATATTTAATTAGCGTGTACTGTGCACCAGATTGGCCATGCTACCCCTCACTACTACAATAGGGCACAACAACCTCCCTTGTGTAACAAAGGATACCACAACCCCCTGTAGATACCCCCTCCCCCTGTGTGTCTGACAACGTGTGTGACATATGTTCGAGCGTAAAAGCTCATCTCAAAGAAAGTACATGATTATTAGAACAAACGAATGCCAATTCAAAGACGGCGATGAGACTATTATTATCCTCGATCGGTATCTGGGTGGGATGGGGAAATCTCACCCGAGGGGCAAGATATTTGAGCCAGGCACGGGGCTTGCCGATTTACCCGTCCCACACAGATACCCATCGGGGATGATTTTTCTCCCACCGTTTTAGTGCTGCGACGCCATTAATAAGAAAATACTATATTTTCCAGAAAAAAATATTTCTTAGGGCTTACAATCTAGGAGAAAACCAATAAGATATTCGGAAAGCATGCCGAGAGGTTTACTTCAAAACACGCAGTCTAGCACCGCATGCTGAGCGTTAATGCACTGAAGCGACCTCAAATGAAATCGACATGCCTGCACACGCCATTGCCAGACTTGTACTTCAGTTGGACAGGGCGCAATGATATCATATGTGTATTTCTCCCCGATAAACTATAGGGCAATTTGAGGTGTGCTGAAGTGTTTCTTTGCGTGTTCTAGTTTCGATTTTCGTCTATAAAGTCAGTCGTATTTACGGAAGCAAACCGCCTTCGATTTTGTTTTTGTCCAGTAGCAATTAAATATGCAAATAGGTTGGTCACGTGGGTGAGGTGATAAAGCCGTCACGTGGGTGGGGTGAGACAAGCATATCACTCCCAGCTGTCCCACACAACTTTTTTATATATCTCAGTATCTTTGTGGTGGAGAAAAACATGTCCCAACTGGAAAATTGTTGTGATAGTAGTGGGAAGGCGGACTCCCTTTTGAAGCCAGACCTGCCCTGCAGACCTTGAAACATGCAGCGCGCACTTCGTTGTAAATTGAACAAGATGAAAACTTGTTGAGACAAAACGACGGAACGAAACGTATGTACGTGCAGAACGGCCACCATGGAGTGGTCACCTTCCAGAAGTGGGCAATGTTTCCACGGACGCAATAATTTTAGATTCCAAGCACCAATTACAGGAATAAGCATCGAAAATTTAATCACATCCCGGTGCTTCATAAATTAAAATTGTGCTAATGATCATGTTTATTACATGGTGAACGCATGCGTGGGTATAACTGCACACGCGTGGATTAAGACCAGACTGCGGCGGCTGTATTGTAGGGGCTATGCTCAATTGCTCAATAGGTCTCTATCAAAGTGTGTGTAACTGTATTGCTTGATGGGTCTTCAAATTCCGCTGCAGAAGTTTTCATGTAGTTTTGCCCATTCTAGTGATTGCCGTGTTGCGAACCTTCATGCGGAAGATTATTGCGTGCCAAATATTCTTGAATTGAAGAGAATATTTCATCCAGATGCGATATTCTGCATGTATATGCGCTTGCTCATCCTAATTTGCGTGAGGGATTTATTTGTTCAAGCCCTGTAAAGGGTGAGTAGAAATATGCGGTGTAATTCTAAGATCGCAATTTAAAATTGTTATTGGCAAACAGAGGTTGTCATCACATATAGAATAGAAAAAAAACATAAACACTGCACTATATAATTGGAGAGTAGAATTATGCGGTGTAATTCTAAGATCGCAATTTAAAATTGTTATTGGCAAACAGAGGTTGTCATCACATATAGAATAGAAAAAAAACATAAACACTGCACTATATACGACTTGACCATTTACGATGAATTATCGCTTCCAAACATCAATGGTGCATTTCACTAAAAGAGGTTCGAGTGTCATGAAACATTCATTTCCGCAAATGCAGAAGTTTTATACTACACATATTCTAGTCACTCTGTCACCAGGTGTGTCATAACTGATAGCTCTAAGAAGACTAACATAGAACACAACAAGAGTGGAGTACATTGGTCTGGAATTAACGGCTCGAGTTGGGGAGTTTTCCTGAGAAATACACAGTAGTTGTCTTCTAGTTGATTTATTTCCCTCTGCACTCTACCTGAGTTGTGTTCAGTGTTAAAACCACGATTAATAATGAATTAAGTGGATGAGATGATATCTTAGAAGAAAAATATTTACTTTCGACGACCTGTGTTCAGGCTTCCTTGACACTGTTTTGTGATGAAGCATTTCATTCACGCCACAACGTCATTCATTTTTGTAACGACCAACCAGATGTGACCTCACATGACGTTCATACACGCAGGTTGGATTTCAGATGTGGTGTTTCTACTATATTATCCACTGTCTGTTTCGGGTAACGTTAAACTCAAACAACAATCGTGGTAAAACGCAATATTCTATTTTACAAACTCACAACAAGCAAACTAACATTAATTTAACCATGTTCTGTCAAAGTCTTACAAGTAAATTTTAGTACAAAGGCAAAGACAATCCTATTCTCCCACCACCAATATACTGAGACATATATAAAGTCGTGTGAGACAGCTGGGAGATATATGCCTGTCTCACTCCACCCACGTGACAGCTATCTCACCCCAGCCAAGTGACCAACTATTTGCATATCTAATTAGCGCCGGGACTATTTAATCATCGCAAATCACGGCTACACATGTATAAACAAACAAAATGGAGGGTCGTGTTGCTTCCGCAAATACGACTGGCTTTATAGACGAAAATCGAAACCGAACACTCTAAGAAAAACTTCAGCACACCTCAAATTGCTCTCTCAGTTCATCAAAGAGAAATATACATCTGATATCATTACGCCCTTTTAAACTGAAGTATGTGTCTGGAAATGACGTGTGCATACATGTCAATTTCATTTGAGGCCGCTTCAGTGCATTAACCCTCAAGGTGCGTTGCTAGTCGGCGTGTTTTGAAGTATATACCTTTGGTATATACCATACTTCTCGACAAACTTTCCGAATATCTTATTGTTTTTTCACAGAATGAACGCACTAAGAATTACTAGAATTATTTTGTCCTGGAAAATATAGTATTTTCTTATTAATGGCGCCGGATCCCTAAAATGGTGTGGGGCGGATCATCCTTGATGGGATATCTGGGTGGGACGGGCAATCCCTGGGAGCAAGATATTTGAGCCAGACACGAGGCAAGCCTCGTGTCTGTCTCAAATATCTTTCCCCTCGGGTGAGATTTTTCTCATCCCACCCAGCTACCCATGGAGGATAATCCTAGTATCATGCTGTTCAGTTAGGGTCCAGGGAATCTCTCAGGTCCAATCCAAATCAGACATTATTCAGGTTAAGGATTTCGTACAAAATCGAATGTTGTATCGAATGTCGCCGCGTTTCCGGCTGTAGATATTGCACACCATTGCAACTGTAAACATTTCTTGCCTCCACTCAAATACAAAGCATCTCGTCTGTGTTGGCAAGTCATTTAAAATGTGGGATATTCCAGATACGAAATCACTGTAGTTTCAGAAGCGGAATCACATTAAATTCTTCTATCATCATGCCATCTTCAACGGGGACATGATCATCGATGAAGCGTTCAAAAGGAGGAATCGCATTGTAGGGTTTTGAGAACATCTCTAAATATCTACAATTTCCGAATTATGGCGACTTGTATCGATATGAGTCGCGGGGTTCATTTCGAATCGAATCGAATTTCTACAGTCCCCTGTATTCAGTACAATCGATGTCTCGTCCATGGGCTGAATGAACACACATATCTTTGTGGCATAAGATTTGGCACACAAACCACTTCTAGGCAGCATGATCTCCGATACCCACGTGTACGCAGTTGTTAGAACATTAGAACAATTTTGTGGGTTAGAGGTGAAGCGTAGGCCGGTTCCCACGCACACCTGAATTGAAAGTTGTTAGAACATTAGAACAATTTTGTGGGTTGGCGGTGAAGCGTAGGCCGGTTCCCACGCACACCTGAATTGAACACAGTATACTACGCCTTAAAGACCAGTACATGTACGCCCTGGACCATTTGTTCCTAGACTCTATATTACAAAGTAACTTGAAACATTTATGTTTCTCGAAGAGGTATCTGATTATGTGATTAAACAATGTGAAAATGACTGTTGCGTTTAAATGGCCTCCTGGATGAATCTTTCTGAACCACACGATTGTCTGGAGAGGAGACCACTCGGGGGTCAGCAGTGGGCAGAATATCATTTATCTTACAATATGTATGTGTTGAGCCCGTAACAGACCAGATGTAAAATCTGTATCTTGCAACTGCATAATACAACACCGTGCTTGGTAAGGATTTGTTTACGTTATTATTTAGAGAACATTACACGCTATCGAAACGCGTTCGCGAGGAATCTTGAACATTTCTGTATACGAAAAGAGAAAGAGAAATACTTCTCAAAATTATACTTATTAAGTTAAGGAACCACATTGCTTTTGTGCTATTATATGTGAAGCACTGGAAGCATTCAAGCTGGAACATCGCCCAGTTATACTGTTAACCCTTCTCCAAACGTAACCGCCAAAACCGGCCAGCGCTATTCACAAAAACCGCCAATTAATTTTCATTATTTTTCACATTTTTTGTCTCAAAAACATGGGTTATGATCACTCTTTGGGACGATCTCGTCGAGATCGTTCGAATGAGGGGCCATAACCTATGTTTTTGAGACAAAAAATGAAAAACATCAGTTATTCAAGAATTTTGTTTGCAAGTGTCGTCTGCTTTTCGTGTTAGGTAAAGGGTTAAAGCATACAATCTTTTCGGAATGTTGAACATGGACGAGCTCAATAAGTTTACCAAAGTATCGCAAAAGATCAAGGCAGACGCACTCAGTTTCAATAGAAAGAACAGGCATTTTTATGAGTCTGAAAATGAAATCTGAAATTAAAATGTTTGTTTTACTTTACTCGAGCCCACAATATCATAATTTATTATTTGAATTATTTTTTGTCATTTAAAAAAAAATCACCCAAACCATATCATGTGACTCTTACTTTCAAAAATGTCAACAAAACCATATCGTATGACGAGGGGTCACATGATATGGATTTTCGACATTTTTTTAAAAGTAATGTTTTTTTTAAATTCCTCATTTTGTGAATTACGTGGGAGGATGCGATCGATTAACGTGTTAATAAAGTTATTACAGTTGAGAATTGTAAGATAAATCTATTGTCCAGATATGGCTTTACAAACAAGAGCTCGACTCTGATACAGCATTGTGTACATAAACATAATGGTGATTAAATTTCTTGTAACTCGTACCTCTGTTGTAATATTTTCGACTTCTGCAATATTATTAACAATTTTTGAAATAAGTGTTATATCAGTTGCAACGGGGTTGCTGGCATTTTTTACCACTGTCTGCAATATTATTGACCGCTGCAAAGTCATTTCCAAAGTTGGATTCGTTTTGTTCTGTGTATCCTGAAAAGATGAGGGATTAAAGATAAGCTTGTCGTCAGGCTGGAAAAAAAAACTGTTTGGTTCCAAATTTTTAGCTAGTCTGGATGTGTTTGTTCGAAGCAAAAACAATTGCCATAGGTTAATCCTTCGCCTAACTCGAATAACAGACGCAGTTTGAAATTATGTTTCTTGAATAATTAAACACGTTTCAATTTGCCTTAAAACATATCTTGTGGATCCCTTCATTGGAAGGATCAAGACAAGCCGTTTCCAACAAATGGTCAAAAGTTATTGTTTTGGGAAAATGCAACTATATTACAGTTTAAATGGAGATTTCAGTGAATAGCGATTAGATGACCTGTTATGCCTGTTATAGTTTTGTGGAAAATGGTTCCTTAATTCTCAGTTCCCTTGTTATGACCCCCATACCTATTATAACATCAGAATTGATATGTCCTTGGTTAGTAATTATCAACATCTAATATTTTCTAAAGTTACTTTTAATTAGAATAAGAAGACTCTGGCTTGTGTGTTCACTTGTTTGCACTGAATTGACCTTTGAATGTGCACCTCAACATGTTTACAAATACTGATACACCGAGTCTATTGTTATATCATTAATTGTTTTTTGTTTTGTTTTTTTTGGCGGGGTGGGGGGTCAAGCTTGTTTGCTTGACATTAGACCGAAACATCTAGAAACTGAATGAAATGTAATAAGGTGATTTATGTTAGCCAATCAGTAATTTGTGGAACAAAAAAACATTGGAGAAATTTCTCAGTGTTTGATTTGTCTATACTTTCTATTGGGAGACTATATAATAACCCCTGTCAATAGACTGTTGACATTAATTTCAACTCATTGAGAAGTGACTAGACTATTGTTTATACATTCAACATTCATTGAACACTGGGGACTTTTGTTACAGGGCAGTGCATTATTATAGCTAGCAGCCGAGTTTATTATATATATTCTACAGGCTGTTTTTGTGATATGTGTATCTTTGTGAATTGGAAAATTGTTTTCAAACATTAACGAGAATTTATTCTTCTTTTAAACCAGGGTTTATTCCTGTGAAAAACCAGGATTGTACTGAATTATTGCAAGTGGACTTGTTGGATATTATTTCCATTTGAATTGGGTTGAGTGCTGTGTTGGAATTTCTTTGATACTTTTGGATTTTTGAGTTAACATTTTATTACAATGTATTGGATACTGTTCTTCAGGCACATTCTTGGACATTACAGTTGCATCTAGAAGTATTATTCATCGCCGGATTAATGGATTCTATTCCACTCTAATTGGGACTAAATGATAAGTAATTTTGTTTTATTTTTCTATAAACCAAATAATGTAAAAGGTTTTGTACCATTTTCCTTTCAAACTAATTTTTTATTAAAGTTAAGAATCGTTAAATTGGATTTTATGTTGCTGGAACGCAGGTTTCTTTCTGTTACTATTATTATATTACACACCTTAACACTATGTTAGGGCAGGTGAGCAAATAATTCTTCTGTTTCATCTGACGGTGCCTTTAATTGCCGCAGTGCCTTGTAGACATAGGAGTAAGGATGTTTTAGGTGTAACAAGTTTAGCCGATGGGAGATTTTAATCAAACGCAAAACGTTTTAGTGCAATTGACTAAATTGGAACCCAACAGCGTGAACAATGCACGAAATTGGTAAACATTGACGCATACCCTGTGAAATCTTATCAAAACTGCTATGATAGAAAACACTTGTGTTCATACAACACGGGTGTTACAGATCATCAAAAGGTGGTGAAAAGGCAGTTTTCGTATTTTTAAGTGGTTTAAAAATAACTGTGAAACATTCAGATTGATTGGGGAAAATTGTAAACAGCTAGTATCAGTATTTATATACTACTCTTCAGGGAAATACTTTCAGTTTGTGAAATGATGCGCATACCGGTGATACAAATTCGCTAACATCTCGAAATTTCAATTTTTAACCCTTTACCCAACGCAGACGATATAAAAATTTATTTTAAATATCATTTTTTTAAATTTTTCGAACAATTTCAGCAGAACCATATCATGTTACTCCTCATTGGAACGAGCTCAATGGGCTCGTTCCAGTGAGGGGTAACATGATATGGTTTTGTTGAAATATTTTGAAAAATTAAATTTTTTCAACTGCTCAATTTGCATACGCGGGCGGATGCGGGCGATTCGTTAGGTAAAGGGTTAAATGAAATTCCCATACCTTTAGAATTAAATTTACGGCCTTCGGAAATTAAGGTGAGCTAACTTTTCCGTAGAGCTGAAACGGTTATGGGATTTTCTTGATCGATTAATCACGTGGGTTAACCTTGGTTAACCGATTAATCACTTGTCCAAATAGATATCTGAATACATGCCATACTATTGATGATTTACAAAATGAACGAACCGTTTACCCAACATAGCAAACAAAACCGACTTGACCTATATACAAAAATATCCGTTCAAATTTATTATGTTTTCAATTTTTGTCTCAAAAACATAGCTTATGTTTTTGAGTTTCTAGACAAATATTGAAGATTTTTAGTAATTCATGAATTTATTTTACAAGTATCGTCTGCTACCCGCAATGGATAAAGGATTATGAGTGACCATTTCCAGCTACTGATACAGTATGATGATCATGCAAGTAAACAAGTATGTCAGCAAGTAACTTATAGTAAGTAAAATTGATGTGAGTCAATGTTTGCCTGCTTTGGAGCAAGTGTGTTCCTTTGTACACCCATATAATTCAGTTGTTCAAAGTAACGGTTAATCGATCAATTACTTTTTGGATCGATCAAGATGTTGATCATTGATTGATCGATTAATTGGTTAACCGTTTCAGCTCTACTTTTCCGTAGGTCTTTTCCAATGACGAAAATTAACAACCATGATCATCGTGATCCCTATAAACGTAGCAGTAAAGTTCAGCATACGCTAATCACAAAAATCCTGTAATCGCATTGGAACGGCCTAGTATATCAACTTCAAAGGAAGGGTAAGATTCTATGTTTTTTGGTCTAAAAATGAAAAAGTTAATCATTTTCAAGAATTTGTTTGATGTATACTACTCAAAGTTTGCTAAGCACGGATTATTGACACATCATTGTGAAATTTTGTTGTGACACATTTGCGATATTTTTGGTGGATATGATTGAGGAATGTATTGAGATGGTCCCCGGTGTTTACATAAGCTCTCTTGACAGACTTTTCGTGACAGTCATGGAAAGCATATACCCCTTGATTCCCATGATGTTTTCGTGTACTGTCTACATGTACATGAGACGTGTAGGGTATTCAGTCTTCATTTCAACACAAACCCATCGTCAGGTTGGTGAAGCCCTTGGTGTGCACCATACGGTGATCACTAGAGCCTGGGCAAGATTTCAGCAGAATGGCACACCAGTCAGACGACATGGTGGTGGCAAAGACAGGGCAACATCTGCAGCTGAAGACCAGTTTTTGATCATTCAGGCCCGTAGGAACCGTTTTGACACAGCATCGCAGTGACCTTCAGAATGCATCCGGAGTAAATGTTTCGACGCAGACTATCCGGGCAAGGTTGCAAGAGGGTGGTCTCCGATCGAGAAGACAATGTATTCGCATTCGGCTGTCCCAGAACCACCGCCAGGCACGATAGGAATGGGCCATGGATCACGTTTGATGGACCACAGAAAATTGACGACCTGTCCTTCTTACAGATGAGTCAAGGTACTGCCCAGACAACACAGATAGGCGCCCCAGAGCACGGAGAAGACCAGGAAAGCGATTCCATGCAGCCAACATTGCTGAGCATGACCGCTATGGTGGAGGGTCAATAAGGGTCTGTGGCGGCATCAGCTGGGATCGTCGTGCAGAGCTCTGTGTCTTTCCTTGACCGTGGTACATTGATTGCACAGCGGTATATTGATGAGATCCTGAATGCCCACGTCAGATTGTATGCAGGTGCAGTGGGTGATAGATTCATTCTGATGGACGATAATGCCCGTCCTCGTGTTGCCCATGCTGCCCGAGAGTACCGGCAGAGGGAGAAGATTGAGCATATGGACTGGCCAGCAAGATCACCTAACCTCAATCAAATCGAACATGTCTGGAATGAGTTGCAGCTTGCAATTTCAGTCCGTCCAGTCCAACCAAGAAGTGTCCAGGAGCTTGGTGCCAAGCTGGTCTAAGAATGGAACAACATCCCACAAAGGAACATCTGGAACCTGATTGGGAGCATGAGAGGGCGTTGTCAAGCTATAATTAACAATAATGGGTCTCATACTCGATATTGAACCCATATGAGTTCGCTCCGTCAACTTTTTGGCAAATTTGGAAAATGTCCTCTTTTACCAATAATATCCATTTCCACGGTTATCGTATTCAAAAGACTAATGTCAAACACAAACAAAATCTCAATTTCTGTGGTTAAATCATTAAAGATATAATTAAATATAAAATATTTGCACTTTTCATAACAATATTTCAACTAAAACGTAAAACAGGTAGTTGGATATACTTGGCGCTTAGTATATCATCTTCTAATTAAGTTTGGGTAAAGGATTAAGACATTATGTAGCTCAATCAGAGGCTCATCTAGACTAAACAGACAAATGGATTTTGTCACGAACTCATCGGATGGAAGTCCATGTGAAAGGTTTTTTTTTTCGGGGGGGGGGGGGGGGGGTCGTTATGATGATAGTGTTGTTTTGGGGCGTAACTATTATTACAGGAGGAATTCCCGTTCCGCTTAGGGCACATTTTGAACTGATGTTTATTCCAAATGTTTTTCCTTCTTACAGTACAGCCGCCTTGGATTGGTCGTAACCCACGCGTTGACGGTGATGTCCACGCATGCGATTACCAGATAAAAAAAATCATCAGCAGCGAAATTTTTATTAATGAAGCACCGGGTTTTAAATTTTTGATGATTATTCCTATAATTAGTGTTTAGAATCTAATATTGCGTCCTCTCGGCTTGCAGTCTGCACCTCTACCTACTGAGCCACCGCGCCCCCCTACAAGTATCTGGGAATTTCCTTGGTTCAAAAACCTCACATGCAGACTGCATATAAAACCATATACTGCCTGTCAACATCAATATACTCTGGCAGCTATGGGTAATCTCCCCTTTGTTCATTGATTATTCAAAATGGCGGCCGCCGATAAACGCTTCAAGTTGAAAGATTGAGTGTTGGAAGCCCATATTTGGTTCGAAGTGCAGGTTAGGCAACTTAAAAGGCTTCATAGTCTGTGGATGTGTGTCTTGTTACCTTCGAAATGAAACTGTTTGGTGTGTCTGAATTTGCCTTGTTACAATATAAGGGAGAGTGTACTCTCCCATACATTGTAACAGGGCAAAGAGACGTGAACACATTGTGAGAATTCTCTCATTTAATTTTGATCGCTGTTGTTATTAGTTCTATGCATCGATGCAGCAGTCGGTAAGATATATTCGTTACACAGTTTGTTGGTGGCCTAATATGGTATATATGGTGTCAGTTAATTTCATATTGGACTCGAGTTCGCTCTCGTCCAATATGAAATTAACTGACACCATATATACCATATTAGACCATGACGAGCTAAAATAGCCTTTGTTCCACTCTTCGTCTGAATTGCATAGACAGGGAACACCGTGGTCTTAATGGATGTACCGTTATGTTACGGTTTATAAATGACAACAAAAGAAAAAACATTCACAGTTTGCTGGGCTATTGTTATGAAACGAAGTAACCAGTGAAGTGACAAGGAAAGGCCACTCAAAATTAATTTTTACTTTCTTTATTGAACTGATCACATATTAACATTTTCGTCTGATGTGGATACCCTTTGGGGTTTCTCAATTCAAATTTGCACCTTAATTTTTTTGTCACCTTTCACAATCACAATTGAGTTAATTGAAGGTGGGAGATGGATAACCATGCAGTTTTCGTTTTCATCCCCTTTTTGCAAAGACGAGACAGGTGTAGTTGATTGTTCTGAACTGCGTGGCTCAGCTTTTGTCTCTGAGGGTGGATGGGGTGGATTTACACATTTACTTATCGCCTCTTTCATACTTTCGTTCAATTGCGTGTCACTAATTGGCTCCGAATAACGGGGGTTTAACGAGGAATTAGAGTCATTTGGGGTTTTTTCAACTCCAGAAAAAAAGTCGCAACATAAATCTTCGACCGAAATGTTTGAGATTTCACTGTGGAAAATTTCAAAATTACCTCTATTGTCAGCATTCAAATTTTCCGATTCCATTGTCTGTTGAGAAATATCCGTATAAAATTCACAAACTGACAAAATTTTGTTCGACGTGGCCTAAGTTAGATAGACGATGATAATCCGAGTCTTAAGAAAATAGACCGTCATTTGTAGTGTGAAGTGAGATTGATTGCAACTCACGATCCTCGCGCTTCGCGCTCGGAATCGTGAGTTGCAATCAATCTCACTTCACACTACCAATGACGGTCTATTTTCTTAAGACTCGGATTATCATCGTCTATCTACTACTTAGGCCACAACAAACTGTGTAACTAATAAAATAACAGGCCTTAACCACATTTACCTCTCAAAATGTTGGACAGAGGTTTTCAAGACCAAATGCATCAACACAAAATCTCATGACAAAAGCTTCAAAAAGACCAACGCCAGCTGTGGACTTAAGTCTTTTTATGTTAATATATAAATTTATTGTTCTATACCGCATTTGATCTGTTTTCACAGTTTTTACTCTGTAATTATGTTTCGGGAGGTAATTTGTCGACATACATACATCGCACATTATCTTCAACTGGCAACCTCGTGGTTACAGGTCTACAAAATTCATCAGTCTATGATACCTCACAATTCTATTCCTTTTAAATTTTGCGTAAGGCCTCCCATTGAATAACTGAGGCATTTGGCGTTCCAGGCAATTGTGAAAGGCATTTTGTCCCTACCCCGATCACAGTGTCTTGGTAAATACATATATGATGATACATCTCTTGAATCAACGCAACCCAAAGGCGCAGTCCTTGACACGCCTGCAGATGATCCATGTAAGTTGAATGGGTCATCTTGTCACAAAAGATACCCACATTTGTACCTGTTATGGGATAATATAGTACAGTAATGTGATGACAGAAACAGACTTTCTCTCGATCAGATCATGATTTATGTATTTACTGGTGCTTAAGGTCACATACGGGTGGAGGAAGTCGGTGTACCCGGGGAGAACCACCGAGCAACGACGAGGAGCTGTCAGCTCCCCAACATCGTAACTCCGCACTGCAGCACAGGCAGGGTTAGATTGGTTGAAGACATGCGCACCATCGACGTGCAGTACGCCTTAGTACACGGCGTCACCGTGCCCCCATGTGGACATACGGGGTTAAGTGCCTTGCACTCGGACACAACTCGGGAGTCCGAATAGATCGCTCAGACTGTCACCCATCCGAGGACTAACCGGGCTCGACGTTGCTTAACTTCGGTGATCTAACGAGAACCGGTTACCGCAATGCCACCGCGCCCCAATCAGATCACGATGCTGCGGATGACATCCAGTGTGTCGAGATTTCTCAAATGTCAAGAAAAACAAACGAAAGTATCATCTGGGATCCAACGTTCTTGGAGTTCTGTTTCAACAGCTCAGATATTACCGTTCTGTGGAAGGAGGGTCTGACAGCAAAACCCGATTCGATCCCGATCAAATCACAGTCCAATCACCATGCTCTTTCCTCTTTTGTAACCGCGTTACTCACAATCAGCAGGTGATCCCAGTTGTTCCGTTGAAACCCTTGAATTTGTCAACTGACAGTTGCAGATCGATAGCGATTACATCGTTCACGTAGCAGGTGGACGACAAAAACTATCGAAAAATAAATACGAGTAAACAAAAAAGGGAATAAAATTGATTACCTTCCAAAGTGTGATTTACTGAGATTTCCGGGTTTGATTATAAACGATAACGTCACAAGTGAATTATGCAATCAACAATTTTGTCATGTACCCGTGCGTGCAAACGAAGACGCTTTGCCGTGGATGTAATGGGGACATCATTGTCTTTTTTTTTTGTTTTTGTAACCGTTTACCAGACGACACTTGCACAAAAAAATTCTTGAATAACTATTATTTTCATTTTTTGTCTCAAAAACATAGGTTATGATCCCTCATTGGAACGAGCTCCTTCCAATGAGGGGGTCATAACCTATGTTTTAGAGACAAAAAATGAAAAAATAATGAAAATTAATTGGCGATTTTTGAGAATAGCGTTGGCCCGTTTTGGCCGTTACGTTAGGTAAAGGGCTAAATAATATAATTATCGTTAATAATGAGAAGTAATAAACAGAGTAATCAATTGACTGGACTGGTTACGTGAAATAATTCATTCGAGGCGAGGGACTATATTGTAAAACACTCGTGCGCATTCGCGCACTCGTGTTTGTACACCATCCATCACCTGGTTTAATTTTATTTATTAACATGGATTATTTCACGTAACCAGTCCAGTCAAGCGATTACTCTCTATAGTTTGGGCTCCTTCATGCACCCAATGAGAGCATTCGACTTCCATACTCACCCAAAATCAAACAGTTGTTAGTCCAGTTGTATCCCATCTATATCGGAGTTTCAATGTTAAAGTTTGAAAGCACGTGTCGCTGATCACTCACGAGATTTCCAACGACAGAAGACAAACAATTTGAAGACAGTATTCCCAGTATGGTTTATTCTCGGAATGCCGGCATGCTGTAATCATAAAACTGAAATTTGTTCTCACCATGCCGGCACAGGTCTTTGTCAATTAGGTATAGTTTGTTTCATATAACTGCTCACACTAGGACAACAACATTCACACCAGTTTCAATTTGTTTTTCTTCAAGAAACTGTTAGTTGTGATTGAATAATGAGTGTTCTGTTTGTCGGCTCAGTAAAATTACATTATTGAAATGAATGAAAAGTTTCTGTGCGAAGGCGCACAGAGACGATGTGGGTTGGAAATCCCTTGCGACCCTAATAACTTTATTTTCTTTACAGCTTTATTACACCTCCTAACGTCTAATTATAATAGGAATAAATAAAAAATAAATTGCGTTCTCCCCTCACTAGTGAGATCAAACACCTCGGTGATTAACGTTTCGTGTGAACTTGAAATTTACAAATGAATTTTCACAAGCGCAAAACAAAAGTTGTTCTCGCTCCACCAGTGACGCGGCAGATCAGTGATCTGTGTCAGCGGAAACAGCGATCCGCTGATTGTGTAAACAGATTTCTTGCGTGGTATGGGCGTCGATTTGGATCGTTTCAGTTGAAGCTTCAAATGAAAGGGGTATAATAAAAAGAAAATCTAATGTTTTCTTGTGAACACCGGGATTAATCTCATTTAGATATCCTCTGTTTATTTGCTTATAAATCCAGGAGAGTCGGGAGCGAGAGCCAGTAATCTTATAAAGTTTGAGCGTGCGACTGGCAGTAGGATAGTGGGTTGAGAACCTCGAACTGGAAGATGGCTAGGGATTTTGAATAATTACAAGAGTTTTGCTCCGTGTTTGCTTAGAGAAGTGGGCATATTTATGGTAAAACTGAAACCACAATTTGGTGGTTATTTTAGAAAAAAGAAAAAGAAACCCAAACAGTCGCTGTTACAAAAAGGAAAAAAATCCACCACTATGTGTTTTTGTAAGCTGGGAGTCATCAATCAGTCTATGAGGAAGACAGGATGCTGAGTCTTGGCCATCTGGTCTGCCTTCAGGGCGAACAGATGACGAGGTATTTGGAGGAAAAAAAACAAAACAACAAAAAACAAGGCCGGGTGACATGACGCCTGTTCAGTATGGTGACACTGTGCCCCATCTTGTAGGACTATAAAACGTGTGTTTGTTCTGAAATATTTATGCATTTTTTTATCTTTTAATATATGTATATTGTTGTATTCAAAATTAAGTGAAAAAAATCATTTTTTTCTTCCAAATCAAGTGTTATGATCCAAAATTTAACATATGATTTGGAAGAAAAAATCAATTTTTCTTCCAAATCATATTTATTTATTATCAAATATGTATAAAGAATATCCTTGAAATTAATCGAAATGTGAACTGAGTTTCTGTTTATTACAACTCCGGCTGAACTGCCCACAAATATGAATCAGGTTATGGGTGATTAATTAGATTATCACACCTAATTGCACTTTACTGGTCGACTGTATGAGAACAATAGATGTCGGTATTCCGGGAAGACCCCCACCCCCACCCCCACCAATATATCTCGCGCACAAGTGCTATAACAAAACGAGAACAACCCGTTAAAGTTCGAATCTGCTACTAAATGGACTCTAATAGAAGCATTCTGAATCGAATCGTATCTCGGAAATTTCGAGATGAAAGGCATGTGCTTCAGTGACATATTGTTATCAAAAAGCATTCAAAAGTACCAAATGAAGAATGAATGGTACCAAGGATGTATGTCTGAACAAGTCTGGCGAAATACCCAGAATGTCCAACCCATCACTTAACGTATCGTGAATATCCGTCAACGCTATTCACAAACAAGGCCCATTTAAATTTTATTATTACCGGCCAGCGCTATTCACAAAAATCGCCAATTAATTTTCATTATTTTTTTTTTTTGTCTCAAAAACACAGGTTATGACTCCTCTTTGAAACGAGCTCGTCTAGCTCGTTTCAATGAGGGGTCATAACCTATGTTTTGAGACAAAAAATGAAAAAAAATAGTTATTCAAGAATTTTGTTTGCAAGTGTCGTCTGCTTTTCATGTTAGGTAAATGGTTAATAAGTAGGAGCGACATCGGGTAAAGTATACGACAAACGTGACGCCAAGATTGAAGAGCTAGTTACAGAATTTCTTGCCCGCTCAAAATTGACCGAATCCTTTATTTTGCGTTCACCATGTGTTGTGAATCAGTGCTTGTTTTCTGTGGTAAACAATTAATATCTAATTAATGTTAACGGATTCATGTACCATGTGGGAACCACGGGAAGTGAAGCAATTCTTTCTTACTCTGGTTAACAAGCTCTGTATAAGGGCAAATATGACCCAGTCTCCAATGCTTGGGGTGGAAATCCTCTAAAATGGGCAACATGGGTACAGACCGTAGACCAAATTTGACATTATCTCTATGTTTTCAGCCCGATAAGCCACAGTGCAGAAATATGTGACCTTAAACACCACTAAACAATTAGCTTTATTTCGCGAAATAAAGTAACGGCTTTATTATAAATAAAATCACGTTGGGAGACGAACATTTTTATACCAGCACAAATCCCCTTGCTCGTAAATTGAAACATTTCCTGCCAATTGAATATTATTTGGCTTTAATTTTAACCATTTAAACCCTGGTGGTATCTACCATACCAGTTCAATGGCAGCAACGGAAATAGTCCGTATTCTTTATTTGGGAGAAGACATATTAATATTTTCAACGTGCAGCCTCAAGGCTGTACGTTGAAAATATTGATTGGTCTACACCACACCTTCACTCAGAAGCTACCTGATTTCATTGATGTGGATATGTATCAATTTCCTGGGCCGGAAAAGCGGCCGCTCGGGTTCAAATGATTAAAAAGACGAAAAACAAGTTTGCATGTATACGACGTGGACGATTTGGTTTCCGAGGTGTTTTGTGCAAACATGTCTCCGAAATGGTGGCAAGACGATGAAAACAGAAGCTACCTTTAGCAGATCTTTCAACGGTTCTGTTATCTCCGATTTAGGTTCGGTTACGGAATTTTCTATGCCAGGAGGAGTAAAGGATACTGGAACTGAAAACAAATACAATGTTTTAGAAACTGAAGTACCAGGCTTACAAAAAAACCCTAACAGCATAGCAATAATGGTGAAACAATTTCGAACTGCTACTGACTTTTCTCACCTAAATTGTGTAGAAATCAATGAACAACTCTCAGGTAAAGACAAATACAGGGTCACTAGAGAACTGCATTCGCAATTTATATCCACTTGTATAGGGCATCGACTACCGCACCATATCGAGGAAATATTCTTTAATATTGCTGGCGGAAACATGATCGCCAAACAAGGCAGTGATCAGGAGGGTGAAATGTTTTCTATGTAATTCCGCATAATGGTGGACACGTGCCCTGCCATCATAGAAAATAAATGCTTCATTTTACAGCACAGATTCGTTTTCAAGATACGCTACAGCATGCTGCAGTTGCTCTGTACCACCCTACGTTTATCCTTTTTCTGGTACTACCGGTGAGTGGATTGGGACAATATATTAACCCAAGAATCGACATTTTTTTTCTATTGCAGGTCAAAATGTCCTGCCCCAAGTATTGGTGCAGGTCATTTTAATTCGGCGCAGGCCATTTTCAACATATTGTTTTATCATTATTCCAGCAGGAGTAAACAGCCACAAATAATTGGAAGCAACAGGCTGGTCGGATGCATTATCTGTGAACGTTGGCTGAACTTATCAACATTGTGTGGTCGAGGGCTGATTTCATTGATGTGGATATCATACACTCTGAGGGTACAGACAGCATAAATCTTCTCCAATCTACTCGTGAAATTCGGCTGCCTTTGAGACATGTTTCTGAAGTTTCCCTTTACTGATGTACCTTCTAAGCGTGCTGATGATACCTGAAAACACATTCTTCGTGGCAGAACACTGGCTGTTTGTCATTGTCGATTTTGTAGAATACATACTCATTTATCCATTTATTTATTGGGGTTTAACGACACTTCCAATGACCAAGGTAATTTCTTGCGAGGTTAGAGGGAGTACGCAGAGGGAAGCGCGCTAAGGTGATTAATTGTCAGTCTCTCCAACTACCTAAATACACACAAGTAGTGTTATTGGAGCGAAATAATAAACATTCACAATGAAGATTGCAGAACTACAGTACATTCGCCATGGACAGGTCGTAATCTACGCGTGAGTAGTGATGTCCACGCAAGGGTTATTTGGTAATAAAAATTATCATCAGCAAAACGTTTTGATACATTTTCAGATAATTAGTGTTGGGAATCTAATATTATTGCCCACGCGTGGAAAGTGGCCAATCACTTGCGGTCGTACTGTATGTTGCCTCTTTAATATTTTTCCATTGTATATTGTGTTTTTAACCCTTTACCCAACGTAACGGCCAAAAAGGGGCAGCAATATTCATAAAAATCGCCAATTACTTTTCATTATTTTTTCATTTTTTGTCTCACAAACAAAGGTTATGACCCCTCTTTGGAACGAGCCCGTCGAGCTCGTTCCAAAGAAGGGTCATAACCTATGTTTTTGAGACAAAAAAAAAAAAATGAAAAAATGATGTTACTCAAGAATTTTGTTTGCATGTGTTGTCAGCTTTTCATGTCAGGTAAATGGTTAAGATCATATCAGTAATTATGACGACATCATGGCACCGAAAAGTTAAAATATATTAAGAATTGATAAGAGCCCAACCACATAAACGGCACTACAAAACTAAATACAATTGGCAAACTTTAGACACATTATCTCCATCAATAGCAGACGACGGTGGCGCGGTGGTGCTGCGGTAACCGCTTCACGTCAGATCACTGAAGTTAAGCAACGTCGAGCTCGGTTAGTCCTCGGATGGGTGACAGTCTGTGCGATCGATTCGTTCTCCCGCGTTGCGTCCTTGGGCAAGGCACGTAACCCCGATTTCCCACATGGGGGCACGATGACGCCGTGTACTAAGGCGTACAGCACGTCGATGGTGCGCATGTCTTCAACCAATCTAACCTGTGCTGTAGTGCGGAGTTACGATGTTGGGGAGCTGGCAGCTGCTCGTCGTTGCTCGGAGGTTCTCTCCGGATACTCTAGCTTCATCCACCCGTAAAACTGCCACGGTCATGATTAGTCACTGTGCATAAGTATGTGACCGTAAACACCAATAAATAAATAAATAAATACATAAATATAATACCAGACGACAGTTACAGAAATATTATTTTTTCCTTATTGCCCCAGACAAATGGCCTATGGCTCCTGCTCACCGGAACACACTCAACAAGCCATCGCCTTCACCCATCATGCTACTTGTAAATGAGAAAATAGCATACATATACAAATAATACCTTCTCTCTTTGTTAACCACCGATGATATAATATCGCTCGCAAATATAATGCTGTTGAACCGGGTGAAGGCAGTGTTCGCAGGCCACTTAAAACAAAGTGTGAGTTATATTGTATCAGTCATGGCGTTTAGAAAGTTGTCGCCCTCACATTAACTAAGACTACAGCAGAAGTAAGATAGGGTAGAATAAGTATGGCCATGCTCGATAAGGTTGTCACCTAACCTTTGATGTAGTACGTTCTATGAGGAAGTAGCACACCAAAATATAATTTATGACTCTATGGTTCATGTATTCACTGGAGACTGGATAAGACCGCCTGATAAAACAGACTGCGAGAGACTTATATCCCGAAAGGTAGGGGTACCGGGTAAGAGAGGTTCGACCCTAATACTTTGACTTGTCAGGAAGTGGAAGGGCAGACTACTATTTGCAGTTACTTGACATGTCCAAAGACTATGTATGTAAGTGTATGTATAAAACTATCACATGTGGTTGCGATATATTAGTCGGGCCACATTGCTGATTGTGGTGCTAGTAGACTCGCCATCTGTATTGCGACTAGGAAAATTGTTTAAAGGACGGAAGCACACATTAATAATAAAAAGTTAGAATAGGGTTAGGAGAGCTGCAGATACTTGTGTGCCATTAGTTTTCTCAATTCCTGTTGGCACACTTCACAACCTAGTATATTATCGTTTAATCGTTTATTGTTACGATATAAAGGAAATATTTCATTGGGAATTTAGAATATTTGGTGGTGTATATGATTTCTTTCTTTAGTATGTTGTTTTTTTTTTTCTTTTGGGGGTGGGGGGGGGGGGTCTTTATTTTTGTTTTAGTGTTTTTGCTTGTTTATATTTTGTTTATGTTCTTATTCGCACTAAACTTGAACCTGAACTCAAAGGCGAAACCGGTCAGCTCTACTTCCAACTATCGCCATTCAAATTTTCTTATTTGTGTTTGCATTTTTCCGATAAAACAGAGATTTGATGACACTTCACTAGGAACGAGAAAAACATAATTCAGAGCTGCAAATCTCTCTAATGTTGAAGACCAAGAATTGTTAAAAGATTGTTAAAACTCACGGTCTGTATATTCTCATTTTCTGAATCCGCGAATACAAAAGATTTCCACAATTCTGTTAGTGGAGCACGGAAGCGCAAATTAACCGAAAAAGCACAGATTAATCGATTACTCGTGTCAATACTAAAAGTTAGTCCTTGTGTTGGGCAAGGTACCGCATAATACATTTTTCTCGTGTTTCGTAGAAAACACTGTCTTGTCGTTGTGAGAAAGGTTAACATGTTTAATGAGATTTGAAGTGGAGAACGGGAATTTGTTAATCAGCGATAACGTCATTCACTGCGTTATGATTTTCTGGTCTTTCCGGTTGTGTGATAGATTGTTTATCTCTGTTTTTTTCCTGGTCGGAATGGGTATTAATAACGAGGTTTATGTTGTAAACACGATTTGTCTTTAGTTTTCATTTGTACTTCTGATTGTTTACTTGACTTCATTAAATGCTCCGAAGCTGAGTGTCTTGTGGCAAGTAAGATTTGTGAGTTATTATATTCTTAGAATGTAGATCTAAAGATCAGACAACTCGTATCAGGCAACAGGAATGGAATAAAAAATGGAAAGCAAAATAGTAAGAGATGCATTAATTCACAGCTGTCAGTTGGGTGTTGGATTTGTAATCAACTTGGTGTATCACTTTTAAGAAACGATTGAACTGTGATCATAAAAACTGCCCGAGAATTTCGATCACGTAACAACACACTCGCGATACGGGCGAAATCGTCGGCAGCTTTTCTCCAAGCAATACTATAGAATATCACCTGTTCAAAACGAAATGAACGGAAATTGTATCTGGATTTCATTTGGTTTTTCTGAAAGAGGTCTTACTTTAGATATTCGATCTCGGAAATTTCGGCCAACTGGAGTAAGTGTATCCCAATCAAATTGCAATCGGATTGGGGAAAAGACGGGTGTCGTGATGAAAGAACTGTAGGCCTACAATTAATTTGTATTTACATTTTATATTTGAATGTAAAAGCAGCCTATAAGAAGACCCAAAATGCATCAGATCTGAGTGGAGAATTAGGAATAATTAAATCATGTAGACATGGAGACTAATGTATTGAAATGTTATTGAACTTTTCAGTTTTGTAAAATTCAATCAGTTTATTATGTTATATGGTGTTATTGAGAACGCCAGAGCTAAAGAGGCGATGGTTATTGTGAAAACAGGGGATAGGAAAGGAGCATGTGTCTTCACATTTGATTTTCATTTATGCATTTGGCAAACATGTGGAGCCACGAAAAAAAACTAAAACATGAAAATGCAACTCACTAGCCGTGGTAACCGTACCTTGTGTTGTCGTGCTGATAGACGCAGGTTTTTCGGAACTCGCCGTTGTCATATTTTCCTGCTCATCTGCAAAAAAAAATCTTCTCCATTACTCCAAATAACAGACATATAATTTTCCCATAAAAGACGGATAGCGAGAAGCATATTGAGTCACGCACCCTCATTTTTTTCTGTCTCAAAAAATTGTACCTACTTGTTTATAAATGCAGACAGGCTACAGGTATATAAATATAAGATACACAAAGGACGTACCAAAACGACCTTCCAGTTACACACAGGTGAAAATGCCCAAAAGCAGTCCACCAATAAATATACGTTTTGAAAATTAGGGACATATTCCGATCACAAAACCTCAATACTTTCACACTAACAGTCTGATAATACTAGACTAATACACCACAAATGATGACGCGCAATAATTGTCGTCTTTATAAACCGACAGTAACTAGAGATAAAAAAGCACCTCAGCCACATACAAACTGGGTGTTATTTTATCAGTTGTTGTCGGGGGATTAGAATCCTGGGCTTTTGTATCACGCAAGTGAAGCAATGGCATGATAAGCTGACCATCTTAGTCACCTTAGTTGCGTTTTTATTGGTTCAATTCCATGGATTGGACGAATCCATATTCGTCATTGAAGATTGGGAGATTAATATTTTTAACATTCAGCCAATATCGATTGGTCTTCCCTAAAGATTAACTTAACAGCTATTGGTTTTATGAAATTAGGAAGTGCTAGTCTCCAAGTCGGAATGGCGACTTCCATTCATTCGCCACGACAATATCGTGGTAAAACCACCTCAGACTACTACAGCTCGTTCCTTCATAGTACAGGCTGCCATTGCTGATTGTGGCGCTCGTGCAGGATGGGCAATTTCTTTAAAAGACGGTAGCAGACGTTAATTGTAAAATGCTCTTTATCTAGTTATTGGGGTTTAACGACACTTTCGACAACCAGTGTCACCTCATGTCGGATAGTTTTACGGGTGGAGGAAGCCGGATTACCCGGATAGAACTACCGAGTAACAGCGAGCAACTGTCAGGCTCTCCAACATACTATCTCCAAAAGACACTGTTAGCATTAGTTGAAGACAAGTACACCATCGACGTGCAGTGCGCCTTAGACCACAACGCCATCGTGCCCCCAAGCGGGCGATGGGGTGAAGTATCTTGCCCAAGGACTGTGTTGCCCAAGGACACAACGAGGTTGCCGCAGTTGGGATTCGAACCGAAGACCTCTTGGCTTATAGCCTGCATCTCTACCTTCTGAGCCACCGCGTATGCTGTAAACTGTTAGAATAGGGTTAGGAGACCTGAAGATACGTGTGTGCCATTAGTTTCCTCAATTCCTGTTGGCACACTTCACAACCTAATATATTATAGTTTGTTGTGAAGATATAAAGGAAATTTTTCATCGGCATTTTTTCGTATTGGGTTGTGAACTTGATTTGTTTCTTTAGTATATTGTTCTATTTTGTTTTTTTGTTTTTGCTTTTGTTTTTGTTTTTTTTTGCATTATTTTTGTTTTAGTGTTTTTGCTTGTTTGTTTTTTGCTTATGTTCCGATTCACATGAAACATGAACCTGAACTCAAAGGCGAAACGGTCAGCGCTATTCCCAACTATCGCCATTCAAATGTTCTAATTTGTGTTTGCATTTCGGCCGATAAAACAGTTTTTTATGGCACTTCCTTGGGAACGAGCAAATCATACCTCAGAGCTGACAAAAAAACCTCATGTAAATCTAATGTTCAAGCCACAGAATTTATACACGATTTTAAAAGTCACAGTCTGTGCATCCTCATTTTCTGAATCCACTAATACAAAAAAATTACACACTTCTGTTAGTGGGGCACGGAATCGAAAATCAACCGAAAAAAACATTGCAATCATTTCAGCACAGATTAACCCTTTGAACCCGAGCGAACGTTTTTCCGACCCAGGAACATAATACTTCAACATTTCATTAAGTAGAATGGCTTTTGAGTGAAGGTGTGGTGTAGATCAATCAATATTCCTTCCCCAAATAAAGAATATGGACTCTTCCCATTGCTGCCAGTGTACTGGTATGGAAGATACCACCAGTGTCCAAAGGGTTAATCGGTTCCCCGTATCAATACTAACAGTTAGTCCATGTGTTGGGCAAGGTAACGTAGAATACATTTTTCACGTGTTATGTACAATAGCGAGAAAACACTGCCTTGTCGTTGCGAGAATGGTTAATATTTTGATTGAGATTTGAAGCGGAGCACGGGAATTTGTTAATCAGTGAGAACGCCACTCACTGCGCGATGCCTGTTTTTTTCCTTCTGATTGTATGGAGGTTGTTTATCTATGGTTGCTCCTGGTCGGCATGGGTACTGAAAATGAGGTTTATGTTATAAACAAGATTTCCCTTTATTGTTCTTTTGTACTTCTGTTGCATACGTCTACATACATATTGATTTGACTTCATTAAATGCCCCAAAACTGACTGTCTTGTGGCAAATAAGATTTGTAAGTTATTATATCCTTGGAGTGTAGACCTACATATCAAACACACTCGTAACAGGTAACAGGAATGTCATAAACAATAAAATAAACTGTTTTGAGAAACCAAGGAAAAATAGTAAGAGATGCATTAACTGACAGCTTTCAGTTGGGTTCTGGGTTCGTGGGGATCAGCGTGGTGCATCCCTTTTAAGAAAGGTTTGAACTGTGATCATAAAAGCTGCCCGAGAATTTCGGCCGCTTTTTCCAAGCAGTACTGTAGAATATCACCTGTTCAAAATGAAATGAACGGAAATGGTATCTGAATTTCATTTGACCTCTCTGGATACGGTCTTAATTTAATTATTCAATCCAGGGAAGATGTTATCGACAAGGTCAGAGCTAAATAGGCGATGGTTAGTGGAAAAACCTGGGATAACAAAGGAGTATGTGTCATCACATCTGATTTTCATTTTTGATTTTGTCAAAGAAGTGGAGTCACGAAAACAGCCTAAAACATGAAAATGCAACTCACTAGCCGAGGTAACCGCAGCTTGTGTTGTCGTGCTGGAAGAGGCAGGTTGTTTTGAACTCGCCGTTGTCATACTTTTCTCGTTATCTGCAAGGAAGGGAATTTCTCATCAATTACCTCAAACAACAAACATTTCATCTTCCCATCAAAGACGGTTAGCGAGAAGCATATTGGGTCATGCACCCTCATTACTTTGTCACTCAAACAATTGCCCCTACTTACTTATAAATACAGACAGGTTACAGGGATACGAATATTAAAAAAATTATAGCTCCTTGAAGAACAAAGTGAGACATACTGAGCTGAAACAATTTATGATCCAGTTAAATAGTCCATAACGAGAACTGATTTTTTCTTACAACCTTTGCTGGTTTTGGTGTGATATAGTCTGTTGTTCTATCAGGTATTTCACCTCTCTAACACACCAATACCTTTGTCTTCTCCGGGTTAGTAAGAGACGTGAAATACCCGATAGAACAATAGACTAGGTGTTCACGTCAACACCTGTACTCACTTAAAATACCTGGGTCCGTGCGTTCTGTGAACTGGCGTGTAAGTTACTAACCTCGCTGTCAGTATTCATGAATTTGAACAACCTGCCAACGTGCTGTAACACCTCGCAGCTTCGCGGCCCGGCGTCACATACCGCACGTTGGCAGGTTGTTCACATTCACGAATTCCTCCAGCTCAGTTAGTAACTATTACTTACCAACCCGGAGAAGACGAAGGAATTGGTGTGTAATATAATGTTAACTGACGTCCAGTGTTCTCGATGAGCAACACATATCGCCTGATGACAGAATAGCGTATATGCAAACGTCAATAAAATCTCGAGCTTCGATAACCCGTACAGACAAAAAAACACATTTTAAGTTGCACCCATACAAACAACTTTTGTTGGACCCGTATGGAATTAAAACAGGGTCATGGCTTTTTTAGCCTATTATGCGACTGTTTCTTTGTTATAGTTGACGACTGTGTGCCAGCAACCTCACTGAAGTATCAAACACATGATATTTCAACAAAAAATATGATAAATTCGTGCCAGTTTGTCTAAACGTGACATGGAATTGATAGAGTGAACTCGTAGATTTTGATGTTTGGAAATAAAACTTACAGGAGATACGTCCGTTGGGCACTTAACTTTTCGAAAATGTGTCAATAAAGAAAATGTGAATACTGACACCTAAAGCAGTCGGAACAGCCGATCAGTCAATAGTTTACCGCCGAAATGGCCAATTTTATGAACAACGAAATTAAGAAACTTACTGCCTCACGTTTTTCCCTCAACTACATTGAACAGTTTTGAGAACATTTGCATTCATACACAGTGTTGTCTAATTTTTCCAGATGTGTCAATATATAACTGAAGTGCTCCTCGTACTTGATTGTGACACAACGAGGTGCAACAAGAAAAAAAACAACACCCACCCCATCCCACCCCCCCCCAAAAAAAAATAATGCAATCAAAAAAATAGAAAATAAAACAAAAGCAGTAATCAACTGACATCCCCTGTCTACGACAATGAGATTTGATGCAGTTGTGCCAGCAATATTGTAGAATGCTAGTATCATGTGTGTGTGTGCACGAGCATCTTGATGTATCCTTTCAACAAAATATGTTGATGTTTATAACCTTCTACACACTGATGTGGTTGTATCAAACTTTCAAGTAGCCACATTTTAATACAACGCAAATTGAAATTTGGATATTTTAATATCAGTGTTCGAGCGGTTAAAAATATCTTAGCAGCTAAGAAGATGACCCGATTAGCATCAGATTTGTCTTCAGAATTAGAAGTAATTGAATCACGCAGCCACGTAGTCAGTTGTATTAAATAGTTACTTAATTTTTTCCGCACTGCTATATATTTTCGTTCATTCTTCTCCGGGTCTGATCATGTAATGTAATGTCATTATGAATGCTATGTCTAAACTAAAATGGTAAACTATGATGAGTAGGACAACCTTGTACACGAAAGAAATGATATTAGATTTGATATATTATTTTTTCGTTTTATGTCTATTGTAAGAATGAAATAGTTTGTCATATAATGGGATATTACAGAGTATTGTTATGTCTATTGTATATCGGTGGGTGGGGGTGGCTACTGAAAACAATTGGAACATACAAACAAAACTTACTGGACATTGTAACAGGAGTTGGAATAGTTGTTCCGTGGAATGCAGACTGTTGTGAACTCACACTTGGCGTATTTTTGTGTTCATCTGCAATGAAGGAATATTATTGTCCATTAACTCAAACCACAAACATTTCAACCCAAAATTTGTCGCTCTAAAATACGGTAGCATGAAACATTATTGATAACTCATCGAATTGTCTATCCAGATATTAAACCTATTTGTTTATCTGCAATAAATGAATGTTATTGTCCATTAACTCAAACCAAAAAAACATTTCAACCCAAACTTTGTCGAATTTAAGGAGGAAGGAAATAAACACTTTTGGTAACTCACTCATTGAGTTGTCTACCCAGATATTGAGCCCATTCTCTTACCTTTTAAATGCGGGGGATTGGAAAGAATCGATATTCGTTATTTATGGAAGATCGATTAATATTTTAACATGCAACAAATGTTGATTGGTCAGCCCTAAATATCCATTAGCACCTATTTAGTTTTATGAAATGAGAACGTTTTTTTTTTAATCAGACCAACTTGAAGTTACAAGGATTTGATAATGGCAGCAATCCTTAAATATTCATTTTCATAAATTTTGGTTTTTGTCATCTTTTGGTGTTATTGACCTCTGATACGTGAATAACTTCAATATTGAATATCAGCACGAAAGACCATCACATACCCTGTATAAGTGTCCCTTATGTACATAAATATATAAGGAGAGCAAATATCAACTCCTGCCTTCTTCTACAAACATGCATGGATGATCTTGTTTCTACTGGCAGAGGCGCTATCTCTGTAATTTAAAGAAATTTAACACTGTTTTCCTAAAATAAATTTAGAATTCGAAGACCGATTTCTGAAAAACTTTCTTCTGATAATAATATAACAGAGATAGATTAGAAAATAAATGGCAAGATGGCTGCTTATGGGTAACCTCTAAGTATATATAGCCTTCTCTGGAGGATGCTGGGTAGGGAGATGTACATGGACACGGAGTGCATTCTGAGAGACTTTGCAATATATTACAACGGGGGCTAGGAAGACTAGGGAAATTGTTTAAAGGACAGTAGCATACATTAATTATAAAAAGTTAGAATAGGGTTAGGAGACCTGCAGATACTTGTATGCCCTTAGTTTTCTCAATTGCTGTTGCCACATTTCACAACCTAGTATATTATCGTTTATTGTGACGTTATAAAGGAAATATTTTATTGGGAGTTTGGAATATTTGGTGGTGTATATAATTTCTTTCTTTAGTATATTGTTCTGTTTTTCTTTGGGGAGGTGGGGTCGTTCTTTATTTTTGTTTTAGTGTTTTTGCTTGTTTATTTTTTGTTTATGTTCTTATTCGCACTAAACGTGAACCTGAACTCAAAGGCGAAACCGGTCATACCAACTCCCAACTATCGCCATTCAAATTTCCGTATTTGTTTTTGCATTTTTCCGATAAAGCGGAGATTTGATGGCACTTCAATCGGAACGAGAAAATCATACCTCAGAGCTGCAAATCTCTCTAATGTTCAGGTCCCAGAAGTTTTAAAAGATTGTTAAAACTTACGGCCTGTTGTTTTTTATTTTATATATTTTTTTTTTGGCATTATCTTTGTTTTAGTGTGTTTGCTTGTTTATTTTTTGCCTATGTTGCGATTCACACGAAACCTGAACCTGAACTCAAAGGCGAAACCGGTCAGCGCTACTCCCTACTATCGCCATTCAAATTCTCTAATTTGTGTTTGCATTTCTGCCGATAAAACAGAGTTCTTCATAGCACTTCACTGGAAACGAGCAAATAATACACCAGAGCTGACAAAAAAATAACTAATGCAAATCTCTCTAATGTTCAAGCCCCACAATTTTTAAAAGATTGTTAAAACTCTCGGTCTGTATACTCTCGTTTTTCTGAATCTGCCAAAAGATTTCCACAATTCTGTTAGTAGAGCACGGAAGCGAAATTTAAGCGAAAAGAAGCATTGCAATCATTTCAGCACAGATTAATCGATTACCCGTGTCAATACTAAAAGTTAGTCCTTGTCTTGGGCAAGGTACCGCAGAATACATTTTTCTCATGTCTCGTAGAAAACACTGTCTTGTCGTTGTGAGAAAGGTTAACACGTTTAATGAGATTTGAAGTGGAGAACGGGAATTTGTTAATCAGCGAGAACTTCACTCACTATGTTATGCTTTTTTTTTGTCTTTTCGGTTGTGTAGTAGATTGTTTATCTCTGTTTTTCCTGGTCGGAATGGGTATTAATAACGAGGTTTATGTTGTAAACACGATTTGACTTTAGTTTTCATTTGTACTTCTGCATGTTTACTTGGCTTCATTAAATGTCCCGAAACTGAGTGTCTTGTGGCAAGTAAGTCTTGTGAGTTATTATATTCTTAGAATGTCGATCTAAAGATCAGACAAACTCGTATCAGGTAACAGGATTGGCATAACAAATGCAAAGCAAAATAGTAAGAGATGCATTAACTCACAGCTGTCAGTTGGGTGCTGGATTTGTGATCAACTTTGCGGTTTAACTTTTAAGAAACGTTTGAACTGTGATCATAAAAACTGCCCCAGAATTTCGACCACGTAACAATACACTCACGATAGGGGCGAAATCGTTGGCAGCTTTTCTTCAAGCAAAACTGTAGAATATCACCTGTTCAAAACGAAAAGAACGGAAATTGTATCTGGATTTTATTTAATTTCTCTGAACGAGGTCTTAATTTAAATATTCGATCCCGAAAATCTCGGCCAACTGGTGTGAGTGTATCCCAATCAAACTGCAATCGGATTGGGAAAGAGACTTGTGTGGTGTCGTAATGAAAGAACTGTAGGACTACAGCTAATTGTTATTTACATTTTTATATTTGAATGTAAAAGCAGCCTATAAGAAGATCCAAAATGCATCAGATCTGAGTGGAGAATTAGGAATAATTAAATCATGTAGACATGGAGACTAATGTATTGAAATGTTATTGAACTTTTCAGTTTTGCAAAATTCATTCAGTTTATTATGTTATATGGTGTTATTGAGAACGCCAGAGCTAAATGGGCGATAGTTATTAGGAAATCAGGGGATAGGAAAGCAGTATGTGTTATCACATTTGATTTCATCTATGCATTTGGCAAACGTGGAGCCACGAAAACAACCTAGAACATGAAAATACAACTCACTAGCCGTGGTAACCGTACCTTGTGTTGTCGCGCTGGTAGACGCAGGTTGTTTGGAACTCGCCGTTGTCATATTTTTCTGCTCATCTGCAAAAAAGGAAATTTCTCCTCCATTAATTCAAATAACAAACTTAAAATTTTCCCATTAAAGACGGATAGCGAGAAGCATATTGGGTCACGCACCCTCATCCTTTTTTGTCTCAAAAAATAAATTGTACCTACTTGTTTATAAATGCAGACAGGCAGCAGGGATATAAATATAAGAGTCACAAAGGATGTACCAAAACGACCTTGCGTTTACACATATGTGAAAATGCCTAAAAGCAGTCCACCAACAAATATACGTTTTGGAAATTAGGGACATATTCCGATCACAAAACCTCAATACTTTCACACTAACGGTCTGATAATACTAGACTAATACACCAACGGATGACGCGCAACCATTGTCATCTTTATAAACCGACAGTAATTAGTGATAAAAAACGCCTCAGTCACATACAAGCTGGGTGTGAATTTTTCAGTTGTTGCCTGTGGATTAGAATCCTGGGCTTTTATATAACGCAAGTGAATCAATGATATGCTAAGCCGACCTTCTTCGTCACCTTAGTTGCGTTTCTTATTGGTTCAGTTCCATGGATTGGACGAATCCATATTCGTCATTGAAGATTGGAAGATTAATATTTTTAATATTCAGCCAATATTGATTGGTCTGCCCTAAAGATTAACTCAGCAGCTATTAGTTTTATGAAATTAGGAAGTGCTAGTCTCCAAGTCGGAATCGCGACTTCCATTCATTCGCCACGGCAATATCGTGGTGAAGACGCCGTAGACTACTGCAGCTCGTTTCCAGATATTACAGGATGCCAGCCATTGCTGATTGTGGGGCTTTGTATACTCGTCGTCTGTATTGCACACCGTGCAGGGTGGGCAATTTGTTTAAAAGACGGCAGCAGACATTAATTGTAAATTGCTATTTATCTATTTATTGGGGTTTAACGACACTTTCGACAGCCAGTGTCATCTCGTGTTGGATAGTTTTACGGGTGGAGGAAGCCGAATTACCCGGATAGAACTACCGGGTAACGGCGAGCAACTGTCAAACTCTCCAACATACTATCTCCAAAAGGCAGTGTTAGCATTAGTTGAAGACAAGTACACCATCGCCGTGCAGTACACCTTAGTACACAACGTCATCGCGTGCCCCCAAGCGGGCAATGGGGTGAAGTATCTTGTCCAAGGACTGTGTTGCCCAAGGACACAACGAGGTTTCCGCAGGTGGGATTCGAACCGAGGACCTCTTGGCTTGTAGCCTGCACCTCTACCTGCTGAGCCACCGCGCCTGCTGTAAATTGTTAGAACGGGGTTAGGAGACCTGAAGATACTTGTGTGCCATTAGTTTCCTCAATTCCTGTTGGCACACTTCACAACCTACTATATTATAGTTTGTTGTGAAGATATAAAGGAAATATTTCACCTGCATTTTTTTCGTATTGGGTTGTGAACATGATTTGTTTCTTTAGTATATTTTTATTATTTTCGTTTTTGGTTTGTTTGTTTTGTTTTGTTTTGTTTTGTTTTGCTTTTGCATTATGTTTGTTTTAGTGTTTTTGCTTGTTTGTTTTTTGCTTATGTTCTTATTCACACGAAACTTGAACCTGAACTCAAAGGCAAAACCGGTCAGCGGTACTCCCAACTATCGCTAGTCAAACTTTCTAATTTGTGTTAAAAAACAGAGTTTTTTATGGCACTTCATTGGGAACGAGCAAATCATACATCAGAGCTGACAAAAAACTTATGCAAATCTCTCTAATGTTCAAGCCCCAGAATTTATACAAGATTTTAAAAGTCACAGTCTGTGTATACTCATTTTCTGAATCAACTAATACAAAACAAATTACACACTTCTGTTAGTGGAGCACGGAATCGAAAATCAACCGAAAAAAATATTGCAATCATTTCAGCACAGAGTAACCCTTTGAACCCGAGCGACCGCTTTTCCGGCCCAGGAACATGATACTTCATCATTTCATTTGGTGGGAGGGCTTTTGAGTGAAGGTGTGGTGTAGATCAATCAATATTTTCAACGTGCAGCCTGAGGGCTGCGCGTTGAAAATATTAATGGGTCTACCCCCAAATAAAGAATATGGACTCATCCCATTTCTGCCATTATACTGGTATGGAAGATACCATCAGTGTTCAAAGGGTTAATCGATTACCCGTATCAACACTAACAGTTGGTCCTTGTGTTGGGCAAGGTAACGTAGAATACATTTTTCTCGTGTAAGGCACAATAGCGAAAAAACACTGCCTTGTCGTTGTGAGAAGGGTTAAGATTTTGATTGAGATTTGAAGTTGAGCACGGGAATTTGTTAATCAGTGAGAACGCCACTGTACCAACCACTTATTGTAATACTACCACTTTTGCAATAAAATTTATTACAAAAGTGGTTAACGCGCACCAACCACTTGTGTAATAAAAACCACTTTTGTTATAAACTAACCATTATTGTAATAAACTCAATTCGGTGATAAATCACGGACGTCCATTTGATACTTGGACATTGGGGTGGGGTTAGGGACAAGTTTACCTAAACATGTTTGTGTGTCGTTCAATGGAATAACGTGTCCATTCCATTCACCTGTTGAAACTTGGAAGTGAAGGAAAAAAGTAAGTAACCACTTTTGCAATAAACTTTATTACAAAAGTGGCTATCGCGTACCAACCACTTTTGTACTAAACTAACCATTATTGTAACACACCTATTTTTGTGATGAATCACGGATGTTAATTTTATAGTTGGACATTGGGGTGGGTTGAGAGCTAGTTTACCTAAACATGTTTGTGTGTCGTTCAATGGAATAAAGTGTTCATTCACCAGTTGAAACGTGGCAGTGTCTGGAGAAAGTACGTAACCACTTTTGCAATAAACTTTATTACAAAAGTGGTTATCGCGTACCAACCACTTTTGTAATAAAACCACTTTTGTAATAAACTCACCATTATTGTAATACACCTATTTTTGTGATGAATCACGGACGTCCATTTTATAGCCGGACGGTGTGTTTGTTTGGAGAGGGGATAGCGCAAAGTAACGCCAAAGCTATTCCCAAATTTGGCGGGCGCTAAAATCTTACTGCACGCGGATGGATGGGGAAAGCTGGGCTTGACGTATATCGTTTTTGATATGTCTCCCCGAATTCCTCCTACGGGCGCAGTTTTTCTTAAACCCCATAGTTCCTATCGAGCTTGTTGTCCCTTTTATAGGTCGGGTTAAATTCTTCCGCACACTGTTAACCCCAAATGAGGCGGACATCCCCTATTTTTTTTTTTACTTTTCAAGGTGTCATGTTGTTACTAGGTGACGGATTCTCTTGGTATATGACTGGGGGTATCATTATAGGTCGTATCACCACAAACAACCTGACGGTGTACATCGAATCACCCCGAACAGCCCGACAATGTCTATAAACTATCAATGGATGGATTTGTTTTCTGAAAATATCGCATCTTCCTGGAATGATGGACGGCGGCGGCAAAGGGGACCAAGGACGAGGGCCCCAGGGGACCAGGGGAGCGGGGGGGAGGTGTCCAGGGGGTCGATGGCTCTCCTCTCTCCACATTCCCTCTCTGTTTATTTTTTTACAAAAAATAACAATATTTCACATTCATTTAAATTTCTTTTATTGAGCAACTTGGTACATAAATCGTCATATATTCATACACTACTTTTTTACATTTACAACAGTCTTTACACAAACACAAATGATGACAGGGTCACGAAACGACATTGGCTTTTTTTCTGGTTCGGAATCGTTTTCCATCCTTAGGGGAGCGCCACAATTTTAAAAGGCGGGTCTTTTGGTGCCCCATTTGTTATATGAAACAACGAAGGCTATGAAAACGAGCTCAATGAGTGAATCTTCATACGTCACATACCCTCATTTAAAAATTCTCTATCCTGCTGTAGTAATATAAAAAAAAATATTAAGGATACTAGACCCTCTGAGGGGGGCGCGGTGGCGTTGGCAAAACCGGTTCTCGTAAGATCATCGAAGTTAAGCAACATCGAGCTCGGTTGGTCTGTGGACAGGTGACCATTTACAGATTAATTCGGACTCCCACGCTATGTCCTTGGGCAAGGCACTTCATCCTGATTGCCCACGTGGAGGCACGATCACGCCGTGTGCTGAGACTTTCTGCACGCCGAGGTGCACATGTCTTCAACCAATCTAATCCTGTATGTGTTGTGTAGTGCGTAGTACTGCTATGTGGTGCATAGTATGGTCTGGGGTTATGGTGTTGGAGAGCTGGCAAGTGCTCGTCGTTGTTCGGTGGTTCTCTCCGGGTACTCCGGCTTCCTCCACCAATAAACCTGTCACCAACGCGATATGACCTTGACTGATGAAGTGTCGTAAAACACCAATAAATAAATAAATAAATAACTAGACTCACTGAATACCCTTTTCCGTCGTATGGAACAATGAATGTTGTGAAAATGAGCACATTGCGCCCCAAATCATATGTCTCAAAATGAATATTAAGAAAATGAGTCCAATACGTGCAAAATCATACGTATCATGGCCTAATTTCGATATTTTTGGATCCACCGAGTCACTAACTAGGACTCATTAAATGGATTCTAAGGGAAAATCATTTTACATACAGGCACTTTCTGCTTTCAATGGAGATAACTCTTGTTATTTTTTTAAACAGGAAACAGAGAGGGAAAATGGAAGGAGAGGAGCCTCCGCCGCTTCTAGCGCCGCTAGATCCCCGGTCTCTGCTACCCGACCGCCCATGCCCCTTGCTGTCCCTACCCCAAGAGCCTCGGGTTCCCTGCCGCCTCACCCCCAGAGCTCCTGGTCTCCTTTTCCCCTGCCGCCACCGTCCATCGTGTCTGGAAGACGCGATATTTTCAGAAAAATTTCCATCCATGGATAGTTTTTAGACATTGTCAAGCTGTTTTGGGTAATTCTATATCTAATATCGGTTGTTTGGGGTAATTCCATGTTTTCAGAAAACACACTCCGTACAAACATTGGATCCGGAACATGTCCACGCCCCAGCTACAACATTAACATGGTTACCAGAGTAAAATCCACTAAAATACACGAAAGTCGGGTTCATTAGTGTAATTCTATACTATTGGAACATACTCCCCTCGAATCAAACATACCCTCAAAACATATCCCCGATCTTATACCAAGAGGTAAGGTTTTGTCACCAGGCAACCACGTGACACTTGAGAAACCAAGATGGCGCCCCTATACACAAAATGGACGACCTAAACACGTGTCCCCATATATACCCAAGCTGCGCACGCGCATTCGAACCTCGTGTCGCTATGGCAATGATGTCACAACATAACCACGCACATTGGTTACATGTCAACACAACATGGGCGCCCGCAGTCACGTAACATGACGTTACTTCCGAGATCCATCTGAATTGCAAGAGGGTGCCTTTGGCTGGTCTTCTGCTGTACTAAACGGCTACTTTTAGGTATGTGATAGCAGGTCTGATTCTGCAACCGTGAAAAGAGGCTCACATCATATCATTTCTGACACCTGAATCTAAACTTTCGGCTTTTTTTTTTTAGAATGAACATAGCAAATATAACAAATAGCGAGTATTCAGTAGTAAACTCAACTGCACGTCTTGTCTCTCCGCGTGCCTCAAAACAAGTAAAACATGCCTCTTTGCAACTGGATTCAACTTTGATCCCTTTGCATCCATGAAAAGGATTCATCACTGGCCCGATTGCTCGCTCTGAAACGGAGTAATAAATTACGTGCAGTCGCACACGTATTCTTATCAAACATCTGAGTCTGAACTTTCATGAACCTAATTTGGCACTGTAACAATTGACTACGGGCCGATTGGTATATTGCCATACCGGAAGGATGAGTGTTTCAGTTGGCAATATAACAGTTGGCAAATGTGTAGTAGTCAAAAGAAATTTATTTACTCTGATCTAGTCCTTCCACATAACACGAAACCAGTTACGCATGCCCCTGATCTTGTGCCGCATGGACGGACTGCGCAACGGTTAACTTATCCGTAGCAATAATCGTGTCGGAACTTTCATCGTTCTTGTGCTACCATCCAATTGAATATCTTGCTTTACATGGGACATTTACCCCCCGAATGCAAAGTGGATCAGCGCATCAAAATCCGTGACCAGATATAAAAAAGATGTTTATTCCATTTTAGATTAATATTATTAACGCTTTCATTAGCGCATGTGGCAACACAAAGCTCCTTATGTGCCAATCTTGCTGACATCGAATGTTTAGTCGAGCAAGCCAGTCAGTTGTACACTGAAGTTTTGTTCAACTGATGAAAACGTCCTGTCTTTTTCGAGTGACCTATTGAACAGATTTTGATAACTTGTGTAACTTGTGTTTGCTTTTTATTTTTTTTTTTCGTAATAGGAATTACACCGCCAGACATATGCTGTGGTAGACATACCCCTTCTGACCCAACAATACAGCAGTCTATTTTACCATGTATCGTGAGCTGCGCGCTTCTCAATTACCCACATAATCCACCCGATAAGCATTGTTACAACCGGTAATGTAATACAACCTATTATGTAATAAATTTATTGCATTATCGGTTGCGTTGGATGGCAAACCTAACCTATTATGCAATAAATTTATTATATTATTGGTTGCGTTGGATGGCAAACCTAACCTATAATGCAATAAACTTAATACATCAGCGGTTGTCTTGCATGAAAAACTTAACTGCAAATGCAATAAATTTATTACATTATCGGTTGCGTAAGATGGCAAGCCTAACCTATTATGAATTGAATTTATTACATTATCGGTTGCGTTGGATGGCAAACCCAACCTATTATGCAGTAAATTTATAACATTATCGGTTGCGTTGGATGGCAAACCTAATCTATTATGCAATACATTTGTTACATTATCGGTTGCGTAAGATGGCAAACTTTATCTATTATACAATGAATTTATTACATTATCGGTTGCGTTGGATGGCAAACCCAACCTATTATGCAGTAAATTTATTGCATTATCGGTTGCGTTGGATGGCAATCCTAACCTATTATGCAATAAATTTATTACATTATCGGTTGCATAAGATGGCAAACCTAACCTATTATGCAATGAATTTATTACATTATCGGTTGCGTTGGATGGCAAACCCAACCTATTATGCAGTAAATTCATTACATTATCGGTTGCGTTGGATGGCAAACCTAACCTATTATGCAATACATTTATTACATCATCGGTTACGTTGAATGACAAACCTAACCTATTATACAATAAAGTTTATTGCATTATCGGTTGCTTTGGATGACAAACCTAACCTATTATGCAGTAAATTTATTACATTATCGGTTGCTTTGGATGACAAATCTAACCTATTACGCAGTAGATTTATTAAATTGTCGGTTGCTTTGGATGACAAACCTGACCTATTGTGCAATAAATTTATTACGTCATCGGTTACGTTGAATGGCAAACCTAACCTGGTATACAATAAAGTTTATTGCAAAAGTGGTTGCTTACTTTCTTCAGTCACTTCAAGTTTCAACAGGTTAATGGACACGTTATTCCATTGAACGACACACAAACATGTTTAGGTAAACTAGTCCCTCACCCCACCCCAATGTCCGACTATAAAATGGACGTCCGTGATTTATCACTGAAATGAGTTTATTAAAATAATGGTTAGTTTATTACAAAAGTGGGTTTATTACAAAAGTGGTTGGTACGCGATAACCACTTTTGTAATAAAGTTTATTACAAAAGTGGTTGCGTACTTTCTTCAGTCACTGCCATGCTTTAACTGGTGAATGGACACGTTATTTCATCGAACGACACACAAACATGTTTAGGTAAACTAGTCCCTCACCCCACCCCAATGTCCGACTATAAAATGGACGTCCGTGATTTATCACCGAAATGAGTTTATTACAATAATGGTTAGTTTATTACAAATGGTTAATTTAGTACAAAAGTGGTTGGTACGCGATAACCACTTTTGTAATAAAGTTTATTATTGCAAAAGTGGTTGTATTACAAAAGTGGTTGGTACACGAGCCCACAAATGTAACAGGAGGAGAGATAAGTGCGGGAGCCAGGGTTCGAACCATCGACCTTTAGCACACAAAGCGACCGATTTACCACGAGACTAAGAGATCCTGACCAACCAGGGTGGTTGGTATTGCAAAAGTGGTTGCGTACTTTCTTCAGTCACTACCAATTTTTTAACTGGTGAATGGACACGTTATCCCATCGAACGACACACAAACTTGTTTAGGTAAATTAGTCCGTCACCCCACCCCAATGTCCGACTATAAAATGGACGTCCGTGATTTATCATCGAAATGAGTTTATTACAATAATGGTTAGTTTATTACAAAAGTGGTTTTATTACAAAAGTGGTTGGTACGCGTTAACCACTTTTGTAATAAATTTTATTGCAAAAGTGATTGTATTACAAAAGTGGTTGGTACACGCCACTCACTGCGCGATGCCTGTTTTTTCCTTCTGATTGTATGGAGGTTGTATATCTATGGTTGCTCCTGGTCGGCATGGGTACTGAAAATGAGGTTTATGTTATAAACATGATTTGCCTTTATTGTTCTTTTGTACTTCTGGTGGCCGAGTGGATAAGTGCACTGGTCTCTCATGCCAGAGGTCCCGGGATTGATCCCCGGTCGGGGAAAGTTCTCAGGGTGTCCGAACACTCTCTGTCAGCATCAGTTGTGGGGTTGATGCAGTCACAGCGCACCGTGCTATCGGGTGGGGACGTTAAATGGCTGTCCTCTGTGCGGAGAGAAACACACTCCATGCAGGCTAAAGATCCCTTCGTAGTATTCGTGAGGAACTAGGCCACGAGGTTGCCGCTGTGAAGGTCATCCCGCACACCTACGCCATTGGGCCAAGGAGAGGCGTTAATATAAGTTGCATAACTTGTTCGCCAATCCTTGTAACACAAATAAGATTAAATAAATCAGTTCGCTTCATACATCTGCATACATATTGACTTGACTGCATTAATGTCATAAAAAATAAAATAAACTGTTTTGTGAAACAAAGGAAAAATAGTAAGAGATGCATTAACTCACAGCTTTCAGTTGGGTGCTGGGTTCGTGGGGATCAGCGTGGTGTATCACTTTTAAGAAAGGTTTGAACTGTGATCATAAAAGCTTCCCGAGAATTTCGACCGCTTTTTCCAAGCAATACTGTAGAATATCATCTGTTCAAAACGAAATGAACGGAAATTGTATCTGAATTTCATTTGACTTCTCTGGATACGGTCTCAATTTAATTATTCAATCCAGGAAATATCGACCAACTGGTGTAAGAGTATCCCAATCAAATAGCAATCGGATGGGCAAGGAAACGGGTGCAGTGATTAAAGAACTGTAGGACTTCAACTATTTTTTATTTAAATATATATATATATATTTGAATGCAAAAGCAGTTTATAAGAAGACACAAAATGCATCAGATCTGAGTGGAGAATTAGGAATAATTATATCACGTAGACATGGAGCCTAATGTATTGAAATGTTATTGAACTTTTCAGTTTTGTAAAATTCATTATGTAATATGTTGTTATTGAGAAAGCCAGAGCTAAATAGGCGATGGTTAGTGGGAAAACCGCGGATAGGAAAGGAGTATGTGTCATCACATCTGATTTTCATTTTTGCATTCGGCAAACAAGTGGGGTAACGAAAACAACCTAAAACCTGAAAATGCAACTCACTGGTCGTGGTAACCGCAGCTTGTGTTTTCGTGCTGGAAGACGCAGGTTGTTTTGAACTCACTGTTGACATTTTTTTCTGCTTATCTGCAAGGAAGGAAATTTCTCAACAATTACCTCAAACAACAAACATTTCATCTTCCCGTTAAAGACGGTTAGCGAGAAGCATATTGGGTCACGCACCCTCATTACTTTGCCTCTCAAAATAGTGCACCTACTTACTTATAAATACACACAGGTTACAGGGATAGGAATATTAGCAAAGTTATGGCTCCTTGAAGAACAAAGTGAGACATACTGAGCTGAAACGAGTTATATTCCAGTTTAAAAGTCCATAACGATAATTGATTTTTTCTTACACCCTTTGCTGGGTTTGGTGTGATATTACCGACTGGAACTCCACTTGAATGCTTTACTGCATGTCTGACAACAATAACGTAGATCGGAATGCCCAGCTTTTTATGGGTTGTCAGTTCCTACTCTCCTTAAAACGTTGACGACCCACTTCACACAAATATTCTATACCATCATGTTCCTTTGAACATGGGGTCCAAGGTTTCTTATATTGAAACGCTGCAGAACACTATGTGCATTTTTGTCGCAAGCTTCCATAATGGCCAGCCATGTGACAATTAAAGTGTGTTGTGATGTTGAATCCTTTGTTACATGTTGGACACATGTGTCTGAACGTAGCATTATGAACTTATAATTATGACTTATAAGTCGTTGGGCGCTTGCTACAAAGAAATACTTCCTGCTTTCTGTGTGGTGCCTCATGTTTGCGGAGTTGGTGTCTGGTAAGGCAAGTCTTGAATTTGGTGGTGAATTAACAGTCATTGCGGGTGTAGCAGGGTGTTTGGACAGAATCCTCAACCATTATTTCAAACGATTCATCTATTTGCAACATAATTATTGGCATTGAAGTGGATACATAGTCAAGGAAAATCTAAGATGGCTACCGTAGCGGCCATTTTGGATGCTGGACTAGGGCCAAAAGGGAAGGCTCCCATCTATATGTTAAAGTAAACCTTCATAAGATGTTTCGGGAAGACCAGGTCACAAATGTACCATGTAGCCATGCCAAACGACGGTAAAATTCTTCAAAAAAAAAATACAATTCGAGATGGCTAGCGTGGCTGTCTTATTGGATGGCAGATATGACCCAAAGGGGGAGGTTCCGGTTTGCCTGTTCACGTGAACCCTCGTGTCAAGTTTCAGAGAAATCGGAACAAACATGCGGCTGCAGAAGATGCCTGAGGACAAGTATGCGAGCGGTTAAAAATAGCTAAGAAGAAGACCCGATTACCATCAGATTTGTCTTCAGAATTAGGAGTAATTGAATCACGCAGCCACGTAGTCAGTTGTATTAAAATGTTACTTAATTTTTTTCCGCACTGTTATATATTTCCGTTTATTCTTCTCCGGGTCCTATCATGTAATGTAATGTCATTCTGAATGTCTACTTTTTTCCAGATGTGGCATTACACGAAAGAAACGATATCAGATATGATATATTATTTTTCGGTTTATGTCTATTGTAAAAAAGAAATAGTTTGTCATCTGATGGGATATTATAGAGTGTTGTTATGCCTATTGCATATCGGTGGGTGGGGGTGGCTACTGAAAACAATTGGAACATACAAGCAAAACTTACTGGACATTGTAACAGGAGTTGGAATAGTTGTTCCGTGGAATGCAGACTGTTGTGAACTCACACTTGGCGTATTTTTGGATTCATCTGCAATGAAGGAATGTTATTGTCCATTAACTCAAACCACAAACATTTCAACCCAAACTTTGTCGCACTATAATACGATAGCACGAATCATTTTTGGTAACTCATCGAGTTGTCTTGCCAGATATTGAACCTATTTGTTCATCTGCAATAAATGAAGTTTATTGTCCATTAACTCAAACCAAAAACATTTCAAACCAAACTTTGTCGAATTTAGGAGGATGGCAATAAACATTTTTGGTAACTCACTCATTGAGTTGTCTACCCAGATATTGAACCTATTCACTTACCTATTAAATGCCGGGGATTGGAAAGAATCGCTATTCGTTATTTATGGCAGATCGATTAATATTTTAACATGCAGCAAATATTGATTGGTCTGCCCTAAACATCCATTAGCACCTATTTAGTTTTATGAAATTAGAACGTTTTTAATCAGACCAACTTGAAGTTACACGAATTTGATAATAAATATTTAAGGAGATCAAATATCAACTCCTGCCTTCTTCTACAAACATGCATGGATGATCCTGTTTCAACTGACAGAGGCGATATCTCTGTAATTTAAAAAGATTTAACATTGTTTTCCCTAAAGAAAATTTATCTTAAAAACCGTCTTCTGATAATAATATAACAGAGATAGAATAGAAAATAAATAGATAAAATAGATTAAATAAATAAATAAATAGACGCTTATGGGTAACTTCTAGGTATATGTAGCCTTCTCTGAAGGATGCTTGGTCGGGAGATGTACGTGGACACGAAGTGCATTCCTGAGAGAGGTTGCAATATATTACAACGGGGGCCTAAACAACCAAGAAAAACAAACACAAGCTGACAAACAACAAATGCGTTAATGAAAGTTGGTGTTTTGTGCCAAATTCGTGCTTGTGTCATTGCAGTCCCCTACGTCTTTGTTTTCTGGTTAGCTAAAAAAAACGCAGATATCCACACTATGACCTGAAATTTGTGCGATGTTAATGTATCGTGTGTGTGCTTGGGACTATCTTGGTTTATCCTTCCGTGAAAGTACGCATATATATTATTTACTCTTCCATACAACGATGTCGACATTCCAGTATTTCAAACTGCAAAACAGTCCGTAAATGCAACCAAGAATTTAATTTATTCAATATTGTTTGACAGAGCTCCTTGAGCTCTGTCAAGCAAGATTGTCTAGAATAAACAGCCATGCAGCGGTGCGTATTTAATGCTTCAAATATCGGTATTTTAATATTCGTGTACAAGGGGGTTACCAAACGTGGTCAGCATCCAAGACGAAGACACCACTGGCACATGATTTCTGAGCAGGAGTTACAGCATTTAAACTCTGCAGACATATAGACAATTGTAGTAAATTGTTACCTGATTTTTTCGCACTGCCAAATACATTCGTTTACAATATTGTAATTCATCAGTTAAATTCGACCTTATTGTTCTATCTGAATCCTTAATTTTATTGGCTGAGAGCCAGTCGGCTCCCATACCGTGCTCTAAATGCCGGAAGCGGGTCAATTAGAAAATGTCTTTAACCACGCTACGCGCGAGCAATGGCAATAAACCGCTCCTATCACAGATCGAACACACACTGCAGTTGTATTCTATGGCGACGGTTGTTAGCGTCCATGCTTTGAAGTTCACGTTGTAAATTCGATCATGACCTATAGACCGAGGTCGAAAATGAAATGTTCCGCTTGACATTCGGGAATTAATCTATGGAAAACCATTTGTTAAATCTAATAAATGGTTTTCCATAGTCAAATTTCCGAATGTCCAACTCAACAAGATACGTTTATCTCCTAAATGTAACTAGAAGCAATTTGGAAGGAAACGACTGAATCGGTGAAAGATAATTGGCTGAAAGCCATTTGGACGAAAAATTGATTTTGTTTTTAAGCCGGGGACACACTAGGCGATTTTGTACGCCCGATTGTTGCAACCACTTTTGTTATACCGCCCACTTTTGTTATACCTCACCAGTTTTGTAATAGCGATCGCCCATTTTTTGTTATACCTCACCAGTTTTGTTATAGAACGCCAGCTTTTGTTACAGTTTGAGGTCACCATTTTTGTTATAGAAATCGCCCATTTTTGTTATAAAAAAACAGCTAGCCCTTTTGTTATATAAATCGCCAGCTTTTGTAATACATGAAATCAAATCTTGCATTCGCCACTATTCTGACGTGTGTTCCATGAAAGTGATTTTGGTTGGAGTTGGGGTGTATTTGAAACGTACATGTAAGGAAAAGGGAAACACAAATTCGTTTTTATTCGATGGCCTGCATGCTTGCCTGCTTGCCTGCTGTTTGCTGTTTGCCTGCTGACCGGCCGGCCGGCCGGCCTACCCGCTTACCTGTTTGCCTGCCTGCCTGCCTGCCTGCCCGATGATCATCCGGAAGCCCACCCGAAGCCCTCCCGTCCTCCCACTCGCCTGACCACCAGCCTGACCACCCGCCTGACCACCCGCTTGTCTGTCTGTCTGTCAGTCCGTCTGTCTGTCTTTCCGTTCAGGCTACTTCAGATGTACGTGTGTGAACAAGTTGTGCGTACAGACGTTACTTGTGCAAACCGGTGATTTAACCATTGGTCCAGTCCCCTCTTCTGAGGAGCGGCCCCTCAAAACACCCACCTCTGAGGTGCAAAAACGGTCGCAGGTGCGGAATTTTACCCTACCTAACACTGAAATCACCTCACAAGTACATCCGTTCTCCGTCCGTCCGTCTGTCCATCCCTCCGTCCGTCCGTCCGTCCGTCCGTCAGGAAGCAACATAAAACCCAAATGCCCGACGGCTCTCGTTTTCTTTGGTGGTGAGTAAAGGGAGGTTTCTTTCGATGATGAGCATTCTGAAATACTCATTATAATAGTGACTATAGCAGCAATCTTCTTTTTGTCAATCTTCCTTGCAATATTTTGAAAACCGGATGTCTGATCGATCAGATTCATTTATGATGGATTGGTGCTTTATGACTACACCGACGTTCCGCTTTACATTAGAAATTCTGAAAAAATGCAACATAGCCACCTTGGTGGAGAATTGTGTACGCCTGCCTGTCTTCATAGTGTATTGTAAACTAATGTGTATTTGGGTTTGCAAGATATTTTTTTCCCTGAGAAATGAATGCATTTACAGTAAGCAGATAATTAATGCTGATATAGCCTACTTCCGGTTCTTAATTATGTCGTGGTAGATCAAATCCAGTTAAAGTGCATCGTTCGATTTATTGTATGTGTTGTGGGTGTATGATGGCATGGGATGGGGCTCGGGTGGAGGGGGGAGGCGGGTTATACTGCATTGCATGGTGGAGACTACATATTTGTTTGTAAATGTTATGTATGGTAGTGTTGTGTTGACTCTCTAAGCTTTTCACCGCACGTTCTCAGCGGTAACGCGTGGGACTATAGTCTTGATCATGTGTTCTTTTATTGATATTATACAGAGGTGGTAGTCTTCGCCACTCCAATCTATTTAAGCATGGCCAAGTATCAATCTGAACTGTTATTGCCTTATTGTACTGGTCGACTGTTCTATGCTTCTGGAAGGCGTCTACTCTCCAAAACACGCCAAATCTTGAGACTGAATCTAACCAACTCATCTGTCCTAAAACGATTGACAAATTCTGTAATCCACACATAACACATGTAACAATCAAAAACATTCCTGTGGCGGGCCCAGGAAATGTAGCAGTCCTTTTTAACTAAAGTAAACAAAACAAGTTCTGCTTTGCTGGTAAAATTGTACTCAGTCCCCAAATGCTCAGATGGGACTTTTTTAAAAAGACTGGGATTTAAACGATTGATTAAGTTTGACTTTATCTCCATGTTGTGTTACTATTCGCTCTTGTGCGTAAATATGTGGCGCCTAGGCTAACACCAGTAAATAAATGGATAAATAATCAAAGAGAAGCAGCTGTTAAAGTCGCGGGTGTTCTTTACACGTTTATAATGCAGTGAATAGATAATACAATAAGAATCCATCAACTTCCACGGTTCTGGACATGTGCGAAATTCCGTTGTCAAAGGAAAGACCACAAATGTAATGAGGGCTTGAAACATGGGAAAATTAACCAAGCGTTTGACATCCTGCGGCAGCATAGAAGGATCGGGTCATTTTCTTTCACCAATCTGCTACTACAGACAACTAATCTGTATATACAGATTATAATAAGACAGTTTTTACAATTTATCAGTTGACTGTCACCAGTAGAATAGCTCGGTCACATCAACCCTCATTTGGGGGACTCCGGAATTGACGTCATCCAGTGGTGCATTATGGGTGTCAAGTGTTTGTCGTGGTTGTCGTGGTAGCGTACGTAAGCGGTCATTTTGTGACGTCATCATCATGGTAATACGTGGTGTTACTGCGCATGCGCAGCGCGTGCTGTTAGGGTGACGCGTGTTGCCGTCGTCCATTTTGTTTATAGGAGGTCGCCATCTTTATTATTATGGTGACACATTATTGCTAGGTAACCCAAATCATAATACCACGATATGAGCGTGCTCTACGGGTGTGTTCAAACCAACAGGAGTATTTCTAATTACCCAAATAAACCCGACATTGACAGGAAATCGCTCAAATTGTCTTTTAAGTCAACATTCCGCGTATTCTGAGTACCCCAGTCCCTATATATATATATATATATATAGGCTTTCAGTAAGAAACAAAAGAGCATTCGACCCAATGGAAATACACAGAATTACCCAAATGAACCCAAAAATGACCCAAAATATATATATAGGCTTTCAGTAAGAAACAAAAGAGCATTCGACCCAATGGAAATACACAGAATTACCCAAATGAACCCAAAAATGACCCAAAGTCTGTTCCGGGGTCCCCTAAACGAGGGTTGATATGACCAAGCTATATCACTGTTATCATGAATTAGATAAAACGCTTTATACAAATTACGTTACTAAAGTGGGCGAATTTTTACAAGAACCGCCTTTTCCTCGCCATCCCTCACCCCCGCCCCCCCCCCCACTCCCCTCCCGTCTCAGGTCCAAAGGTGTGTTATTCTTATGTGTCCCATTGCTCCGCAGTGCATTGCTGGGGTGAAATCAGTTAGTACTAGCTAGTACTAGTTAGCTATCTCGTGATGGAATCATCGCGGCGACACGTAGTGTTTTGGAGTATTCATAGCGGCAACAGAAATACACGTGTTTGAGTAGCCTATTTTCGTTACAAGGGCCTGTCACGTTAGAGTAGAAGGATAGATATTGTTCTTTCTGAGTTGCACGAACGTTCCCGTTTAACGTGTATTTGTCTTCCAAAGTTCGACGTACGAGTCGAACGCTAAAAGACCTTCTCAACTAATTTTCTGAAAACAATTGTCAAAGTCTAGCTGTGTGTAAAACTGCTACCCAAAGGCTTGGATTATACGTCGGTTTTTTGTCGGGTCGAATTCAAATAATTGCAAATAAATGAATTCGACGCGACAAAAATCCGACGCTTAACCCAGGACTAAGGTGGCTACCTTCATAACCAAATTAGTCGACAAAAACACATGCCCCCCCCCCCCCACCCTGAAATACCTTCTCTGTGTGACCATTCACCACACATTACCTTGATGATTGAGTCGCAAAACAATTATTGATGTAAGCTATCAAGACAACTCACATGGCCAAAATATTGCAAGATATATGAATAAATTCACAGATTGAATGTTCTGGGGTTTTTAGGTAAGTCACTAATTGCATTTTTGCAACATATTGAAAAGTGTTGAAGTTTATTGCCACATGGGTGTTTCCTCACAAATCATCTTTCATTTACTAGATCTCTTTATCAATACATTTAATCCACGAACCCCGTTTCACATATTGGTGCGTCCAGATTTCAAAAGTAATGAGGGCATTGTAATTTTTGTTTTTCACTTTGAATCATTTCAATTTTTTATACAATGGGGATCATTGACTTTCGATTTTTTTTTAAATTAGATGTTTACGATAAGTTAATTTTTTTTTAAACTATAGCAGAAAATAAAACTGGCTTTTCTGCCCTATTCAGGATCAATATCGTTTTTAACCATTTTTCCTCATTTCGAGATAGTACCTCGTTATAATGAGATATTAACTCGAGATAGTAGAAATCGTATCTCGGCATAAGGAGAAAGCATCCTTTTATAATGAGCAAACATCTTATTGAGATAGAAAGTGGTTATAACGAGAAAAAAAAAACTTTATAACAAGAAAGGACGGTGTTATAATCACAAGACATTCCGCCATGTGAAGCAGAGACTTCAATGTCTTAAAGTGGAATAGCGTGTTTGAATAAGCCGCAAGAGTATAGCTCGCATTTTAGGCCTCTTTTGTAGGAGGGAAATGGGAAGGAGAAGTGACGTAACAGCGTGATGCATTGTGGATGTAACGTGACGTCACTTCCTAGGTCCGGCAAATGGAAGCCTTCCTACGCTTTATATACTATTTACCTTGGGTTACCGGCAGCAATGCCACTTAGTTTATCCCTCAGTCAATGATGTTATGTGAAGTGATATACCGATAGTAAAGCTTTGGTAAAAAAATAATAAATACAACTTTCAGAAGACAGTGTGCGCGCCCTCTTCTGTTGCTAAATACGAAGGGCACTCAATTCAAATAAAAATACAACAATGACTGAAAATCGCACAAGTCCTCTGTTTTCCAATGGTGATCCACGAATAATGGCCTGCAGTGACAATCATCGGTAGATAGTGGTCGTCCACAGTGTCCACAATTTCTTAAATAAGTCCATGTGACGTATGTAAAGGCGTAGTTCACATGTGTCACAATTCACAAAGGAGCACATTTATGTGCTGATATGTGACGTATATGAAAACGGATTTCTCATACGTCACATAGACGCACTTCTATGTGCCGGTTAGAGTCGTGTGTGCAGTCAAAGGAGATAACTCCGTAAGGGCTGACCGGGGGTGGATCGGGCAGAATAAAATTAAGCAATCTGATTAGTCAATTCGAAAGAAATAGGAGGGGGGGCTAAAGAAACTGAAGCATTTTGATTGGTCAATTCAAAAGATAGAGCAGAGAAGACGGAATAAGTTCTGGTAGTAAAAGATACAAATAGTAACATTATACAGCCTCGTTTCTATTGCATAGTTTCTTCTGCACTGCCGGAGTAAACTCCAGAACAAAGAGACGGGTCCATGGCACTACGTGCCAATCAGATACATGGGTTAGATGTACTTAGAATAGATGGAAAGGGCACTAAAACGAAGAACTTGAGCGATTTCCAGTCAGTTTCGGGTCCACTTGGGTAATTAGACATACTCCCGTTAGATCCAACACACCCCAAGAACACACTCCACTGTAGTACTAGCCTTTGGGTTGCTTAACAACAACGTGCCACCATAGAAACCAAAATGGCGGCTTTCTATAAACAACATGGACGATGGAAACACGTATCACCCTAACAACTCGCGCTGCACATGCGCAGTAACCCACGTATCACCATGGTGATGACATCTCAAGTTAACCGCGCCCGCGGGATTCCGTATGACGTCACATTGTTGCTATTTTAAAAAAAAGCTATGACGTCACAATGGGGGCCGGGAGGGGTCCAGCAAATAGGGGTTAAAAATCACACCATATACTACTCACGGCGATTGGCAAACACGTTCTTCAACAACATATATTAACGCACTCTAAAATCGGTTGGATTGACAATCAACACACATTTACTTGGATGGGATAACATGCACCCAATTGGGTTCATATTTTCTCAGCCCAGTTGATTTGCATTAATTCTCAATTCATCTGATTTCAGTGTAAGGTTATCTTTAGCTCAATGGAAAATATTATACGGTTGATCTCAGAGCAGAACCTTCAAAACCTGCTCTTCTTGAATTCAACGTAGGAACTTTTATTCTGTACGAATTGTGTCACTCTCCGTTTCCAGACAATCAATACAAACTCGAGACCAATACTGTGAACATAAGTGCATCTCTCTGCATAAAAATGCAAAGGAAAACCGAAAGAGACACAGTGTGTGCGATGAAGATAAGAACGTATTTCGGTCTACGTGCTTCAAAGTGTCAAAAGCGACACTGACCATCACATGGTTCAAACAGGTAGGGCCACCTCAAATTCAAGGTTTATTCAAGGACTTTTCCAGGACCCTTGTAATTTTTTTCAAGGTCTCTTCTACACCCAATATTTCGATGAACGTAGCAATTTATGCATGTTCGTACCTTTAGAAAAAAAAGTGATACTTGTGGTACAAAGTGGAGATAATTTGTAGAAGGGCAGAAGTGAGCATTAATCCTAAAAACTCAACACTTGACAATTTTCTGGAAAACTTCAAGGCACTGTGTCAAGGGTGGATTTATTTTGTGCCCATTTCTTGTGAACAGGAATATAAACTGTATGAATTACTTAGTCCGCTGATATGTTTGGGAAATTCAAGAGCTATGCAAGGCTGTTGACCAATTTTCAAGAGCTTTTCACGGCTAAAAAGCAGAGTCCGACAATGACTTTTTAATACAAAAGTGAAATTCAAGAAATTTTCAAGACCCTGTATGAACCCTGCATCAAGACTCCACTTAAAAAATGTTGAATCGGAAATTCTCATTCCATTCTAATCCATTCGTGAAAACAACAAACCTGCCGCCAATGTCTGTGAAGTGAAGTCACTTCAGGTGGCCTTCGTCGCCCGAATGCCCCATATACTAACAGGGATTTGTTTTTTTTGTTTCTCGACTCGACCATCTAATTTAGAAAAGACAAGCTATTATTCCCCCGACTCCACAATCTGCTATGATTCTTCACTAACCCCGAATGGGCATCGAAACATTAGCGTTATAGTTCTAATTTCAAGTATTACAAAAGCTGGCGATTTATATAACAAAAGTGGTTAGCTGTTTTTTATAACAAAAATGGGCGATTTCTATAATAAAAATGGTGACCACGAACTATAACAAAAGCTGGCGTTCTATTACAAAACTGGTGAGGTATAACAAAAATGGGCGATCACTGTTACAAAACTGGTGAGGTATAACAAAAGTGGGCGGTATAACAAAAGTGGTTGCCACACCCGATCCATTTTCGCTTGCGTAATCGTGTAGTGTGTCTGATTGTGCGACTCCGAACTTTGCTAGTGAACACGTACGCCCGACCAATCGGCCGTATTCAACATGCTGAATATTGGCGATCAATTTCGGCCGGATTTTTATCGGTGGCGTAGAGATCGGTCAGTGTGCCCACCTCGGCGACAGCAGATCGGATGCGTATATTGACAGGAGCCAATCACTGTACGCCTACAAGTCACATGATTTCAACATGGCAGCCTCCACCAAACAGCTACTGCGGTTTGGAGCTCGGAGAAAGAAGACGAATTGGCCGTCCTTTGGTCAGAACATCCTTGTCTGTACGATGTGAAATCGAAAGAATATAGAGATAGGGTGGCCAAGGAACTAGCCTTAAAAGAAATTGGACAGAAAGTGGAAATGACTGGTAATATTTAGTTTCCGTGTATTACCTGGGACCGTAGAAGCTCGTAGAAATGTGCTGGTGTCATCCGCATGTATGCTCGGTATCCTCCTTGATCTTCGGCTTCCAATTCACGAAGAAGTGTTGTATATACCCCACATTTTCCCGACGCAGTATCCAGTCGCGGCACCACCACCTACGCCTTTCCCACCTAATTCGCCTCCGTCTCCTTCTAGCTAAAAGCAAGTAAATTGCTGCTACTGCTGCAATTTTCTTCCTGTACTTCGACTTGCTGGCCGCCATTTTATGATCACATGACAAGAGTAAAAAGGTGTCACATGACAAGAGGAGACGTCGCTGTCGTAATGTTGTCCGGCAAGTGTGTCCACTCAATCGTTGAACTCACTGCCGGTCAAAAATCGACGGCGTAAAAAATCTTTGTCGACAGCGATAAAAAATCGCCTAGTGTGTCCCCGGCTGTAGACGTGATTTTATATAGTATTGTTTATACGCATTATATACACATACACGTTACAATCCTACGTTATCACATACACGTTTATATACATATTTATTTGACTTCATGAAATGCATCTAAATTGACTGTATTGTGGCAAATAAGATTTGTGAGTTGTTGTATTCTTAGAGTGTAGATTTAAAGATTAGACAAACTCTTATCAGGTAAGAAGAATGTTATAAAAAAAAATAAAAATCTATGTTTGGAAACCAAAGCAAAAATGTAATAAATGCATTAAATCAACTTTCAGTTGGGTACTAGGTGCGTACCGATCAACTTGGTTCATTACTGTGAAGAACGTTTTGAATTGCGATCATAAAAGCTGCCCAAGAATTTCGACTGGATAACAACACAGTCGCGATACGGATGAAATCTCTGGCCGCTTTTCTCCAAGCAACGCTGTAGAATGTCACCTGTTCAAAAACAAAACAAAATGAACGGAAATGGTATCTGAATTTCATTTTGATTTCTCTGAATTCGGTCTTAATTTAAATATTCAATCCAGGAAGTCTCGACCAACTGGTGAAAGTGTATCCCAATAAAATTGCATTCGGATTTGAAAAGAGACTGGTGTCCTGCTGAAAGAACTGTAGGGTTATAACTAATTTTAATTAAAGTATATATTTTTAAATATAAAAGCAGTATATAAGAAGACCCAAAATGCATCAGATCTGTGTGAAGAATTAAGAATAAAAATCATGTAGCTATGGAGGTTAATGTATTGAAATGTTACCGAACTCTTCAGTTTTGTAAAATTCATTCAATTCATTCTGTAATATGATGTTATTGAGGACGTCAGAGCTAAATAGGCGATGGTTAGTGGGAAAACCGGGGATAGGAAAGGAGTATGTGTCATCACATCTGATTTTCATTTCTTCATTTTGCAAACAAGTAGAGTCACGAAAACAACCTAAAACCTGAAAATGCAACTCACCGTCCGTGGTAACCACAGCTTCTGCGGTCGTGCTGGAAGATGCAGGTTGTTTTGAACTCACCGTTGTCATATTTTTCTGCTCATCTGCAAGAAAAGAAATTTATCTTCAATTGCCTCAAACAACAAACCTTTTATCTCCCCATTAAAGGCGGATAGCGAGATGCATATTGGGCCACGCACCCTCATTACTTTGTCTCTCAGAAAATTAGACCTATTCTCTTATAAATACAGACAGGCTACAGGGGTAGGACAATAAGAGACACAAAGGGATCACCAAAACATTCTTCTATTTATACATATGCGACAAAACCTAAATCAGTGCACCAATACACATACATGTTTTGAAAATTAGGGACATTTTCCGATCACAACACCTCAATACATTGACACTAACGGTCTGATGATACTAGGATAATACATCAAAGGCTGACGCGCAATTAGTGTCCTCTTGATAAACCGACCAATAACTAGTGATACAAAAGCGCATCAGCCACATAAGGGCTGGGAGTTATTTTATTGGTTGTTTAGGTGGACTAGAATCCTGGGCTATTATATCACGCAAGTGAAGCAATGGTATGCTAAGCTAGCCACCTTCGTTACCTTAGTTGCGTTTCTTATTAGTTCAGTTCCATGGATTGGAAGAATTATTATTCGTTATTTAAGATTGATCGATTAATATTTTTAACAGTCAGCCAATAATGATTGGTCTGCCCTAAACATTAACTTAGCAGCTATTTTGGTTTTATGAAATTGGGAAGTACCAGTCTCCAAGTCGGAATGGCGAGCGTTCAGACCCAAGAGGTTAACGAATACACGGCGAGTGAGATGTTATTCCCAAACGTATGTTTATTACAGATAGATTACGTGTCTGGCATAAGCGCACGTTTAGCATTGTAAATCAAACCAAATTGTAGTTACAAGCGTGGTGTTGACAGCAAGCTTTAACGATTCGTATTCTCAATCATTGCTATTAGTCATCTTTGAACCCTGATACGAAAAAACATTCAGTATCGGATTCGGACGAGAATGTATGGCTCTGTCGCATCTGGCAGAGAATATGTTTCTTCAATGTGTAGAACATTAGCATTGCTTCCAAAGAAATAAATTTAGCATCCGAGAACGTCACCCGAAAAGTAGTCTTTTGAAAAAAAAATAAGAAAATAAATGACTATATATCAAAATATTGTTAAATTGTACGCAGATGTAACATTTTTTTGAATGGTCGGTCGCGAGAAACACTTGAGCACGCATGTCTACTTTTTTCCAGATGTGGCATTACATACTTGTAGTACTCCTCGTAACAAACTGTCACGAACCGAGACATAACAAAAAAAAAAAACCTAAAGAATTTAATCAAACAAAAGAAAACAAAACCAAAACAGCAATGAACTGACATCCCCTGTCTACGACAATGGGATTAGCTATAGTTGCCCCAGAAATATTGTAGAATGCTAGTATCTTGTGTGTGTGTGCATGAGCATCTTGAAGTATCCTTTCAACAAAGTATGTTTATTTTTTTAACCCTTTACCCAACGCAGACGATATCAAAATTTATTATTTTAAATACCATTTTTTGAAATAATATTTTTTCAACTGCTGAATTTGCATATTACGCGGGCGGATGCGGGCGATTCGTTGGGTAAAGGGTTAACCGTCTACACACTGATATCGTTGTTTCAAAATTTATTTCTAATAGCCACATTTTCCTTCAATGCAACAGCGAGAATTGAACCAGTTTAGTCTTATTTGTCAGAGCTCATTGCGTCGGTTAAATTTCTTGTTGCATTCTTGGAATAAATGTGCTGATTGAAATTTTGCTATTTTAGCATCAGTATACGGATGGTTAAAAATACTTTTACCAGCTAAGAAGAAGACTCAGTTTGCATCAGATTCGTGTTCAGAATTAGCTGTAATTGAACAATGCAGCCACATAAACAGTTGTATTAAATTGTTATCTATCTTTTTCCGCATCTCTAAGTATTTTCGTTTATTTTCCTCAGGGTCATATTATGTAATTTATTGTCTTTTTGAATGATGTGTCTAAAATGGTAAAAAGTGATTAGTTGGACAACTATGTACAAGAAAAAAATACTGATCAGATATCATATAATATTTTTCGGTTTATGTCTGTTGTAAGAGAGAAATATTTTGTCATCAGATGTGATATTATATATTTTCGTTATGCCTATTGCATATAGGGGGTGGGGTGGGGTTGGCTACTGAAAACAATTGGAACATACAAACAAAACTTACTGGACATTGTAACAGGAGTCGGAATAGTTGTCCCGTTGAATGCAAATTGTTTTGAACTCACACTTGGCCAACTTGTATGTTCATCTGTAATAAAGGAATGTTATTTTCCATTAACCCTTTGACCAACGTAACGGTCAAAGACGGCCAGCGCTATTCTCAAAAATCGCCAATTAATTTTCATTATTTTTTCATTTTTGTCTCAGAAACATAGGTTATGACCTCTCCTTGGAACGAGTACATTATCTAAAAAAAAACTTTCTCCTGATAATAATATTACACAGATAGATTAGGAAATAAATGGCAAGATAGATGCTTATGAGTAACTTTGAAAGATGCTTTATCGAAGTGTATTTCTGAGAGACGTTGCAATATATTACAACGAGGGCTTAAACAAACAAGAAAAACACATGCAAACTGACAACCAACAGATGCATTAATGGGATGTGGTGAGTCTGTGCGAAAAACATGCAGGTGTCTTTGCAGCCCCACTAGTCTTTGCTGTCTGGTAAGCTAAACAAAAACACAAATATCTACACAATGACCTTAAATGTGTGCGATGCTAATGTATCGTGTGGGTGCTGGAAACGATCTTGGTTTATCCTTTCGTGAAGGTCCACATACATATTATTTAATCCTCCACACAACGATGTCGAAATTCGAGAATTTCAAACTGCAAAAATATCCAAAAATGCAAACGAGAATTTAATATTTCCAATATTGTTTTACAGAGCTCCCTGAGATCCGTCAAACAAGAGTGACTAGAATAAAATTATATGCGGCGGTGGATATAATTCTAATGCTTGAAATTTTAATATTCGTGTACAGAAGGTTACTAAACGTTATCACCCTCCAGGACGAAGACGCCACTGGCACCTGTTTTTGAGCAGAAATTGCAGAAGTTGAACTCTGCAGACATATAGACAGTTCTAGTTAATTGTTACCTGACTTTTTCGCTCAGCCAAATATATTCGTTTACCCCTCTGTAGGCACAATATTGTAATTCGACAGTTAAATTCGACCTCGAGTTCTTTCTGAACTCGTAATTTGATCGGTTGAGAGCCGGGCGGCTCCGTGCTCTCTAATCGCAGTTAAATTCACTCTTACCGTGCTCTGATTGCCGGAAGCGGGTTAATTAGAATATATCTGTGTTCTCGCTACGCGCGAGCAACGGTGCTAAACCGCTCCTATCACAGATCGAACACAACCCGGAGTTGTTTCCTGTGGCAACGGTTGTTAGCGTTCATGCTTTGAAGTGCACCTCGTAAACTTGAGAGCGGCAAATAGACCAGGATCGAAAATGACACGTTTTTTATTGTTTTTCTTGAAATAATTTGGTTTGGATAATTTCGTCACTTTTACCGATGACAAGAATTACAATGGAGATAAACGTCTCTTGTTTCGTAAGACATTCGGGAATTTGACTGTGGAAAACTATTTGTTAACTCGCTCCTTCGGGGTCTGTTAATAAATGGTTTTCCACAATCGAATTCTCGAATGTCTAACTCAACAAGAGACGTTTATCTTCCAAATGTATCTAGATGCCATTTAGAAGGATACGACTAAATCGGTGAAAGATGATTTGCTGAAAACCATGTTGATGAAAAAATTATTTTGTCAGACGTGATTTTATATAGTCTTGTTGTGCTTATTGCGTATACATACACGTTATCCGACTCAGTGGCTAGCGGAGAATTTTTTTTTCGCAGCGGTGAAGGAATGATTCAAGGCGAGCAGGTGAGTCACAATTGAGGGATTAAAAGTATTTTTTCGCTCGCGCCCAACACGCGACCATACCACTTCCAGCGAGTGCTGCCACATCCACGTGCAATGTTTGTCATTCCCGTTTCTTAATATTGCTATCCGTTTGAAGCCAACATATTCTGTTTTCGAACAGCCTTTCGTCAATTCAGTAGTCCTTTGTACTAAAAACCGGTTTGACATAAATTCGTATGTAAATGAATTCAAAAATATTATGTTTTGTGTTGTTTGTATCAACCCAAGTTGTTGATTTGTCGTGGGTGATGAAATTTGTTCCGTCACATGTGATTCAAAACGGATCACTTGTGACCGAGAAGGGATCACATATCCGCATACAAGGATAACGATGTGCTTAAAATTAACCCTTTGAACCCTCGCGGCCGTTGTTCCGCCCAGGAACATGACACGTCATGATCTTATTAAATAGGATGGATGCTAAGTGCATGTGTGTGGTAGACCAATCAATATTTTCAGTGTCAGCCCCAAGGCTGCACATTGAAAATATTAATTGGTCTACCCCTAAATAATGAACATGGACTCTTAAAGTTGCTGTCATTGAACTAATATGGAATATACCACCAGGAATTCAAAGGGTTAATATCGTGTGGGTAACATATTATGCTCACATTGTTTTTGTCTATTCCTCAATTTGAGCTAATGAATTTTGCTTCTTGTGGAACATTTGGAAAACAGATGTTTGGAAATCCTCACAAAGAAGTAGATTTACTAACTGAGTTCGCCTTCAGTACTGCTCAGGTGATGTTCTGTTCGAAAACTCCGTATAATAATAACCATCAAAAAAATCCAGAAGATGGCGCAATTGGACATATCATACATTCTATGCCGGTCCCGACCTATCACCTCGTGTGCTCGAATAAAATATTGAACACGGGCGATTTTGGTTGCAATTCAGAGAAATGCAAATGTTTTAACAATGGCATTTAGATAACAATTTTATGCGAACACGACTATTTCTGCATACGCAGATTCAGGTGACTGACTCACTGTAATTTTGCATTTTTTCAACCTGAACGGAAGATATTCGGATGTTACTACTCTCAAGTGTTGTTCTTTAGTTGTTGTTGGAAGCAGACACCGTGGATTGAAAGCATGTCACCACGTTCGAGTGGCAAAAGTATCAACTGACCTCGTAGAGATGAAAAGTGGATAGGTATGAGCGACGGTGGGTGTCTATGTAATCGATGAAGTAAAGAAGAAAATAAACCCAACACCCTGAATTCCCGGAAGCATGAGATAAATCATGTTCTTTGACGTGGTTCCTCCAACTGACAATTGAGACATTTCAAACTTGGGACATAACAGTGAAGGAAACTATGAAAAAAAGACATTCATAAGTGAATTTATCACCCTGATGCCAGATGTCGCTCACTATCTAAAGGAGTGTGTTCACCTGGAAACGGTCAATAAAGTAACGCGTCTATTGATATATCGAAGAATACCACTGGGCAATATTTGCGTTTTGTTGTTTACTACCCTTATAAATTGGTTCCCATGTGATACTACATCGCAAATGAGCTAGAGATTGAAATAACTATGTAAAGACTCTGTACACTGTGGTGTTTTACTGCCGAAACCCTGAAATTTCTTTTGACTGCTGTATCATCCGCTTGGAAGGAGTGGCAAAATCGATGATATCGTGACCCCATGATGTAAGGCATAATGTCTGTGTGGTGTCGTCGACACTGTTCAAAATATGTACAGACGACAGAAATGATATGGGTTGTCCAGATGGGCGGTTCGAACTCCTCTCATTACCATGTCGGAGAAATTATAGGTCGCCCGAGTGCCAACATCTTCTCTGAAAGTTGCTACTGTGAAAGAAGGATTGATCATTTGACGAAATCACAATTTTCATAAGGCAAAAACTACCCTTGATGTTGCATGTATGTTTTGTATATTTTATACAAAACATACATGCAACATCAAGGGTAGTTAGGACAACGTATAAGTATAGGACAACCGTGTAAACATGCCCAAGAAACAACTCCTGTCCAATTATTATTATTTTAAAGGGGAAATTTTGTTAAACGAACGTACCGTAACGCTTCAAGATTGGAATGATAAACGAACATTTCGGATCTGTTTCATTCATTATTGTTTGAAAGAAGTAGATTGTGTTAGGTTAGTACGGATGGTCAAAGAACCGAAAGCACAACACTGTGGGACAGTTGTAACTCTCGCCCACCATGTCATAAATAGTTTCAGACCGGTTTGACAGGAATGGAAGTCCGTAGGAAAATTAGTCTCTCTGGACTATTATTCCGCGGAATTATAGTCCTAGGTCTAACATTTCTAGGAATAGTAGTCCGCCGGACTACTATTCCTAGAAATGTTAGACCTAGGACTATAATTCCGCGGAATAATAGTCCAGAGGGACTAACGTTCCTACGCACTTCCATTCCTTTTACACCGGCATGTTTCTTTTCTTTTTGAATGGCAATACAAAGCTAGTGATCCCTCATTGGAACGAGCTTATTGAGCTCGTTCCATTGAGGCATCATAAGCTATGTTTTTTAGACAAAAATTTAATTTGTTAGTTATTCAAATTTTTTTTCGCAAATGTCGTCTGGTATTCGGGTTGGGTTAACAGTTAATAAGTAAACACAAGGTTCGAATCACACGTTTTGAACAGATTACAAGCTTTGGTATTCGGATTACGCAAGTGGTCAATATCTGAAAAAATAATCACATCTATTCAGCTGGCTACACTCTCAATTGCACGAGTAATTGTTTACAAACATGGAGTCAAAAAGCTGTTCTGTTGGTCACTCGGTGGATATTGCGTGTTTCTGAGGTTACAAAAAATGGTGTAGTATAAGATATTTCCACGTCTCTAGATTTGAACGTTTTCTATTCATAAGAAAAAAGAAACCGCCAAAGCCTATGAATCGGTGAGGAGTGGAAATGGGACCGTATTTTCCGAAGCGTGTCCAGTTGTCATCGTTAAAAGTAGGGTATACATGGAAAAACATAAATCAAGGAAACATTCAATCAACCAAACAAATGGAAGCAACTGGAAAACCAAGTCGGATGAACGCAATGGTAATGAATTGTAGTTGTATCTTACAAAAACGTATGTGTTGATTCCGTACTTACATTAATACGTCGTGCAGCGGGACCTCTGATACACAGTATTATTTTGCAACCGCTGAATACAAGCGCATGTTGAGTTATAAATTGTTTACCTTACTGTTTATAGGATATCACACTCTTTCGAAGGGCGTCTGCGTTAGGCTGTACACGTTTCTGTATATGATAGTGGAAAAACTCTTCTCGAAGAACAATCTGTTTAGATAGAAAAAACACTCGACTTTCAAGTTCGCGGACAGTCAATATAAATTTGAGAAGAGGTGCTGCTGTACCTTGAGTTAGGGTTTCTAAGTTGCTGGCCGAAGTCACACAAATGAGAAAATCATACCGAGTTTAATGAATTACAGTAAAATCGTACATTACCCTCAGGCTTTGCAACGGGTGTCATTCGCGGTGTTGTTGCTATTATCGTAGGTGAACTGTCGCTAGTCAGATGAGTAATAGCTGTTTCGTCACAACCATCTGAAAGAAAAGTTTATTATATTATTACAACGTATATCCGCGTTGAGCAGTAGTTTGCCCATCAGTTCCGACTCGACAGAAAACGAAAGTCTCAATTTTCCATATCCATATCGTGTCTGTATCAAACGAGTCACTAACATTCGGATATTTTTGAAACGACAATTTTAAAATTGTATAAACGTAAAATAAAAACTTGGATGCCTTGGCACTGAACACTCCAGCCAAACATCCATACTTTCTCTTCTGTTTACATTTCATGTGTCGTGTTCAGCGTTTAACCCTTTACCTAACATGAAAAGCAGACGACACTTGCAAAAATAATTCTTGAATAACTAATTTTTTTCATTTTTTGTCTCAAAAACATAGGTTATGACCCCTCGTTGGAACGAGCTCGACGAGCTCGTTCCAACGAGGGGTCATAACCTATGTTTTTGAGACAAAAAATGAAAAAAATAGTGAAAATTAATTGGCAATTTTTGAGAATAGCGCTGGCCGGTTTTGGCCGTTACGTTAGGTAAAGGGTTAAAGACACAGATCAGAAAAAATAAAACCTATGCACAGGGCGCCTTGTTTGGTTTGGTCACTGCTCTCTATACTAGACTGCTGCAACGTCAGTGAAAAATTAGGAACTCAACCTGCCCCTTTCCCCAAACCGTCCTTAGATGGGGCAAAGTCAGTCAACGTACTAACTCGTCCTTTCGATGACTGCATTCACGGCCTAAGATCACTCACATCATCAGATATCAAACATCAAACGGAACCTAGTACGAAAACTAGTAATATGGCACCCACTTTCCAATTTCGGCGCTTATTTTTTGTCAACACAAGCTAAAATAGGTTGTAAGTATTCAATTTGTATTAGGGGTATCCTCAACATTCTTTCTTCATAGACATCACACGTATATACTTCAAAAAACGATAGGCGAGTGCGGGGTGTCGGAACAACTTAGAAAATGTTTAGGGTTGAGGATTATTTATTTATACCTAACTTTCCCCCACCCAGTATGAAAGCAGATGTGACCCTATCCGGTAGTGAATCCAACGGCCCAGAACGATTGACTCGGAACGGCCCAGAACGATTGACTCTTGCAGTAGCCTGTTTTTATTACACACTTAATCTACAAAAACACGATTTCGGTCATCAGATCTCTTCTCCGCTATCGCATGGAGTGTGATTATCTCGATACTGTCAAAATGCACGATGTGTGATACGTCGAAATCGAATGCAATCGAAAAAAATAGAAAATGAGACTAGGTGAGAATGTTGTTCTCTTCTTCCACCAAAGATAATTTGGGTATATTTTATTTGTACCATGATCGTCAGATTATTAAGAGTCGCTGTTATTTCTTCTTGAGTTTACTGAGCAGCAGACGTACACACGTGCGAATCTGTATTGTTTACATGAGCACCGGCGGGCGGTAGATCCGTTGTCAATTTTATCACCGAAACGAAATAGAACGAGAAACAGGGCCTTTTCTTCATTTTTAATAACAAAATAACATACTATTTCGAGTTACGGATGATTTATTTACATGAGACAATGCATGCTTGTTAATTTTTGATGTGTTATGGGATAAACGCAATAAATAATTGCCACTTTCATGTCACTGTTCGCGAGGCGACGTGCGATAAATTTAGACAAGTTCGCATTCAGATCTACGTCACCAAAGGTGAACTCGGATATAGTTCCACTGTGGATGTAAATTTTAACCACTGAAATCCCATTGCTTGCGTGTTCACCACAGCTGGTGTATAAAGCTAAGATTTGTGTCACATATAGTAGGATGGGTAACCATAATATACTGAGTCAAAAAAGAAAGTATAATAAACTTTGAGGAGCAATTGCTTTTAGTATTATCGACTTTAATTCCAAACAAATTATTGTAAATTCATATTTCGAGTCTAGCTGTGTGAATTTGCATAATTTCATGTTCTTACTGTTGCCAGAGCGTACGTCAGGACGTCGCAATTCAGACATGGGGTGAAATGAAAAGTTCACACATGCAGTCAATAGCGTCTATGTTCACCGTTTGCCTCTTGGATGGTGCATGGACCTGATAAGTCTCTGAATTTCACCCTGTGGCACTGCGTTCCACTCCCGCCTTAGAACATTACGTAAATCGCCTAACGTCTGAAGACCATGAAGTCGTACTCGACGGCCCAGTTGATCCCAAAGATGTTCGATTGGCGACAAATCTGACGAAAGTGGGGGCCAGGAAAGAAGTCCGATGGTCTTCTCCTCAAGAAAGTCACGACGATACTGTTGAGGGCAGTTTGTGCACTGATTCCATAACCCTGTCAGAAAAGTGTAACAGATCTGAGAACATTTTTGCTTTGGTTTATTAAAAATGAGATTCTTACTCAGTTAATTTCATATCGGCCGAGATATCTGTCCTCGGTAACCTCACATCAGCTAAAGTTGTCCCGAGCTGATATCTTGGCCGATATGAAACTAATCCAATAATAACATCCAACCAGATCTAACTATAAAAAACGCACGTTTAGAGGTGGAGCTTGGACAATGTTGTGCCATGTGTACGTTCCCTTTCTCGTGGTAATATTTGATTACTTTCATTTAAATAAGCGCAGGATTGTAGGAGTTAAACACACAAGAACTGAGTATGGACATCTAGAATCACAAGGGAGATAACTTTGTCAGAATGTCACAGCTTGAAAATACACTTGCTAATCCGCCTGTGCAAGACATTTCATTTCAATCGATTCATAAAATTAATGTATTGGAGTCTGTAAGAATCCAAACCAAGAAGTCCCAGTGTCAGGAGAGAACCTATCATGCAGCATACATGGCCATGTATTGTAGCCCTGCACACAAGAATTCCATATAGAAATCCGAAATGTTTACACTACAGCTGAAATGTTCTTCAATAAAGACTGTATTGGCAGTGGATTCCCATGTGATGTTATTTTCCAATGAATACCAGTTGACCATGTGATTTATCCCATGAAAACCAGTTGACCATGTGACATTCGAACATCGCGCCTTGATATTACGCACTACATTCGGTTTTCCAGGGTCTATTTTTAAATCCCGAAATTTGCATCTATGTCCTGTAGATGGACGATTGTCAATGCAAATAACTTTCTGTTTCCGCGATTGAATGCCGTCTCAGAATCAGGTCTCTTCGGTAGTAACCCACAAGCAGAAGAGATTCTGTTCAAATAATGGAATGCCTCTAATATAAATTATATTTAAATTATTATGGTATATCTTTTCTTATCACTTATGGCAATGCAATTTGTTGAAACATATCGTCTGCTTGAAGCGTCGATGCAATTATTTTGGCGAAATAGAAAACTTGTTACAAGCGCTCGCTTTGATCGAAGTTTGAAACAGAAAACTTATATATTTTCACGAATTTTAAAAATAAGAGCAAATAAAAAGAAACATTTTCTCATCTCAAAATGATAAAACAATTTTCAACAAAACTATATGATGTGACACCCTCATTGGAATGATCTCCTTCCAGTAAGGAGTCACATCATATGGTTTTACTGGAATATTTTAATAAAACGTTTTTCAACTGCTCAATGAGCCTCATTCTGTAAACTATGAGGGCACATGTAGCTGTAATGTTATATAAAGGGTTAACAGGTTGTTTGCAGGAACTATTTTCTGCCAGACGCCACAATGTTTTGTTTCCTTTTTAGAATTGGTCCCTAACCGAATTATGGTTACCTGAACCGCGGCTTTCCGAATGAGCTCACTAATTACCCCCTCCGGCAATAAATAATTATATTTTTATCAAGAGAATAAACTAAACAAACTGAATCATGACTGTTCGAAGTCCACGAGGTGATGAAATAAATTTATCACGCGCAAATTCACTATGAATCGCGCGTTATCAATTTGTTTCAACACCTCGTGGATTTCGAACAGTCATGATTAAATTCTTAAATACATTTATACCTTTTGTGAGTATGGCGTCACTGGTGTCCTTACAGTTCCACCAATATGTAACGCCATAATATCACGATTATGGTTAAAGACAAGTCTTAATCCTTTACAGTCATTGTTGACTTTTCGCCGAGGTATTGTAGAAAAATAAGTTACGCGATGAATGAAATAGACATCTGATGCGTTAAAATAAATTTGTAGTCCCACTCGTCGTAATAAGTAGTTACCAAACGGGCCTTGCACAATGGGCTATACAGATTATCACCACAGTGTGTGTCTCCGGGAATTCAGGTCCAGTCAAGTTGTAGGAACAGAACAGTATTTCGACGAGCCCGTTAGGGCGAGTCGAAATGCGATTCTGTGCCTACAGCGAGACTTGATCTGAATTCCCGGAGACACACACTGTGGTGATGATAAATTTATCTCACAATATTCACCACAAAATGTGTTATAAAACTATTTTAAGAGGAACTTTTTCATTTGCCTTAACGACGGAAAGACGCAAATTGAAAAATAGAATAGCGTTCATGGAACTCAATATTGAGGTCAGTGATGACGTTACACTTCAGAGGGGAGGGGGGGGGCACGATGACGCCGTGTACTAAGGCGTTGCACGTCGATGGTACGCATGTCTTCAACCAATCTAACCCTGCCTGTGCAGCAGAGCGGAGTTACGATGTTGGGGAGCTGACAGCTGCTCGTCGTTGCTCGGTGGTTCTCTCCGGGTACTCCGGCTTCCTCCACCCGTAAAACTGTCACGGTCATGATTAGCCATTGGGCATAAATGTGTGACCTTAAACATCAATAAATAAATAATAATAAATAATAACACTTCAGAGAAAATTACGTCACTGGGATTCACTTTACTGGATACTGCTTGCGAAGTGGAGCAACTATGTGTTTCGTCAACGTGAATTTGGTTGTAACTTTTGCAACAATTACTGGTGAATTAAATATCCCTCTTGGTGTAAAGGTTTATTATATTTTAAAATATGCTGTTCATCGTTTTTTGAGGTGGAGATTTCCACATTTCATAGCGAAAGCTAATCCTTTAACTTCAAGAGAGAAACCTCGACTCGAGCGTTCAGGAAAATCTCAATAATAGGCTACAAACCAGCCCAAGATGCCGAAAAGTGTGCATAATTTAACTATTCGTTGAGTTAACTTCCCCAGTGACATTTTAGAATGCCCTGTATAATAAATACATTACCGGGCGTTTAGTTGGCAGATACACTGTCATATACGGCTCAGAGAAAACAATATTAGGTTCGGCTTCGCCTCACCTAATATTGTTTTCTCTGAAGGGAAAAACGCAAAGCGATCGAACAACGATATTAATGCCGTTGTTTTGACAACAGCAGAATCACGAGCTTGTATCAGGGGCCCTTGATACGGATTCGGAACAAGGGCCCAGATACATTAAACTTTAATTGCGTAACATTGCAAAATCACCCCGATTGTGAGATAAAAATGATTATTCTTGCTCGATAGAGGAAACATTCATTGACACAGGCAACATTTATTTATTAGATAATTTATTTCCAAGAATTTCCCATTACGAAGACGACATGATTTCAAGCCCGGATAATATGAAGCCGATTTCGGCCAATGTAGTCTAAACAGATTTTCCTAATTTTATGCCATTCATGTGCATAGCAAAATTAATATTCCAAATACAGTTAAAATGAGAAGTACTGTCACGAACTGTGCGCTTATCTAGGCTTAATGGCGCGTAGGAATTGCGCGCAATTGCCATGATTCTGCCATTGGCCGAAACATTGCTTGTGCACAGGCCATATGTACATAATTTGATAGCCTTACAGTGGTCATAACGCGTAGATTAACGCGCAGATCTACGTAATATTGTGCGCATTTCATGACAGGACATCTAGTTTTAACTGTATACACAAAGGTGTCTCATGCAATATTAAACCAAAAATGGTTTATATGTTTTATTTGGGTGAGAATTATATGTTGCTGACCTTTTTACCAGTTACGCTCTTTTCAACGCGTCACTTACCTTTCATCTATGTTAAATCGTTCACTTTTATTTCATATGGTATGCGCTGTTAGTTTTTCAGACTCCCCCACCCTCATTCAGCCTTCCCGCCGAAATAATTGGGCCATAGTACATATCCGTTACGGATTGGATTTGTTGTTATGGTGCACGATCGGCTGCGCAGATTGTACTACCTGCAGGCTAGTGATGTGCATAAAAAAATAGAACAAAATGTTTCCATGGTAATTAAATTTGACATGCTCTTTAAGTTGTACCTGTGCTAGTTATCATATGCTGCGAGCGATAAAAATACGTTTTATTTTCCGATTTGAAGATGGAAATTAACTTTCTAACAGCGCTAATGTTCAAGAGTCATTTCACTTGATAATTTAACACTAATCACAACATTAATTAATTATAATTTTAAATGTCATTATGCCAAAATGGCAAAATGTTGCGCTTCCGAACATGCCTCCCTATATGATCTTCATCAACACAGTTTTGCACAAGACATATAATCCACAGGTGCTGATTGTAAACCAGGTCTAGATTACCTTCCACTGACGTAACTCGCATAAGTTTCTGATCACTGATTTAAACCTCTGAGCGCCGATTTCAAGCTGCCAAAATTCCAAATAATGTCGTGGAAAGAGATCAAAGGACGCACCTAATTGAACGTAAGTACAATATTAGTTATCCACGTCTGATACAGGATATATGGAAAGAGCATAGCCTAAACCCGAACGGGGCTCATTGGCCGGACCTCGGAAGAGACGCAATAATCAAGTGAACCAGTTACGCCGTGTTTGGTGGCCCTTGTAGCCCGCTTGAGCAGCCAACTGGTAACGTCAGCCCTATAGTGATATGTGGTCTTAGTGCGCATATGTAGCGAGAGATGTTAGAGTGATGCGTGTTTCCGTCATCCATTTTGTAAACTGGTGGTCGCCATCTTGGTTTCTATGGTAGCATGTGTTTGTCATGTGACCCAAAGACCTGCAATAGGACGGGTATATTCGGGGGTGTGTTCGAATAAACTAGAGTAGTTTGCAGGTTCGGATTTTCACACAATACTCGTTTAGTCCAAAGGATTACCCAAATAGACCGGACCGACAATCCTTCCAAATCGCCAAGAAACACCCAAAACTATCAAAGTGGTCTTAGATTTCCCCCAGAATCCCCCTTTCCATGTATAAGAGTCAATATAATTACATAGAATACTCGGCTAGAATTACCACAGACAACTCGACAACTATTTATTTGGCTCGAATTTCTCACTAAATTCTCAATGTCCACCTGTTTATTTCAGGAATGATTTCTGAAGAATCTTATCTATTCCAATAATAAGCACATTCCTTTGAATAAGAGTAAACCTAATTACCACAAACAATCCGACAAAGAGTTCAAATCACCAACAAACATCCCAAATCACCAACACGGACTTGGCGAGGCCACCATCTAGGACATCTAGGAATTATAATATTAGCATGTAGACCCATAAGGCGCGTTCCTTTCTGTAAGAGTAAGTCTATGACGTCGCTTCTGAGGCCCTGGGCGAGGTCCGGCTAATAAGCCCGCTTGGTACATGATGCACCACTTATGAGCATTTACACTAGTTTGGAAACTGATATGGTGGTATCCGTTTTCAGACCAATGTAAATTTCCATACTCTCAGGAATAGACAAAGACAATATGCTGACATTTACCTGCAAAATGTAGAGATGTTTTTTTTTGTTTTTTTTTGATGACCTTCCGCGAGTTGTATCGCACTTGTCAGGTCCTCAACTCGATGCTACACATTATTCCAGAAAACTTCACTGTACTGATAAATATTTTTTGTTATGCAACTGTTCTCAGGTAATAATTAAATAGTATGCCCACTGGGAGAAGTGAAAATGGGTACATCTCATTTTGGCGATAGCAGACGAAAAACTATTTGTTGTCCTTGTTGCTAGTGAACTCGAACTGAACCAGGAATGTTTACGAATCGAATTCCAAATCGCATCTCAGAAACATTTCAAATTGCAGATATTGTAGCTTTTGCCAGCACAGAATATAGAAAATAATGCCAGACCTCAATGAAATATTGTATTAAACAAAGCTTTATTTGTTTAAACAGGTCAACCAAAGAATTGGAATAGCTCAGAAAAGAAATAAAAGTGGTATCAGAAGGGGTACCTCCATAATCTCTTTTTCTGTCATCAGGTCTAGAGGACAAGAAACTCGATGACAGAAGAAGAGATCAAGAGGACACACTAAGTCTTGTGTAAATAACTTCTACGATTCGCCTAATGTCTTGCTACATTCTATATGCATTATTCTTACCAAGAATATCTATGCTTTGGGCAAAGTCTACAAGATTTATTTGCTTTTGATCGTGTCCAGAAACGCCACAGCTTCCACTAACAGTCGTGTTGCCTATTATTCGTAAAGCTTTCTGTAACTGACAGGTGCATCGTAAAGTATTACCCTCAAGACGCCTGAAATGAAAACAGTAATATTTCCTTCTTGTTTTATCATAAAGTTAAAAGTAAAGGGAAACAAACTCCATGTTTTCATTTATGAAATGTCACCACATGCATCCAATATTGTTAACTGTGTCATGAGAACACTTCGAACAAAAATTGTTCGACGTCCAAAGAACACGCTTTGTATAATCTCAACGTCTCAAATGCAATCCAATGCAGCCATGTAACACAAATAATTATTCTTGACCAAAATTCATTGCAGCACTCATGTTCCAGTAAGATGAAATACCCGCTTTCTGGTTGGACGAGAGTTCCGGTAGTTTCTTATATGTCTATGTTACTATTAGCATATGTCTGACGTCATCACGCGAAATATTTGAGGTTACTCATTTTGCAATTATTCTATCAAAAGCGTGACTTCCAAACCGCTTCATTTTTCTAGACTTCTCACACGTGCATCGGGCGATGCTCCGTGTGAAATGTTGCTTAAATTGCAAATCAGTTTACGATTTGGACTAAGATGGGGTGATCTCTACCTTTATCTGATTTACTGCCTATTCGTCCAGTGGCGACGTGGAGTACTCAAGAGAGTTATTTATTAAACTTATCGTTAACAGTTATCTTGTTCATTTCACGATGTGGTTTTTTGGGCTATGGGTTGGGTCTTATAGGAACATATAAGTTATTGTGATGAATTGATGCAAACATAGGCTCCGAGCCGTTAATCTCGGAATATGTTACCGGACATTCATCACAATAACCTGTATTGTTAAATTACCTTCACCTTTGTGATGCATATATATTTGTCTGAACTATCTATTATAACGAGGGGCTGCGTCCCATGAATTCGAAGCTCTGCCCTTGTTGTAGTCGACAAGTTGGCATAGAAGTACTTGTAAGGCGTCGCCGCACATGGCAGCTTGTGAAAACAACTTGACGCAAAACATGTTGAACGACATGTCTCATTTATCATACAGTTAAAACTAGAAGTCCTGCCACGAATCGCGCGCTTATCTAGGCGTAATTGTGCGTAGGAATTGCGCGCAATTGCCACCTCTAATGGCATCCAAAGCACGGCAGGTTCTCTTGGTTACTCATGGCAAACACAGGCAATGTTTAACCGGAGGTCCATTGGCTGAAACATTGCTTTTGCACAGGCCATATATACAGAATTTGATAGCCTTACACTGGTCATAACGCGTAGATTAACGCACAGATCGACGTGTTATTTGTGCACATTTCATGACACGACTTCTAGTTTTCACTGTAGGGTTGCTGCTTCTAAAATATTCAATTCAACATTTGTTTGAAACAGGAACACGTTTCATTGTGGTGAGGAAAATATACCTGATTTATCATCATGAAAACGGACTTTCGATAAAGTTATCTCGCCAGAAATTATTGCACTGGTGTGAACGGTCCAGTAAAAAATCATGTAATAGTTTAGAAAACACTTGACACATCAGTAGAAAATAAAGCGAAGTGTTATTTTGTTACTTTTAATAAACGAAAACAACAGACAATTCTTTTCCTACATACAAGTCAGATACACTTTCTGTACTTTCCATCTAACACCCCGAAGGATCCTCTTCCCCGTATTCTATCATTACTCCCTCCCAATGTTTGACCCAAGAATACCTTGGAACGTGACCTCACTTTTTTCCTAGTTGTTTTGAGATTCCTATTGGGTGGTTTTCTATTTTTGTCCTTGATTAAAGAAACTCAGAAATGCCTTCGTCATCGATTTCCATGTCTATAACTTCCACCCATGACTTAGGTTCAGTAAATGCATAGTCATTTTTTGTCTTTCTATCGTTTCTTTTCCTGGGCCACTTGCCCTAATTCTCTACATCCCCACTCAATATCGTTAGGCCAAGTTGATTTGTAAAGACCATACGTTTCCTCAGATTGGCATCGTCTTTCTTGTGCCCACCAATTGCACCCTCCTATCTGTCCTCGCTGTGACAATTAAGCTTTCCAGTCAGTATAATACGAAACCATCTGGTCACCAGTTCTGTAACATTGGATCTGAGAGTCGCATATTCCGTTTTTCAAATCGAGCTTGGTCACTTCGGCTTCGAAGTATCCAGCCCCACTTGAACTCCTGTCAGATGTACATACGGAGTCTTCCTCTCTTTTTGTGACCTTCTAATCACCCCACTCCAAACTACACGTATCCCTTGATCTAATCAAATTGCTCATCCTGCCTAGTCCTGTCTCACTTGGGACTATTACATCAATTACATCAACATCATCTTCCTGGCAAATGGTTGTCATTATTATTATTTTCCACCGGAAACCCTGGATGCTGTGGTATAGTTTGCGTTGTTCCTACCTCTTAGTAGGGGTCCCATTTTTCTACCATTCTTACCTTTTCGTTCTCCAAAAGTGATTTTTGCCTCTCATCTTTTCTCCACGGAAACCCTAGATGATGTGGTATAATTTGAAAACACCACGCCTTCGCTGACGTGTTATTCATACCTCTTCGTTGGGGGTCCCATTTTTCTACCATACTTACATTTTCGTTCGCCGAAGTGATTTTTGTCTCCCAGCTTTCCCCACTCATCCTGCCTTATGCCAAAAATGGTTCCACTATCTGTAACATGTTTCCTCTTATCACCTCCTTACCTTTGGGCTTACAGTACAGCAGTCATGGATTGGTCACTTTCAACGAAAGTGTTATTAATGTAGCACCGGGTACATGCTTCATTAATTAAAATTTTGCTGATGATGAGTTTTATTACCTGGTAATCGCATACGTGGACATCACTGCCCACGCGTGGATTATGACCAGTTCACAGTGGTTGTACTGTAAATGAAAACCGTCCCTATCATACAAATCATGCCTACCCTAAAAGATACTACAGTACGTGGAGAGTGGATTGTAACTGAATCACCCGCGGAGTGGAGTTATCACCCAAACTATAACTTTCAAATTTCGTGTATATCGACTAAAAAGCAAGCAATGTTTCAGCCAATGGACCTCCGGGTTTAACCCGGAGGTCCATCGGCTGAAACTTTGTTTGTGCTTGTTATGCTTTGCAACAAATTTGCAGTTATTGCTTGGGTGGAGTCTCCACTCCGCGGGTGATTTAGTGATAATACACTCTCCACGTACTGTAAATCATTGCAGTACTCCTCTATTTTTTTGTCAAAATCCATGATTTTTGAACTTCGTTCACACCTCTTCACAATTCGCTGGGAGGAGCCCCGACACTACTTCCTCCACATTTCAGCTGTGTAACATAGCTGTAATATCCCTGTAGGTATCCCCCAGCCGAACTCTCCTCCTATCCCGATACTGTTTGTACCCACGTGTTCAGTCATGTATCTGGACCTTGGTTTTTACCAATAGCAACTACTCTGTCTCTAATATCCTCCATCTTGTCCTCGAGGGAAAGAAAAATTCGTCCTGTCCCTGCACGATACTACTTCCTGCTACCACTAACTCTCGCTTAGATGATCCCCTATCCCTCTCTACCACTCCACCTTTTTCTGGAATAGCCTTCACCCGACCCAGTCCACTGACAATCCATGCTACGTCCATCGCGACACTGGTCAACTTTCCATCCATGTTTACAAAATGCAGAACCCGAAAACAAACCGTACGAACAATTTACACGAAACAGGCAACGTAAATAAACTACATTAACTTTATTACACCAACCCCGTCCATATTTGTTCGCCCCAGTGGGTCATATTTCCTTTGAGAAGACTTTCGGAGGTTTGAGACAAAATCAGTGTTAAAATGTGCAGCTCAATGGAACTTCCTTTATTACCGGATGTGCTTGATTATTGCGGTAGATTTATAAAGGAAAAGCTTTGGAACTTTTACTAATTTTTTACATTGATTACCCACTAACTTGTAGTGTTAAATATGGAAAACGAAAGTACTTCCGCAGTTAAGCCATGGGTCTTGGTTTGAGCGATGTGGTACGTCAAGTCAGGCTCTCGGGTCACCAGTATAATTCTGGAAAGAGTTCGACGCTCTAATGGGCTGTTTGTTTACCCATTTTTCGAATAGTTTGTGCTGAGACGACGTTGATGTAATGAGCTGTTCCTTTAACTCACTTGCTGGTACTGTTTCGTGCTCCAGTTATAAATATATTCCAATCAATGCGTATTTAGTTTACATTTAAATCATCAAGGTATTTGACACAATGAGTGGAACTACGTTGCGTAATCACAAAACTACCCCCAGTCTTTATGCCTATTGGTAAAGTCATTAAAAATTCAAGTTTCAACATTTCTGTCGTCGATTCAAAGAAAATGAAGAAGATCCAATCCTCTTGAATAAGGAGATCAGATCAGGTGGTTGGAAAGCGAATCGTAGTTTCGTTTTTGGCCGATCAGTTGAAATGCTCCAGACAAGTGAATCCAAACATATGCAATGGTCTATTTAAAGTTTAGCCAAGCTATAACAGTGTCGAATTCCTTACAAACATAGATTGTCCGCCTGAGTGCTTGATGTCAATTGTTTGAAGAAAATAGCTGCAAATGTATTTCTCAAACTCGTCTTGCTGCTAGCACGTCCTTCTTGGGTGGTACGTCGGTAAGAAGTTTAAAACTCACTTTACCCCTTAATACCAGCATTTTAAGCAGCAAACGTTTTTTTACAAAGGAATTTAAGATGTTCAGTGTGTCTTGTGTGACATAGGTCAATGAGCGCCATGAAGCAAGCTTAAATTAGTTAAATTCCTAGTTGTGTAATGAGAACAATTCGCAGGTTGATCGTAAGATATTTTTGACATCAGTGTTCAGAGTATTTAGACTGACCATCTGAGTTATGGTGTGTCTATTATACCACTTCCTAGTAATATTCCACAAAGTAAAAACAAAAAAAAGTTTCAATCATTTCCTAATCGAATGAACGGCGAATAACAGAACAAAACTCACATTTGCAATCCCCGTAGTCCCTGCGATGGTTTTGATATGTTTGATAAAATTAAAGAAAAATACCAAGTGTTTGAAGCTAGTACAGTTAAAACTAAAAGTCCTGTCATGAAATGCGCAGAAATAGCACGTCGATCTGCACGTTAATCTACGCGTTATGACCATAGAAAGCCTTTCAAATTCTGTACATATGGCCTGTGCACAAGCAATGTTTCAGCCAATGGACCTCCGGGTAACCCGGAGGTCCATTGGCAGAAATATTGCCTGTATTTGCTATGAGTAACCAGGAGAACCTGCCGTGCTTTGGATGCCATTCGATATGGCAATTGCGCGTAATTCTTACGCGCAATTAAGCCTAGATAAGCGCACATTTCGTGACAGGACTTCTAGTTTTAACTGTAGGTTCATACAACATTCCTTCATACAGAATCGGATCTGTTCAAACAATGGCCATGGTGTCATGTGGATGCCGTGGTAGAAACTGAAATGTGGTTGAATTTAAAATCCTACCGTCAGAAACATATTCCACCTTCAATTACCATGCGAACCACGGGAGGTGTGGTATGTCTGTTTACTGTGGTGAGCAAGCTCTGCTTTACTGGTAAAATAGGACGCGAAACCAACTCCCGGAGTGAAAGTCATCTAAAGTGGCAGCGTTCGTATACACGATTGTTTTCACTTGATTTATACCCATGTTGCGGTTATGGCATATCCAAAGGTGCTGAAATTGACCTCAAATACAAATAAATAAATAAACAAATAAATAAATAAATAAACCTTATGTCAAAAAATCGTGTTTTTGAAACACTCATCTGACAGAAACTGGATGGATTCTGGTGATTCACCTGAATATTAGGGAAAGTTAGAAGAGAACCATTCGTCCGAAAACGTTTGTACATATATGGTGTGCTAAGTTTATCCATTACTTCTCTAATCAAGTTGGTCGGAGTTTTTCAGTCCCGGGTTGGTTATTCGTAAAGTCAATTATTTTCTTGACATAACATTACCGATACAAAGACCAAGTTTGATTGTAATCGGAATTTTTACACCTCAAAAACATTCCGATTCTGTTCAATAATCTGGTTAAGGTTTTTTTTTGCATTATATTAACCATTTACCTAAAGTAACTACAAAAAAAATGGTCAGTGTTTTTCACTAAATTCGTCAAGCAAATGTTCTATTTGTTCACTATTTGACTGCAAAACGTATCTTGCGACCCGTTACTGGATCGAGCCCGTTTTGGGGACAAAATTGACAATTTGTGGTTATTCAAGAAGTGTCGTTTTCTAGTCGTGGTGGGGGGTAAAGGTTAAAGACACATAAGCCGAGTTCACTAGATTCGACCTGAGCAAACATTTACTGAGATTCAAATCGAATTCAATTGACGAGGATGATAATCGCCGTATAAAATAGAACAAGTTGGACAGCTTTCTCTTTCAAATAATCTTATAAACAGCGTGTGAATATTGTGCATGAATCAAATTTTAACAAATAATCTATGTATTATGCAGTGTTCACGCTGTCGGCAGCCAATACTATAAAACTTTTACAATTGTAATTTCTAGAATTGAACTTTTTACCTATTAATATAACTGACTAAAATGAATCATTCGCATTTTACAACTGGCAAAACGTTCACCAAAAGTGCACTTATTGTCCGTGTTAGGTCCGTGCTGACGATGTTTGTCCCCAATCCATACGACCCTTAACATGATTATTAATTATCCTTTGTTGGCTGGATTGGGAAAAATGTTAATAACTCACAGCGTTTCCAACTTCGGCAGATCTTGGAATGTATCAGGTAGAAAAGTTATCTTATTATTCCTCAAATCACTGAAAAAGAAATGCAACACATATGAAACAGATAAATGAAAGTACGTTACACACTATCGAAACACACACAAACGAATTAAAAACCGAGGGAAAGAAAGTTCATTTCAGAATTGAATGCATTTTTATAATCTTTATTGGAGTATGAACGTGTGGGAATGGGTACAAATTATGTATGAATCCCGAAGGGATTCATACAATTTTTACCCATTCCCACACATTCATACTCCAATAAAGATTATAAAAAATGCATTCAATTCTTATAAATACATTCAGTAACTGTTTAAACTACTTTTTACCAAACACCAAAGCAGAAAGACGAAATAAAACATGTACGAATGAACGAGGCGAAAAACCACCCTCACACAAAATACAAAGCGCACAACCCTGATTTTTAATTTTCACAACTTCAGAAATGGAAACGAGTATTTCAGTAACGGGCTTTATGCCACAGTTGGGAAATGTCACCAAAGAAGCAACAGCGGAGTTGATCACTACGAGAGGCGCTAAAAATTAAAAACCCGCCCAAACACCACCCGAATTACATTCTGTCAACTGCGCTCTACCGTAAATGCGGGTCAAAGTTCGACCAAGTGTATTTATTGGAAAATGAATTAGATTTGGTCATGACATTTTCACCCACCTGACCAATGGGAATTGAGTATTTGGACCTAAAACGTATAACTACATTAACAATGTAATTATATCAACGTGACCCTTCGCGGAAGGAATATTCTTTAGATTTCATATGGCCTTAAAGAACACTCTACGTTTTGTTGTTCTGTTGTTACTGACCCTAACTAGAATCCGACTGTGATCAGTGCCTAACTCAGAAATTCCTTCGCCATCCATTTCCTTCCCATTTCTTCAACTTCCACCCATAACTAAGGGTCAGTAAATACGTAGTCATTTTTTGTCCTCCTAATGTTCCTTTTCCAGAGACACTTACCCCAATTCTCCACATCTATTCAATATCTTTAGGCCCATTTCATTTGTAAAGACCAAACGTTTCATCAGATTGGCATCGTGTGTATTGTGCCCACCAACTGCACACTCCTATCTGTCTCCACTGTGACCATTAAACTCTCCCATCAGTATAATACAAAACCATCTGCTCACCAGTTCTGTAACATCGGATCTGAGAGTAGCATAGTTCGAATTTCCACTCGAGCTTGGCTACATCGGCTTCGAAGTATGCAGCTCCCACTGCAACAAGTTTGTTTTGCGTGTAGATTTTCGCCCATATTATTTCGCGTTCTATTGGATTTTTTGTATTGACTTTGGATAGATCTGTGATCGTTACAGGGCCTAACCCCCGCTTGAACTCCTGTTTGAAATACATACCTAATCCTCCTCTCTTTTTGTGACGTTCTAATCACCCCATTCCAAACGACACGTATCCCTTGATCTAACAAACTTGTTCACCCTGTCTAGTTCTTGCCTCACTTCGGACTATTACATCAATATCCTCTTCCTGGCCATTGGTTGTGATTTCCATTATTCTCCACCGGAAAACCTAGATGCTGTGGTATATTTTGAAAACACCAAGACTACGACGTCATTCCTCTTAGTAGGGGGTCCCATTTTTCTACCATTCTTAGCTTTTCGTTCTCCAAAGTGATTTTTATCTCTTAGCTTTTCCCACCCATCCTGCCTTATGTCAAAAAATGGCTTCACTATCTGTTACATGTTTCCTCTCATCACCTCCTTACCCTTGGGCTTACAGTACGGCAGCTGTGAACTGGTCACTTTCCATGGATGGGTAATGTTTCCACGGACGCAATATCATTAGATTCCAGACACTAATTATTGAAATAATCATCAAAAATTTAATTAGTGGAGCACTGGGTAAAACCCGATGCTTCATTAATTAAGATTTTGCTGATGATGATCTCCATTACCTGGTGAGCACATACGTGGACATCACTGCCCACGCGTGGATTACGACCAGTCCACGGTGGTGGTACTGTAGATGAAAACTGTCCCTATTATATAAATCATGCCCACCCTAAAAGATACTAAATCATTGCAGTACTCTAATTTTTCGTCAAGACCCATGATTCTTGAATTTCGTTCACACCTCTTCAAAATTCGCCCCGGCACTACTACCCCCATATCGAGGCTCCCATGCAGAAAGGTGCGAAATAGGTTTTTTGGCAAAAATGTTTTTTTACTTCAACGAGTTAAGAAAATGACAAAGAATAATCTCTGAAAAAATTATCTGGATACGATAATTAAAACTATCATTTTTAATTAGTGCATAAAGATGCCATCTTTGATATGAAGAAAATGTGTTATGCAGAAAGGGTCTATATCCCATTTTTGTTATGCAGTAAGGTGCTATCTTGGAAATGGTACCTTATTGCATTGAATTTACAGCCATCTGTTACAAAATTCCAAGGCAGTAAGGTGATATATGTCATGTGTATCACCATTCCAACAGTTCTAATATATCAAAGTGTCATACAGAATCTAGCCAACTTCAGATATTGTATTTTATGACTGACCACCTGTGTACAGTAATGGCTTGATTTGAAAGAAAATCCCTCATGGTTTGGACAGTTTTTTTGTGGCAGTATGTGACCAGCTTGATGGTTACTTATCGATCGGAGATGTCCGGGAAACAGTTTCTAATAGTCTTAATGTTCACAAAGACAAGTACTTTCTGAATGGAGATGATGGGGATTATTCCCATTCCAATCTTGAAGAACTACGGTGCATACGCAATTCAGGATATTGGAGTACCAGTATTAGAGATGCATTATTTCGCTCTGTGGCTCATGTGTTTGAAACTTGGGTACTTGTATACTCTAGTTGAGTAAACAATCAAGTTTTTGACATTGTTCCAGACACGGTTATAATTAAAAAGTCAATACTACTAGCCTATTTAGCAATGGAGAGGAAATTTTTTACTCGGTGATCAGCAAACAAAGTAGGCAAGAGACTACACAGTTTTTCATGCACACGCCACAAAAGTGTTCACGAGATGCAACTGGTGGAGAGAGTACATGCTTCATTCCAAGAAAAACTGCTGTAAACCTCTTGGAACGGAAAACAACATTATTTCGAAAGAGCCTGGTAGTGACTCCGCAAATGTGGAAAAGGAACAAAAGAAAACAGCTGAGAAATACTGGGCAAGAATATACTACAGAGAAAGGAAGGGAAGTACGCCCACATAAATGTGATAATTGCAAATTTAAATGCAGTCTGAAAATTGCTGAAAATAAAAGACAACAAATAGTTGATCTTTATTGGGGTTTAGGCAGTTATGAAAGACAAAGGAGTTTTATTGAAGAGCATGTAGAAGAAAGGCCGACTAAAGCTGGAACTTCAAGGCAGGTGGCTAATCCTTTTTATTTACCAGGTGACGTGGAAAATAAGGAAGCAAAAATCAGAGTGTGCAGACAGTTCTTTTTGGATACGTTGGACTTGGGAAAGAAAACTGTGAACTATGTCCTAAAAGGATCTTTACCTGGTGTTTTCGTTGGTCATGATCGAAGGGGTAAACAACTATCAGGAAATAAAAAGGCAGCCTTTACAATGGACTTTGTACATTTATTTATTTATTTATTTATTTATATATTTATTTATTTATTTATTTATTTATTTATTTATTGGTGTTTAAGGTCACATACTTATGCACAATGGCTAATCATGACCGTGACAGTTTTACGGGTGGAGGAAGCCGGAGTACCCGGAGAGAGCCACCGAGCAGCGACGATCAGCTGTCAGCTCCCCGACATCGTAACTCCGCAGGGTTAGATTGGCTGAAGACATGCGCACCATCGACGTGCAGTATGCCTTAGTACACGGCGTCATCGTGCCCCCATCTGGACAGTCGGGGTTAAGTGCCTTGCCCAAGGACAAAACGCAGGTCTGGATCGATCACTCAGACGGTCACCCATCCGAGGACTAACCGCAGCTTAACTTCGATGATCTGACGAGAACCGGTTACCGCAACACCAACGCGCCCCCGACTTTGTACATGAATATATAAAATCGTTCCCGACTGTTTCATCACATTACACTCGTAAAGATTCAAAATGCAAATACATTGCAAACGACCTTAGCATTAAAAAATGTACAGTCCATATAAAGAAAAATTCGCAGAAAGGAATATACCACAAGTATTTCAAGCTTGTACAGGAAGATCTTCTGTGAGAATTACAATATATCTTTTTTCAAACTAAAAAATGACCAGTGTTCTCTGTGCATGTTACATCAACAGAAAATGGAAACAGACTGTGCGACAGATGATGATGAGATACTATACAGGCAGCACCAGGAAATGAAAGAACTTTCAAGAAAATCAAAGGAAGAAGATAAATTCCATGCTCAAAATGACAATTCATTTACTGCATGCACCTTTGATTTAGAAAAAGTTTTAACAACTCCATGCACCATGGTTGGAGAACTTTATTACAAAAGAAACCTGTGTATCTACAATTTATCGTTTTATAATTTCCGGAGTAAACAGGGAATATGCTACTTATGGGATAAAACTCATGAGAAGAGGGGTTCATGTGAAATAGGGACTTGTTTACTCATGCACATATACTCTCTTACAATGGCAGAAATTTTTCTGAAATTGTCTATTACTCAGATACATGTGGTGGTCAGAATCAGAATAAGTTTGTGGCTAGCGCCCTTCTTTATGCTGTAATTAACAACACCAATCGTAAAACCCTGAGACATAATTTTTTTGAAAGAGGCCATTCGGAAATGGAAGATGACTTTATTCATGCAGCTATTGAAACAAAGAAAAAGTGGGACACAGTTATTCAAATGGCGAGAACTAAGAGTCCATCCATTGTTATACCAATCAGATATGACGATGTGATGGATCTAAAAGTTTTACAAAAAGAGTTGCCTAATGACATGAAAGTGGATAAAGATGGCGGCCACGTTAACTGGCTTAAAATCAAATGGATACAACTAAGAAGACATACACCAGGAAGCATTTTCATCAATTATGGGCACAGCCCAGAGAGTTTTCGGGAAATATGTGTGAAGCTTCTCGGTTCTTGAGATCGCCCTGCACAAGTCTCTTTACATGGTCGTTATAATGAAAAATTGCCAATTCCAGCAGCAAAGAAGAAAGACTTGCTTTCGCTTTGCGAAAGTGGCCTAATACACAAAGACCACCATGTTTTTTACGAATCTTTACCTACAAAGAAAGGAATAAAGGATTACTTGCCAGAACCCAATGAGGATGAAGAAGAGCTTGACACAGACAGCGATTAATTGAAATCGCATATTTTATATAACTCATGAGAATTGTTAGCAGGCGAAGTGTGCAAACTATTCTTTACATTGTTCTTGTAAATTGGATTTAACTTTTTATTCTCTGGACGAAGGATCAGTTCTGGAAATCTGGATTATAAAGCATTCGGTATGTATTGGAGTATTACAACTGTTGTCTTTAACTGCCCTTTCCAATCAAACAAAAAGGGTTAATAGAACACTCCCCTGTACAAAGAGGGACAATTGTCTTGTATTCGAGGACTTTTTTGCATTACATACACAGAAGTAAAAAGCAATTATAAGATGTCACCTTACTGCACAGAAATATTATCCATATTTGTTTATGCAGAAAGGTGCCATCTTTTAAATTGCTAATTAGTTGCCACTTGTAATTAATTGTGTGTTTCAGAAAATTCACTTGAAAGAACTATTATCCTACTTAACTATAATGTGTAACAGTTTAGGCTGTATGTAAAAAGTACGATTTTTTTTATTTTCATTTAAACATTGCTTTTGCTGTTTTCTCAAAAAGTTGAAAAATGGAGATAGCACCTTTCTGCATGGGAGCCTCGATATTTCAGTTGTGTAACGTAGCTATCAAATCCCTGTAGGTATCCACAAGCCGAACTGTCCTTCTTCAACCGATATCGTATGTACCCATATGTACCGCCACTGTATCTGGACCTGGGCCTTTAACAATATCAACCACTCTGTCTCTAATATCCGCTATCTTGACCTCGAAGGAAACAAAGTTTGCCCATTGGTTAGGCACTGGACTTCAAATTGTATGGTCCACGGTTCGGTCCTTTCCAGCGATAACTGCGTTGTGCTCTTGGTCACAACAATTACTTCCGATTCCCCACGTAGGGACACTGTGTTGCCGTATACTAAAGCGTACTGCATGTCGATGGCGCTCTTGCCTTCGATCAATGCTGACCCTGTTTTTGCTGAGTTAGTATGCTGAGGAGCATAACAGTTGCTCGGCGCTGCTCGGTAATTCTCTACCCTGGCTTTCTCTGGCTTCTTCTTTAGAAGGCGACGACTATTAATGCTTCCAGAAGAGATTCTAAACTGAGACTGATCGCGGTGGATATCAGGGTCATGCAACGTTATGGGTGACTCATGTCGACATTTTTCCCAAACTTGCACCGAATCACGAAACATCTTTGAGCCAATGTCGTCGGATTTCTTTTCTTACGGCCCATGGAAGAAAAACCTAAACAACTAATTTCAATCGGATCGCGACCCAGTCGGAATCCATTCATCATTTTATGTTCATTTTCATAATCACAATACGGTAAATCGTTGTTTTGCAAGATACATAAATTCTTCTCACAGAAACGACTGTAAACACATGACGCTAATGGGTGCTTTATTTAAATTTGCTAAATTGCTGTTTCGGCCTTAAAGACAGGCTTAATATATTTATTTATTTATTGGTGGTTAAGGTCACATATTTCTGCACAATGGCTAATCATGACCATGACAGTTTTACGGGTGGAGGAGGCCGGAGTACCCGGAGAGAACCACCGAGCAGCGGCGAGCATCTGTCAGCTCCCCAACATACTAACTCTACACAAGCAGGGTTAGCATAGGTTGAAAGACAGGCTTAATAAGAAATTACATATACAATTGTCTATCGAGCTCACATAGTTTCTAAGTTATGTAAACCATCAAATTCCATTGTTATGTTAGATACCCGGTTGCCCACCAAAATCAAATGTTCAAAATGGCATTTACGAATTTAAAACAGTACATTGAAACTCGCCATAATAACCACGATTGGCTATTGATACACAGGACGCCACGATGTGTGGATGCGTTCGTCACGAATGGTAAAACGAGAGGGCATGCGTGTCGTATTGACGAACCCATTCAAACATCCCGACGTTTTGTGTTTATTAAACGGCTGTATGACATATATTTCACTAATTTTAAAAATCAAACATCACACATAGAAAAATTCAAATTTTGAAACTCTTTATCTGGTTGAAATAAGAACAAAAACAAAACTCGGGTGTGATTGGCAAACACGTGTAGAAGATTGCTAGGTAAACAGAAAAATATAAATGAAAATTGTGTACGAATAGATTTATTCGAAATTAAGAAATTTGCTGACGTTATCTGATAGATACTCACTCCAAAGTTAGACATTGAGTGATATAAAACCATTTATGGAATAATGTTAATTTCGTTAATTTTTGTGGATTTGAATGGAAATATTTTCCAATTCACATTCGGTTTATCGACTGTCACCGCAGCTTCCGAATTGATTAATTCAGAAGGCGACCTTTCGGTTGGTCGATTGTGAAAATAGGCGGGGAGTCTAGTTCTTTTGATGGATCAAGGCGTCGGGTGGAATGATAGTCCGCCAACGGAAACTATATGGAACACGCATTCAGTATGAATTTGTAAATATGGAAAGGGAAGAAAAGTAACAGGTGTGTAACAAATTTATACATCGTAGTAACATATCTACTAGATTATGTAAATCGTTAAATTCCATTGTTATATCAGATATTTGGTTGCCAGCCAAATGTCTGAAATGTTGAAAATGACCATTATGAATAAAACATTACATAAAAACTCGTTATAATAACCAAATTGTGTATGTGAAGTTACCTCGGGATGATATCTCCGCCGATATGAAACTAACAAAGTAACAACCTCAAAACATAAAGGACGTGTCTCTCGCACTTTCTAAGGTCGGACAATCACAAAATGGGGGGGGGGGGGGGGGGGGGGGGGGGGGGGTTAAGATGCCGGATTAACTCGATTGATGCCGATGGTGCCAATTGCACTAACAAATCATTTGGCACCTAAAATACAGCATTTCGAACCAGAATTGGCACCAAAAATATACTTCTGGTATGTCTCAAAGGCTTTTTGTTGATTATTTCAGTCGTTGCTTTCAATAAAATCGCTGCCTGGTGACACATTCGATACAGAATTCACGCCTGTCATGTAATCTATAGATAACAAGTGTAGCCATGGCCCTTTGTTATAGGCCAAGTGAATTAACAGTGTATCCATTTATTCTGATTCTTATCAAAACATTTCTTAATTACATAATCTTTTTTATCTTGCTTTATTTTTTACAAACCGGGGAGCGCGGTGGCTCAGTTGGTAAAGGTGCAGGCTGCAAGCCGAGAGGTTCTCGGTTCGAATCCCACCTGCGGCAACCGCGTTGTGTCCTTGGGCAAGACACTTCACCCCGATTGCCTACATAGGGGCACGATGACGCTGTGTACTGAGGCGTACTGCACGTCCATGGTGCGCATGTCTTCAACCAATCTAACCCTGCCTGTGCTGCGGTGCAGAGTTCAGAGTTACGATGTTGGAGAGCTGACAACTGCTCGTCGTTGCTCGGTGGTTCTCTCCGGGTACTCCGGCTTCCTCCACCCGTCAAACTGTCCCGGTCACGATTAGCCATTGTGCATAAGTATGTGACCTTAAACACCAATAAATAAATAAATATTTTTTACAAACCTTCCGGAAGGTAATAAATTATTTGCTATTAGGTTATTTGGAGAGAATAAGCAGTGAGTAAATATGATCATTAAATAAGTTTTCAAACATTAATAATGACAGTCGTGACTAATTGCCAATTCGAGCAAACTAAGCTCATTAGGTAATGTCTCGCGATTTTCGAGCTTATTTTCACGAGAAAAAATGCGAGCCCACTTTAGACTTCTAGCAAAATGGGCTCGTATACCACGTGACGTGACGTGGCTTTTTCGAGTCGGAAATCGGATGGGATATCGAATCGCCAATAGACATATTATGAAGATCTGTCCCGCCGTGTCGGTCGAATCTCGGAGATCGTTCAAAAATAAAATCTTTCAAAATATTAGACAGTTGCGAAATTACGCAGTTCTGGCCCAGTCCGAGAAATCATTGCATTTGTTTCCCAAGATGACAGTGCAGATATCGCAAATTCGATATGAAAAATCCTAAGTTAACCCTTTACCTAACATGAAAAGCAGACGACACTTGCAAACAAAGTTGTTGAAGAACTAATTTTATTCATTTTTGACTGAACAAAGGTTATGACCCCTCATTGGAACGAGCTCAATGAGCTCGTTCCAAAGAGGGGTCATAACCCATGTTTTTGAGGCAAAAAATGAAAATATAATGAAAATTAATTGGCGATTTTTTAGAATAGCGCTGACTGTTTTTTTTTTTCGACGATATGAAGAAAATGCAGTGATGCACGATTTCAACTCTTCCTTTTGGTGTATGTGGAATATTACAGGTGTATCTGTATCGCTTACAGGGATTGACGTCTTAACATAGGGGGAGGGTTGTAAAAACATAAAAGGAAGTAAAAACGCAGAAAATGGCGTTAAATCAAAAAATTCAAAAACCTCAGTGTTTAATTTTTTTAGGTCCAGAATAAACTAAAATTTCACTAAAATCGGACGTAATGTATTTTTTTGTGACGTCGATGTCAATTACGTTACCAGGAAGCTTAGCCAGAACCGCTGGAAATTTCCCCGGTCGGTACTATATTTTTAAATATTGTTTTTGTTGGAGAATACATTTCCAAACTTCCAAAAATAGGAGTGTTGCTATTAAAGGTTTAAGAAAAACGTCCAAATTGGGAGCTGTTTTTGGAAAAAAGCTGCATAATAAAACAAACGCAGCATTAAAAGTGAACTAGACACAGAGTTGAAAACGATGCGGTTTGGAAGAAAAAAAGACTAACAATCGCTGTGAGTCAATTGAATCTTGTGGATGACTTAATTAGTTGTTCGAGAATTATCATCTGCAAGTGGTGTTGACTCACTCTCTTATGTGAAGGGTTACCTCAATTTATTGCTGTTTATGTAAATGACCTCATTACCTAGCACGTATGAGCAATAAACAGTACGCCCCCATGCGCATTGTTTATTATGGTTTAACGATACTTTCAACAATCAGGGTGACATAGAGCTAGGCAGTTTTAGGGGTGGAGGAAGCAGAATTACCAGGAGAGAACCACCGAGTAGCGGCGATCAACTTTGGGTTCCACTTCGTACTAAGTCTGCCCAGGAAGAGCTAGCAGCAGTTGAGGGAAAGTGCACTACCGTCGCCTTAACCCTTTGAACTGTAGTGGTATCGTCCATTCCAGTTCAATAGAAGCACTTGGGAGAGCCCGTATTAATTATTTGGGGTAGACCAATCAATATTTTCAACGTGCAGCCTCGGGGCTGCACGTTGAAAATATTAATTGGTCTACCCCACAGATTTACTGAACAGCCATCCTATTTAATTACGTTATGACTTATCATGTTCCTGGCCGGAGAAGCGGCCGCTATGGTTCAAAGGGTTAATACACTGCGTCACCGTACCTCGCCGTGAGTTACGTGTCTTTTTCCAAAGACACAACGCAGTTACAGCTAGTCAAGATCGAACCGTTTACCTTTCGGTTTGAAGTTCAATGCTGTAAACACCATTACATATGCACATGAAGTTGGTTGAGTAACCAAATAATGCTTGGTAAGATTTTCTTTTAAATTATTTCGAATACTAATATTAAAAAAAATAAATAAAAATCGTAAGAATATATTTTTTTCAATTTGAAAAAAGATGTTCATTGCTAATTGTTTTCTAAAATGGAAACAAATAGGTCAGATCATCCTTACCATATTTATTATTTATTTTTTTTTTGGGGGGGGGGATTTTAGGGATGGGGTGGGGATGTTAATGCCTGGTTTGCAAATGTATTTTGCAGCAGTATGCTATCAAGTACTGACTGCTAATCTAAGATGTTGCTAGAAGATCTTGAATAAGATATAGGTGTGGAAGTTGGGTTGGAGTGTCACACTCTGGAGTTCTAAATGCACTCTCTCCAAGGTGGTCACCACATTACCATCTGTAACGAAGTTTATGTGGCGAAAATGTTATGACTGGTACCTCAGAATGTCCAGCTTTGGGGGCAATGCGGAGAAACGACCTCCGCCATACACATACCACTGCGACTATTAATAATTATTGACAGGCAACTGAAAAAAAGTATTGCAATAATTACTGAAAAATTATTAATATTTTTTTGAGGTTCAATGTGGAATTTGATTTCAAGGGAATTTCAAATCACGGCACTGCACTGTCTATTTACTTGATAACCACGGAAGAGACAAGTGGGTCTATTAGTACCACATAACCGTCACAGCAGGACAGAGGTTGCAAAACATCAACCATTTACAATTTAATTAATGCGAAAAAAAAAACAAAAGTGGACCTTCGCAAACAGAATAGAAAACAATAAAGAAGAAAGGAAACAATGTTAGAGTTACGAATTTTCACAAAACTGTATTATCAATAACTTCGGCTAGGTTCAGTTATTATTTTTACCGCCCCTGGCTGAATCCTAATAAAGTTAATAACTCACAGGGTTTTCAACTCGTGCAGTCCTCGGAACGCATTACTTATGTTAGATATCCGATTAGTATTCAAATCTCTGAAAAAAAGAAAGTAAAACAGTTGAAATAAATCATTTGAAATTACTAAAAACGCTGCACATCATCTGTTGAAAACGTGTCAATGGTAACTTTATTTAATGGCGGTTCTATTTATATGATAAGATAGGGTAAACAATTTTGCAGGCATGACTGAGTTAGAAACAGAGTATTTATTTATTTATTTATTTAGAAACATAGTATTTATTATTTATTCTATTCATTTAAGCTACAAAAGCATCTAAGGCTATATCCTGGCGATAAAACGGTAGTTGTGAAAACAGGTTATTGTCTTGATGAAAGTTTTTATAATAAATTTTCAGCATTTCATTTGATGTGAATGGCCGACGACACATGCACTTTTTCTTAAAACAAAAACTATTAAAAATTATAGGCCAAAAGCATTTGTATTTATTTGTAGTGAAGACATCAGATTTTGTCCAGTTGTATTGTGTTTAACAGAAATTGGTTCTTAGTGCAAACATCCTTTCGTTTTCTCAGCACAGAGTAAGGCGGGTGTGCGAGCAGTTCACTTGGTCCGAATGAACTATAGTCTTCAATAACCACGCGTGTCGCCAAGAGGAATTTGGCCTGTGCCCTCTTCAATATATTTTCCAATCGAACATTCTTGTCATGATTTAAGTCCTAGACATCAAATCGATATAACCATTTTTCATACACCAAACGCGGGCTGCTCTTGGGGCAGGGTGACCAATTTACAGTTACCATATGGTACCTGCTAATTAAAGAGGAAATTGTGTCACGATCACTACGTGTATATTTTATTCACCCACAAATAAATTCCTAAGAAGGCTTGAGTATATAAAATATAATTTCGAATGATGAATACTCCAACTACATCACCAAACCATGCCATCAACCAATGCGTGCCTCGGTGATGTGGATGCAATATTTTAGGGCCCTGCAAATCACACATTTTCGATTCATGTTTAATATTCGAAATCGAATCGAACCTCGAATCGCATCAGTGGCGTCTGGAAGATGACCGATGTAGATAAGGGTGCTACAAACCTGATTTGTTCCGACTGTGATGGCTCAAGTCCTGACTGATACAATAATCCAACTACATCATCAAGGTATGCCTTCGATTTTAAATCGTGTTGGGTAAGTACGAAGCTATTTATTGGTGTTTAAGGTCACATACTTATGCACAATGGCTAATCGTGACCGTAATTACGAAGCTTGTTGTTTGGTTAAAACTATTATCCCATCGGTGAAGATGGAATTTTTTAGACTGTATTGGTGTCGGAAAGTCAATACATTTATTTCGATTATGTCATATACGGCGCGTTGTGATATATTTCATCCCTAAGAAATCCTTGTAACTTCACTGTGATGGTTCCTAATGTAGACTCAGGACAAACGCGAAATATATCCTTTCCGTTGAAAGTTGATGTACAAAATTGTATTTACCTGACGAATAGACATTCCTTGTTATCGAAGTTGCCATGCAGTAAATCAGCTGTATGCAGTTTAATAGAAAAACTTCGAAACTGCTGAAACTTTGCCTCGGAGCTTAGTTTTTCTGAAACCTGAATTCGTTTATGCCTGATGTTCGGTGTTCCGGATGAAATGAGTGGGATTTCGGAACGAAAATCTATTTGCCACAAATAATTCTCCCCTACTGTCATAATAACTCGCTGCTTTGCAATCTTGTTGTATCGAATTATTGATTTAAACACTTTATCTCAAACGCAGCTTTTTGCTGATTCAGTTTTCAAAATGAAAACTCTAAAATATATACAGCGTACTCACATAGTCTGCAGGTTACTTGAACCATTAAACGCCATTGTTATATCAGTTATGACGTTGCCCTCTAACTTCCTGAAACATTTAAAATGAAATGTGTTTATATTTACGAATGATATGGTACTTCCTAATTAGTATCGATAAACCTGAGTTGCGTATCACTCTCGCTATGTAGCATCTCCTGAGAAGTAAGTTATCGTTCATGGACTAACAGCAGTGGCTGCAGTACTACCAGACAGTATTTGTCGTGCCTTAAACATTAGGACTTCCATTTACTGGTATAATTTCACATTTTTATTCGCAAAAAATACTTCCAGTACCATTGCTATATCAGATATCACTATTAGAAAGTAAGTTCTTGGTCTAACAATCACAGATGGGTGGCATTTGCCGTGCTGTAAACATTAGGACTCCATTTACTGGTATAATTTCAAAGTTTTGCTTGCGAGAAAGCCGCGGTCCGCTCCTCTACCAACACACCTAAGTCGGGGTGGGTCGGTGGGTGGGAGTCCCAGGGTTTTGGCATAGTAAATTATGCATGATAATCGAAATGGCAATAACATTGACTCGTACGGTATGGACGCCGTAGACTAGGCAGTTTCTATGGGTGGTACACCCATTGCTTCATTAATTAAAATTTTGCTGTTGATGATTTCTATTAACCGGTAAAGGCATGCGTGGACATCACTGCGCACGCGTGCATTATGACCAGTCAACAGCGACTGTACTGTACATTGCATATCACAAAAAGCGTCGACATGGCCGTTGAAAACTTTGCCAGTGTAATCAAGTTATGCCACCAGTATGTTTATTTTTTTCCATAAGTATCCTCGCAGTTTTGAGAACGCAATCCAATACCATCACTATGTAAACCAACACACCCTTTGAAACGAAGAGTTCCGCATACCAGCCGGAATGTAGAAAACTTATAGGGATCGGGTGCAGATAACTTATGTATCGGTAGAGCCCATAATGTGAAACTAGAGCTGAAACAGTGAGCCGGATAACCGAACTTGTGTAGATGATCTCCGCCAGTGTTCACGCTGGACCGAAACTGTCTGGTGTCAAATGTTAAGCCATTCCGGATATTTTAGTGCCAAACCAAGTGTTTTGATGGCAAATGGTGTGTATCTTCCCTGCCAAATCCAAATAAATTGATCGAGTTTTGAACTGGCAGTTATTTCACGAGTGAACGGACAATTGATAACGGACGAAATCATCGATACGCGAAAGGGGCGGTCATCTAAGTTATATCTATGTCACTGATTCAGTTAATGATCAACAAGAATGATGCCGATATGTGAAATTATTGTTGCACTTTGATAATGACAGATTAATCGACCAATAACTGTTAATTCACTGTGCTTATAAGGAGGCAACTCTTTACAATGGGCACCATTTAATTAGATAAATACAGATTATCATAATAATGTGCATGTCCTGTGATTTGTATCAGATTCGAGGTGGTGTCCAGAATGGGATCTCAACGAGCCGGCGAGTTGTGGTCCCATTCTGGACACCTCCGAGAATCTGATGCAAATCACAGGACATGCACATTATCATGATAATTCATTTATCTAACAATTCCGTCACATACACAGATTAAATCTTAAAGTATTAATACAGTTTTGGGACATAATGTTGGGCGAGAAAAAGTTTTAAAAAAATCCATTTTTTATGGAACAATATTGTTGTGCACTTTAACAAACAATGAGTAACGCAGTCACCGCAAATTTTCAATGTTGCATTGTAAAATTATTCACTCTCAATGTCACTTCCTATGATGATATGCTTGAATTTACAAGTGTGCAGTTGTTTCAATTTATTGTGTGTGTGTGTGGGGGGGGGGGGGGGGGGGGTGCGTTGGCTATTAATAGTTCTGTCGCTAATTGTAAGGAATTCTGTTTTATTTTGTAATTGATCAGCTGAGTCGATCAGATACGGAATCAGAATGAGTCGTCTATATGATACGGAATCGGAACACATTGTGTGATACGTATGGTTTCTCGTGGTTTTCAAACCAAAATGTATATGAATGTTCGATAAATACTTCATACCTTCGCGAGTCACTCACGACGAAGGGAGTATTTTCTAATTAAATTCTGCTTTTCGTAAAGTTGATAACCTACAAAGTTCTATTTAAAAAAACAGTGCCCCCTTTCCACTCACTGAGAATGAACGTTGAAAGTTAGTCTAAACACTATTTCTGAGGAACTCCAAATTGACAAAATCACTGGGTTTTAGTGTAGTTTGCTTTTGTTTGTTTCGTCATCGATCGCGCCCTTTACTACTCGACTTCTTTGGTGCCAAAAGTTTAGCCAATGTTTTTGTTCAGTTGGCTAAATTGTCTCTCGATAGTGTGTACACTTTTCGCAGCAATTGAAGGGCGATTCACGCTGTTCAATTTAAAATTTTAAAAACATGTATCAAATAAAGAGGAGTGTATTTGTTTATCAGTTATTTATTGATGCTTAATATCGCATCAGCATCTATCACTATATCGTGGCGGTATAATGGTATAAACATTGAATATGCCCATAGTAGCTTGGTGTACCAAATGTTCACCACTCGTGGTGAAGTGGTGTTAAGCGCGCCCGCGGTTAACACCACTTCGCCACGAGTGGTGAACATTTGGTACACCAAGCTACTTTGGGTATATTTTATTTATAGCATGATCGTCAGATTATTAAGAGTCGCTATTATTTTTTCGCGATTTTACTGAGCACCAGAGTACATACATGCTAATCTGTTTTTATTTGCACGAGCATCGGTGGGCGGTTCGTCCGCTGTCAATTGTATCGCCGAAACGAAATGAAACGGTACCTTTTTCATTTTAATAGCATAATAACATACCATTTCGAGTTATGGATTCTTTATTAACATGAGACAATGCATGTTTGTTAAGTTTTGGTGTCTTATGGGGTAAACTCATTTAAAAACGTAATAAATAATTGTCACTTGCATTTCTCCCTTCGCGAGGCGACGGACGATAAATTTAGACAAGTTCGTATTCAGGTCGACGTCTCCAAAGTTCAGCTTGGATGTAGTTCCACTGTAGGTGTAAATTTTAACTCTTGAAATCCCATTGCTAGCGTGTTCACCACGGTTGGTGTATAAAGCTAAAATATATTTTATAGGCTTTTCATATATAGTAGAATAGGTAATCATGGAATAAAATGTAAAACAGTGGTAACAGTAATGGGTAATTGTTTATGATAAAAGTAGAAAAAAACCACTGTGTAAATAAACCGGTTAAATGAATATGAAGAAAAGGTTAAGTTTAAACGAGTAGATACAATTTAACATTTATTAACCCTTTACCCAACGAATCGGCCGTTTCCGCCCGCGTAATATGCAAATTCAGCAGTTGAAAAAATAGTATTTTTCAAACAAATTTCAACAAAACCATATCATGTGACCCCTCGTTGGAACGAGCTCGTCGAGCTCGTTCCAACGAGGGGTCACATGATCTGGTTTTGTTGAAATTTGTTGAAAAAAATAAAAAATTATATTTAAAATAAAAATTTTGATATCGTCTGCGTTGGGTAAGGGTTAAAAAGGTTGATTTCATTGGGAGGTGACAATATCTCTTGAAAGTTGGTTACATACAGTAAATCTCTGACAGAAACAAAATTCCAATGCTGTCGTCTGTCGCAATTGCATTCCGCATAGTGTAAAAGAATACGTGCCATCGTCAACATATACTGCCATGGATCAGATAAAAGAGTCCTCAATCAAACTGTGCTTACTTCTGTCAACTACAATTAGCTGGAACTCTAAGTATACCATATCGTTTAATACTCAACATATTTTTTTTTATATTTTTTCACACAAACAGGGTTAACAAAAATAAAAATATGATATTTAAAATAATAATTTTTTTGATATCGTCTGCGTTGGGTAAAGGGTTAAAAAAGTTGATTTCATTGGGAGGTAACAATATCTCTTGAAAGTTGGTTACATGCAGTAAATCTCTTACAGAAACAAAATTCCAATGCTCTCGTCTGTCGGAATTGCATTCCGCATAGTGTAAAAGAATATGTGCCATCTTCAACATATACTGCCATGGATCAGATAAAAGAGTCCCCAGTCAAACTGTGCTTACTTCTGTCAACTACAATTAGCTGGAACTCTAAGTATACCATTTCGTTTAATACTCAACATTTTGCTTTTTTTCACACAAACAGGGTTAACATTAGTTGAAGACAGGTACACCTTAGTACACATAGCCACCGTGTCCCCTACGTGTGCAATCGGGATTGAGAGTGTTGCCCATGGACACAACGCACTTACACCTGGTAAGGATCGAACCGTGGACCTCTCGGTTTGATGTTCAATGCCGTAACCAGTGAGCCACCGCGCTCCTAATACTAAACACATCTATGTAATATATTTCTGGTGTTAACATGCACAAGCCGGCGAAAAATATACCAATATAATAGACAAGAAATAACATGACTCGTTGGCTCACAGCCAGACGACATCCGATTAAAAACTGCTCAGGTTTTACAGTACTTTCTAATCACTTCTCCCCCAACAATCGATGAAGAAAACATAATGTACAACACGAGAGGAGAATGGATACTTCTTTGGGTTTAAGCTTTTACCCAACGCACACAATAACAAAAAATATTATTTTAATAATTATTTTGTTTCAAAGATGGTTTAAAAAAATTCAACGAAACCACACCATATGACCACCTCATTTGAAATAGCTCTACAAGCTCTTTCTAATGAGGGGTAGCATTTATGATTTTGTTGAAGTATTTTGGAAACCTTCTCAGTTTGAATATTATACCGTAGGATGCGACCGATTTATTAGGTAATTTGTAAAGACTAACGTTCCCTGTCGAGACTGTAGTTTTGATGTTCTGCACGTACGGGTATGCGCAAATTAACACTATTATCTGATCAGTTGTTGGATCTTTGAGACGTACACTAAAATAGAAGATAGATTTATTTATTTATTTATTTATTTATTTATTTATTTATTTATTTATTTATTAAGGTTTAACGACACTTTAACAGCCAAGGTCATATCGCGTCGGTGACAGTTTTACGGGTGGGGAAAACCGGACTACCCGGAGAGAAGCACCGGGCAACGACGAGTGGCTGCTAGCTCAGCTCCCCAACATCGTAACTCCGCACTGCAGCATATGAAGGGTTAGATTGGTTGAAGACATGTGCACCATCGACGTGCAGTACGCCTTAATACACGGCGTCATCGTGCCCCCATGTGGACAATCGGGGTTAAGTGCGTTGCCAAAAGACACAAAGCGGGAGTCAGAATCAATCACTCAGACGGTCACCTGTCCAAGGACTAACCGGACTCGACGTTGCTCCACTTCGGTGATCCGACGAGAACCGTTATCGCAACGCCACCGCGCCCCCGGAAGTTAGAGTTATGAAAGCTTAACAAATTTTATTCAACATTCTCACATTCAGCCATATAATTATATAGGTACTCAATAAAAGAGAACGTGGCAGTATACGAATTAAATGTTCTGCTTGCCGTTTTATTTGCAGTTCGTTGATTATAAAATCGTACTGAGAACTTCAGTCTGATCGTGTCACGACTTGAGTCAATACTTTAAAACGTGTATAATTGTATTTTCTAGAACTGTATTTTCTGCCTATTAATATAACTGACTTAAATGAATCGTTAGCATTTTAAAAAATATGACAATTTGTCAATGGCAAACCGCCAGATCTGTGAAAATGCTAATGGTTCATTTTAACCCATTCAAAGTCATAACTAGGAAATAAAATTCTAGAAAATACAATTGTAAAAGTTTTATATTATTGACCCTTGGTCGCATTTCTCTGTTGACATTTTTACTACAGCACTGTTCAATCTTACCTATCGGGAAAAATCGAAACGAGGGAGTATTGAAATTTATGCCGTATTCCGTTTGTTTGTTCTATGTTCACTCTTAATTTCGAGGCAAGTAGCGATCCGTTCGAAATTCTGTGCCCGATATACAATTGTATCACGAAGGATTGCGCACAGAGGATATGATCTAGGACATATTACTTCAAATGTGATATTCTGGACACAGTGGTAATAATAGTAGAAGTATGAATTTGCCGGGCATAGTGGATTATTAAAGGCCCACCAGAAATTAATAACAACCATCCAGCTGCGTAGCGGATCACTTAGTAAAGGCTGTCGGGCTGTTGATCATTTCCGTTGGGTCGTTAATGAACTGCAGTTACCTTGAGATCCACGCAAACCTCTTGAAATTAGACACATCTGATTAAAAAAAACTGTCAGGTTTTTAGAACACAGACTGTACAATGCCAGAGGTGAATAATGAATGTTATAACCCGCACTCCCCCAATACCCCCCCCCCCCCCCACACACACACCCTATTAGCGATCCTCAATGCGCCCCGCGTAGCTTATTTATAAGCTACATATACAAATCTACAGCAGGTCTTCCTACAGTGGAATGATTAGAAAAAGGGACAGGTGGATTTTGCATTGATCGTAAATATGTTCAGTGATATTAATAGCAATAGCATGACTCAATTGGTCAAGGCGATTTAATAACGGCCATCCGGAAATGATTAACGACGCTCAACCTTATTGGCCAGTGTAAATATGCATTCTCTAACCACTGCTGAGAGAATGTCGCGCTCCAACCAGGGTGTGATCGAGAAGAGACCGCGTTTATGACCGCTATTGTATTGTTTTACGAGAATATAATAATAATAATAATAATAATAGGTAAGATTTATATAGCGCACATTTCACAATATTAAAAAAGTTCCAAGGCGCTGAACAACATGAAAGAAACATAAATACACAGCATATGGGATTAATCAACATCAGGGTAATATTTTTTTAAATAGAAAAGATTTTAGCTTTGAAAACTGAAAGAGATTGGGCCATTTTCACTGATTCAGGTAACATATTGAAAAGTCTTGGAGCATTGTAACAAAAAGAACCCCCCCCCCCCCCCCCCCCCATATGATGCAACGTCATATGTGGGCTGTTCCAGTAGCTTATGGCATGAGGAGCGAAGTGTGCGTTTTGGTGCATACACTATGACCAACTCAGAAACATAAGAAGGCGCTACGTTTGCTTGTGTTTTATAGGTGAACAGAACAAATTTGAAGTAGGGAGCCACTGAAGACTCATTAACTGAGAAGTAATGTGTTCGTTCTTCTTGGTACGGGCAGCAGTATTCTGAATTATCTGCAATATACTGATTTGCTTTTTTGGGAGCCACAAAGAAGGACATTGCAGTAGTCTGGCCTAGATGAAATGAATGCATGCACGAGACATTCAGTGGCACATTTTGTTAGGATTTTACTTGCTCGACCGATGTTCCGAATGTGAAAATATGAAGACTGACAGAGTTTTGATATGTGATAAGACATGGTAAAAAAATGTATCAAAATACACGCCCAAGTTTCTGACCGTGGTAGATGGGCTGACAATTATGTCACCTATTTTAAGAGGAGGCAAAACATCTAGTGCTGGTTTGTACCTGGAGGAAAATTTAATGAGGTCTGTTTTATCATCGTTCAGTTTTAGTTTGTTCACCAGCATAAAGATTCTGATATCTGCTATACAATTACTCATAATCTGAAATTTTGATTCTGTGTCTACCGGATCAGAGGGGTCGAATTCGATGTAAATTTGAGAATCATCGGCATAGAAATAGTAGTCGATTCTGTGTGAGCGAATAATCTTCCCTAGGGGTTCCTTTAAACGTAAAGAGAATAGGACCTAAGACGGAACCCTGTGGTACCCCCAAATTTAAGTGCTACCTGTTCCGACTGAACACCATCAATTGTGACACACTGTGTCCTGTTTGTGAGGTAGGACAGAAACCACCTCAGGGCAACACCATCTATACCTAGGTCAAAAAGTCTATCCAATAGGATCTTATGGTCAGAGGTTTCAAATGCAGCTGAAAGATCCAAAAGTACTAAAGCAACAGCCCTTCCCTTCTACGATCCAAACACATCATTCTGAACGCTCAACAGAGCAGATTCTGTTGACTGACCAGAACGATATGCTGATTGTTTGGGGTCTAAAATCTGGTTACTGGCTAAGTGAATGCGCAGCTGCTGAGCAATAACCTTTTCAATCACTTTCGAAATATATGGCAGGTTTGATACCGGACGATAATTTAAATACAAATGGGTCTAATGGTGAATTTTAAGAAGAGGTGTTACAAGAGCCGTCCTCAAATACGTTGGTACTGAACCGGTATTAATTGACTCATTGATAATATTAGTGATACAGCCTATGAGAGCGGGCAAGCATGACTTCGGCAAAGAAGTGGGTATTGGATCCAAAGCGCAATGTTTAGTCGGAGATGACATGATGATTCTTTCAACAATGCTTGACGGCACAGTGTTGAATTTGGATTTTCTTTTTGAAACTGAAATTGAGTGTTCACAGGTGCTTTCAGTTTGGACCAGGGACAGTCTAATTTTATCAATTTTGGAGGAAAAACTCCGAAAACATTTCGGCATACTGGCATTCGAAAGTTCGTCGGAGAATTTAGGTGTTGTTTTCTTTTCTAAAGACTGCAAGACCCGAAACAACTGCTCTAAAGCTCATTTGCTCGATCTGCTTCAAGTCGTTCGAGCAATGACTTACCGGTAACTGCTCGATAGCTTATTGGCTTTGGGAATGATATATGTTTTTGTTAAAGACAAGGGAGATAACTCTTCACACATATTATGGAAAATCAAGTAATCTGATTGGTAGTTAGCGCCAGTAAAGTGAACTGATTGGGTGATCTAGATGAATGAAACAACAAGAGTACTCGGAATAGGATCAGAACTAACAAGAAGAACAGACCAGAACAGCTAAATATAGTAATAATAAGCAAGGCTGTTCCAGCTGATAGGCTCTTCTACTCTACTGGGGTATACTCCAGGACAAAGGAACATGGTCAGGTAGACGAAAACTATTGCGTAGATAGATAGAAGCTGAGAATTCTGAAAGAATTCGAAATAGTACAACTTGTCGGGTTATTTGCGGTAATTCTACAAAACGGAAAATTACCTCTGATCAATCGAACATACCCTCCGAACATACCCCTATCCTATTAGAAGGTTTTAGGTCACATAGCAACCACGTGCTACCATAGAAACCAAGATTGTGGCCTCCGGTATACAAAATGGACGACGGAAACACGTACCACCCTAACAACACGCGCTGCGCATGTGCACTAACGACACGCGTCACTATGGGGATGACTTCACAAGATGGCCGCTCACGCGGGTTACCCTGAATACACAAAATGGCGCCACTGGGTCACGTGACATGACGTCAGTTCCGTGGTCCCCCACCAGCGTCCCCCAACTATGGCCTGAAACGTGCGAGCGTTACTACTCTTATCTATAACACTTATGTCAGTGCAGCTTTTAATATCTAGGACGATTTAAGCAAGCTTCAAACATCCTGGATGGCAAATAGAATACTTGGGACTAGACTTAATAATAATGGAGAATCAGAGACTTTTCCAGACGAGATTCCATGCTCCCAGAATATCTGAAGAATTTTGTTTAACTGTATCACCAACTAACGTACCTTTATTGAAGTTTTGAGAAAGGTAGGAATAGTAGTCTCAAATGACTCAGTTTGATGAAATAAAGTTTAGGTTGAAATCATTATTATTGGTGGAGAGGGTTAATATCAATATAGTCGCCCGACAAGTCTACCTCCGACAACAGGAGTTATGTTTGTTTGCCACATACCCATTGAGTACTATGGCTATTTGGAAACAGCCCATTTTATCGCAAAGTTATTTAAAATGTTGAGGTCTGGCAGCTTATGTGCGGTTAATGAACGCTTGCCTCAATAATTCTTCTCGAGAGTATATTTTTTCTTGAAAATCTGTAAGAACCACTTGAAGAAATCCACAGAAAATGTGCATTTTAAGTTCTTAAGGGCTGTCTGTTTTTATTCTGTCAAAACAGGGTTAAGTCTTGGTTTTTTTTAATACCCTCACTACTTACAAAAAATATTCTCCTGGGTCCGCGAAAAGGGGTTGTTTATCTGTGACACACCCACCGGGTGCTGTTGGTGTCCCCATATTGCCCATTATATTAAAATATTGACGTTCAGCAGACTGTGGAGGGTTAACAATCGCTTCACGGGCACTTTTTGTCCATGCAGTTTGTAATGTCATACCAAGAACTGCGAATGGCAATTTTTCTTGAAAATCTACAAGAGACGTTTAGGCAAATCTTCGGAAAACATGAATTGTTAAGTTCTTAACGGTTTTCGTTGTTTAACAAGCCCAAAACGGATTATCGCTTGGTTTTCTGAATACCCTTCTTACTTACAAATATGATCCCCAGCGAATTCTACTTTTAACAAAGGAAGTGATGTTCAATTCTCGGGTACCCGTTGGGTGCTGTGGGTGCCCCAAAACAGCCAATTTTATAACAATTTCGAAGTTTTAAGAGCCTGTGGAGGGGTAACAAACGCTTAGCGCAGTAGCTCTTGTATGTCAATTCTAGTGTCGCTGACAGATCTACCAGTGAAGAAAGTTTTAAAAAAATCAGCAAGACGCATCTTTAGAAAGTGACGAGGAACCCCAATTTTGATAATTTTTCCAATTTTCTCGATAAAAGGGATAAGTTGAAAATTTCCCTTCGGAGCATTTTTAGATGTGCCACTCTGCGTGTGCAAAATTCTTTGAAAATCGGTTAGAAAATGGCTTCAGAATCGTGAGGACAAAATGTGTGTAAAAAGAGAGAAAAGAATAATCAGTAGAAAAATGAGGGAAAATAAAACAAAAAACAAAAAACAATAATAATAACTAAACGGAGTGCTAGAGTAGAATCACGGTCGGGCTTTCCCTTACCGATGAAAGCCTTACCCTCTTTCCAGCGAGGCCATTAAGATCTGATGAAAAAATGTCTGCCAAAGGCTATTAACGCCATGAGCTGAAGTGAACTGAAACAACCTGCATGATTCTTTCCACATGATGATGGTTGAAGATATCCTGTCACGTGTACAGTTTACAAACAGTGGCATAGCGGGAGGTGGGTTGGCGTGTGTGGGGGGCACACCTCTCCCCAAATGAACACCCCCCCCCCAAAAAAAAAAAAAAAAATCCCCAGAGAATTGGACAAAGAAATAGACCAGACCACCTAAACCTGATCCCGGACATTTGACGAAATAAAATGCCGAGACAAAATATATCCCATCCCTACAGGGGAATATTTAATAAATAGGGAGAGGATGTATTTTTCTGAACTTTTTATTTCATGAAATGTCCGGGAAAATGTGCCTGTGACCAGATCCCATAATAACAACGCTAGTCATATGAGCATGTCAATATTTTCATTTAGCCACCAATTCTGAAATTTACATCACTGGTAAAGGGATCACAATTGGCATGGTGAATTTCCTTTTGTTGCATAAATTAATCTCTTGAAATCCTTTAAAAATCACTTTAAAGCAGGAATCATCATTCAAGTAGACCAACCCCCAAACTTGGAACAAGGAGTCATAAAGGTCATGTGGTGATATTCCTTTTTGCATGAAATCACTCAAAAATCTTCAAAACTAATTTTAAAGAAGAAAAACACCACTCCAACAGACCCACTAAGCGAGACAAGGCTCATAAGGCTCATATGAAGATTTCTTTTTTCATAAAAGTATTCAAAATTTATTATAAAGAAGACAAAAACATCACAAAATATACCCTCGCTCTAATCTATGGCTGAGGGGTTCTTTGCATTATTTTCGCAAATACTAGTTCTCGGCAATGCTTGCATCGCATGCAGCATGCGAAACCTTTGACTTGATGGGTATTATTAATAACTGGATATCAAAATATTGTTACTATATTACCTAAAACTTCTTGGCACTTCTAAGCTGTCAGCACAATACAGAGTACCTTGAAGCACACGTTTCAGGTGATTGAGTACAAACCAATTTTCTGAACTTGAATATTCTGGTTGTTTCATGTTGTCCCCAACTCATGCCTCTGCCCCTCAAACTGATCCTAAACAGGGACAGCCCAGCATCTTTATATTTATGTGATTCTACTATGATCACGGAGAACGGTGATGTAACATATGTTAACCCATCATTTGTCTGTTATGAAATCTAGGATTTCAGAAATGACCACGTTCGGCGGCCATTTTGGACTCATTGTGGATAAAATCGAAATTTCCTTTGAGTTTATGATAATGATACTTTACATTCTTACTATTCAGTCCATTACTGGTGTTCTGCTAATTCGCAGTGCCGAGAGTAGGCCAAAATGTCCCATTTGCTTGACTCTTTTGGACACTTTGGCAGAAAAAATAATTTAGATAAACTTTTGCTACCAGTTGGTTATGGAAAAGTGAATGTATGATAAATCTGTGAAAATTTCAGGTCATTAGCCCATTCGGGCCACGAAATATTGGTCAATTAAATGTGGATGTTTTGGGGGCATTCGGAGCGCTTAGTCGAAGGTTAAAAGCTTATCTACTTACAATATATATGCGTCTATGATTAAGCAAAATTTCAGAAAAATCTACAAAAGAGTCTTCGAGTAATCGTCCCTTCCAAAGTGTTGAAAAAACGAATATTCCCTTGTTAAAAGTAGTAAGCAGTTGGAGGGCTTTATTGTGTTATCTTCCTCTGTGGGACCTTATCATGTGCCAGCATGTACTCGAGGAGCTTGTTCCGGTTGGGTGTCACATGGTACGGTCTTTGTGGGGGCAGGTAAATACGATGTTAGTGGAATTTAAACACTCGAGAAATGATCACATTTTGGGGTCTTTATAAAAGTGTCGTTGAACCCCCATTCAAAATCAGGATGACTGGTCGAAAACTGAGGTTATCTTCCTCAGTGGACCTTACCATGTGTCATCTAACTGGAACGATCCCGTGGAGCTCATTCCTGTTGCGTGTAATTATGGAAGACTTCAACAGAACAACACAGAACTCAGGAGATTTTGAATACTTTATTGACATGTTTTTGATCTTAAGGTCAGTTGGCATAATACAAATATTCTCATGTCAAAAGTAGTAGGTAGCTGGAGGGTTTTCTTGTGCTTATTTTCCTCTATGGGACCTTATCATGTGCCATTTAACTGGAACGAGGTCGCAGAGCTCGTTCCTGTTGGGTGTCACGTGATACGTTTTTTTGTGGGGCAGGTAAATAACATGCAAGTGGATTCGAAACACTTCAGTGGAGTTCGTTCTCTTTCCTGTTGCGTGTCACGTGATACGTTTTTTTCTTGTTTTTTCTTGTGGGCGTACAAACACCATGTTAGATGAATTTAAATACTTCAGAAATGATCAGATTCTTGGGTCTTCATAAAAGCGTCATTAAATACCAGTCAAAATCAGGATGACTGATCGAAAATTGAGCCTCTATTCTTCAATAGGGCATTGTTGTGTGCCTTTTAACTAGAACGAGCTATGATTGGTAGATATAAATCAAATATTCCCATGTTAAAAGTAGGGGACAGTTGGAGGGCTTTCTTGTTGTTATCTTCCTCTGTGGGGCCTTATGTGCCATCTGACTGGAACGAGCTCGGGAGCTCGTTCCGGTTGGTTGTCACATAGTATGTTTTTTGTTTTTGTGGGACAGGCAATACCATGTTAGTGGAATCTAAATCGAAATTTGGAATTTCTAATCGAAAATTGATGTTACCTTTCTCAATGGACCTTATGTGCCATATGCATGTGGCATGTGGCGATGGGAGTTTTTTGTGACTCCAAAAGAACAACGCAGAACTCATTATTGATGGAACTACTGAATATTTAATATATCATGGAGTTCCTTCCTGTTGGGTGTCACATGGTATCTTTTTTTCTTTTTTTTTGTGGGGCAGGTAAATAACATATAAGTGGAATCAAATCACTTCAGTGGAGCTCATTCCTATTGCGTGTCACGTAATACGGTTTCTTTTTTCTTTTTTTTTTTTTTTTCTTTTTTTTTTTATTTGAAGAGTCACTGATTATGTCATAATTCGAACAGTGGTTGGTGGATTTCAATAACTGTAGATTAAACTCTGAGACTTGACTAGAAGTCCTGCCTCCTGTTGTGGAGGTTGTTTAGAAGTGTTTTTGTTTCTTAAACTTTCTTCATGTTGTCGCAGCATACTTCCACCTTGCCATGTGCCGTACTTTGTGGTTGTCTTCCTCAATGGGACCTTAACGTGTGCCAATTAACTGGGACGAGCTCGCGGAGCTCGTTCCTGTTGGGTGTCATATGATACTGTTTTTTTTATGTTTTGTTTCTTTTGTGGGGAAGATAAATAGCATGTTAGTGGAATGTAATCACTTTTTTATGTTCAGAACACAAATGGAATCTGAAAATGATAGAAATGGTCATATTGTACCTAAAATTGAACGTATTGTTTCCCTTTCCTTCCCACCCTAACTGTTGCTGGAGTAAACCACACCCCGCATCTCCATTCAACAACTAAATGTAACAATGCATATGTTTTTTGTGTATTTTATTATTTTAGTCCTACACCTTTGGGCGCACTGTAATAAAAACTTGCAATGCGAACCCAAAACCTGCATCTACATCAAGAAAATATTGCGTCACCCTGCGAATTGCGACAATATTGTTTATAATAAATTTGATACCCTTTTCTGGTCTGTATTGGGAGTGTTGGCCTCCACTTACGATGGCGGGTAATATTAGTCTGGATGAGATTCGAACATGTGAAGACTTCAATTTTACTCAAAAGTATAATATGAAAACACGGTCAATAACTGATGATTCAGAATCTCCTTTTATAATACATTTGATACCCTTTTCTGGTCTGTATTGGGAGTGTTGGACTCCACTTACGATGGCGGGTAATATTAGTCTGGATGAGATTCGAACATGTGAAGACTTCAATTTTACTCAAAAGTATAATATGAAAACACGGTCAATAACTGATGATTCAGAATCTCCTTTTAATTCAAATATCCGTAACTGCAAATACTATATGCCAAAATGAATTTCAGCAGAATTATTCAGTCTTGAACAATTCTTTGGCAATTTTAAGTTTAACCGTCAGAAGTTTAAACGCACATTGGGGTGAATTAAATAACTTTCTACTTAGTTTGCAGAATAAAGAAAATGTTTTTGACATTATAGGACAAACAGAGGTTCTCAAAATACAGGATAATGTATCATTTAAACTCGGTGGATATCACGACATAGTAAGTAATGTAAGAGATGATGATGGCAGGGGATGGGTTGGTCTCTACATTAAGGGAGATATAAATTTTAAAATAAGGACTGATTTGACAGCATTTATTCCGCATGTTTGTGAGACTCTTTTTGTTGAAATATCCAAAAAACACTGGCCTACGGCAATAGTTGGCGTTGTCTATCGACCAAATACTCAACCCAAAGCCGACCTAGAAATTTTCATGACCAAAATCACAGAGATAATAAATTTGGTAAATCACGAAAAGAAACAATGCTTCCTGGTTGGTGACCTGAATATTGATTTACTTAAAATATCAACACATAAACAAACCGACGACTTTATTGATATGATATTTAGTTAAGGCTTTTTACCAACTATAACGAAACCAACAAGAGTTACAGATCACTCAGCCTCCTTAATTGACCATATTTACTCTAATAATGTCTCATCCTACCATTGAATCTGGCATAATTATTACAGACATTACTGATCACTTCGGAACATTCTTATTAGGCCTAAAACTAAAAGCAGGTCGAGAGAAAAGAACAGAATTTAAAAGAAATATCTCCCCAGAGAATATATTGCCGTTTAGGGAGAAACTCTCACAAATAGAGTATACAAATGTTCTCGAATGCACCAGTATGGATGAAGACTACGATGGTTTTATACATTCTTATATGCAGGTATTTGAAGCAAATCAAACAGAATAAGAAATACATAAAGAAACAACCCTGGATGACTAATGGTCTATTACAGTCATCTCTATATAAACACATGCTTTATAATAAGCAATTAAAAAATCCATCTACCGAAAACAAAATTAACTACAAACAATACTGCCAATTGTTTAATACAACTAAAAGAAAGAATAAAGACTTGTATTATAAAAAACTCCTGGCCGAAAGTAAAAATAATATTAAAAAAACATGGCAAATCCTAAATGATGTAATCAAAAAACCTAGTAAAATGTGTAAACTTCCAGATACCTTTATCATTCATAATACTGAAGTCTCAGATCCCAATGAAATAGCTAATGCGTTCAACAAGTTCTTTTCTACTATTGGGTCTTCCACCAGTGACCTCATTCCCATTTCTAATACATACAACGGGAGCCTTAATAATTATAGACCAATTAGTATACTTCCAGTCTTCTCCAAAATTCTGGAAAAGGTCATGTACGCCAGACTAATTAATTTTCTCAATCTGCATGATGCTCTATATGATCATCAATATGGTTTCAGAAAAGGTTATAGAACGATATACCCTATATTACAGTTTCTGAAACATGTATCCGAGGAAAATAATACCACCTTGAAAAATAGTACCTTAGCCGTGTTTTTAGATCTATCAAAAGCTTTTGACACCATAAACCACTCCATTTTGTTAACAAAATTAGAGTTCTATGGCATTAGAGGTATAGGTAATAGCTAGTTTCGTAGCTATCTGACCGATAGAGTTCAGTTTGTCGAATACTCTGGAAAAAAAGTCATCAAAGGCGTACGTTGACTGTGGAGTTCCCCAAGGTTCGATCTTCGGGCTCGTCCTATTTCTGATAAATGTAAATGATCTCTCCCAAGCAACATCGCTTAATGTTCTTTCATTTGCCGACGACACTTCACCGTACAAATCAGGCATAGATGTCAGTACCCTGCACAATACGGTAAACCTTGAACTTAATAAAGTTGATCCGTGGTGCAGAGCTAATCGCTTATTATTAAATGCCAAAAAAAGAGTAAATTTATCGAGTTAAACTCAAAATATCCTAACTCTGATAATCACAGACCATTCACAATTGACGGTAAGCCAATAGAGAATGTTTACGGGTCCTCTGGCACAAATATCTCAGTCCGTTTTTTGGGAGTATGTATTGATGACAAATTAAACTACAAAATTCATATATCTATGGTGTGCTCTAAAATGTCTCGGGCAATTTACTCAATAAATAAAGTAAAGAACATTCTTCCGTACCAAGCCTTATTATCACTTTACTACACTTTAGTACACAGTCTTCTTTTATATGGAATTCAAATATGGGGTCACTCAACTCATATTAATAAATTGTCTCTATTGCAAAAGAGAGCAGTTCGCATAATCAATAATAAAAAAATGTAACAGTCACACAGATCCTCTATTTTTAAAATGTAAAATATTGAAAGTAAAAGATCTTCATACTCTTCACACGTTATTATTCACGCATGACCGATACAATAATAACCTTCCTCCTTGTTTTCAGTCATTTTTCGAAAGGAACACTAATCTATCGGGTATTGGAACAAGACAATCTAACTTACTGACAATTGGTAGAGCAAGGACAAAAGCACATTCCCAGCTGCCAAACAATTTATTCCCTAAAATGTGGAATGAGCTAGATGCTGAAATACTATCCATAACAAATAGGAACCTATTTAAGAAAGCAGTAATCTCAATGCTGATTGGTACTTATAATCAAACTGCAAATTGTACCAACCCACATTGTAACGATTGTGCTCTCGTAATGTGAAATCCACAAATGGTAGGCGTGGCCATGTGTTACCGCAAGATAAACTGGGTACACGCATGCAAGTTCACGGAATTATGATAATGTGTTCACTTGAGCTCTTCAACTGAGAGCCGTGGCCAGTGCCTGTATTCACTAATCGACTTTCCTCCTGTTTTGGTACTTATAATCACTGACTACCTTAGTCTTTGTCTTCAATAACTGAATCTCATATGCCGCAACTTGACCCCCAATGAGACCTAATATTTACATATCTAAGTTAATCATAGATGTTTACGTCACTCGTGTCCCTCGTGTCCTTCTAAACCCACGGCAAGCTCATTACGAGCTGTCGTTATCGTATACCAGGTTAAGTATCCCAGCTTATACCAAGAACTTGTTGGGATACAGACCCAACACTTGCGAAAAATGGGAAAGGGAAAGAGAACAAAATTAACTATATCTTGAAGAGTCTGTAGTGGTATCCGTTCCTAAAATAAGGCACTTGAATACCGACGGAGATGGCTCCATACTTTAGAACGCATCTTGAAAGATGGCTGTCGCAGTTCTCAGGCTGGCGCATGTTGCTTACCCATGTGGGAATTGGCAGGAAGACAGCCGTTGTGGCTATGCCTCTTCCCAGCCATACATTCCATTTACAACAGGGTGACAATTAACCGCAAACTATATGTATAAAAAAAATGAATAAATAAATTTTGTAACTGTATTTTCTGGCCACTGTTATATTGTATATGTACTGTATATGGGAAATAAATCATTCATTCATTCAAAAAAAAAAAAAAAATTCAAGCAGAATAACAAATGTCTTTCCCTTTCAGGAAAAGACAAACAAATATTTTTTTCAAGAAGAATAACAAACGTCTTCCTTGCAGGAAAAGCGAAATAATCCGTAGAAAAACAAATGTCTTTTCCAGAGGAAAAAGCCAAATTAATTGATACAAACGCTACGCAATAATCCTTATTAAACACAATCAATTTTTCATCACACACATAGAACGCATTGGAACTCAGTGGACGGTATATCAACAAAATACTGTTTTCTCGTTTCCTTGACGACCCAAGGGATGTAACTCTATCTGTTGTCTTCTGCGTTTGTACCAAGTGATTGCGGAGCGTGAGAAACGCGTCCACAAATTTGTCTCAACTATGTTTCTATTGTGTTTCAAACGGGATAAAAACGTTATCCCCGTCAACATGCATGGAATATGGAGATTGAATACCTGGATGTCTCATTTAAACACCTCGCCTGCGGCTCGGGGTTTAAAAGCCGACATACAGGTATTCAATCTCCATACACCATACATGTTCACGGAGATAACTTATATTATCAATATCATTTCTATATAAAAATGTTGTATTAGAGACGAGCTCTTGTTGTTAAGGCCATATATCGACGAGTCAAAGAAGAGTCGAGATGTAGCCTTAGAAACAAGAACGCAACGCTGATACTATAAGTTATCTCGAGGCAATATCCAGGGTACATGGAGATTTAATACCTGGATGTCGGTTTTCAACCATGAGGCGCAAGCCGAATGGTTGAAAAGGAGACATCTAGGTATTAAATCTCCATGTACCCTGGATGTTGCCCGAGATAATGATTTTGTCCAGCCTCCTAACACAGAAATAATCTCGAGATGTAAAATATGATCCCACATTAAGACTCAGGCGACGAAGTTTAAACCCCACACTGAGCCTCAGGTTTTGAACCAAACAGCGAAACAAACGTCACAGCAAAACTCTAAATAGACCGAGTCTATTTCCGAATCGTTGTTTATAAACCAGGTCACACTTTGGTGTTTTAAAACCGTGTAAATTCAGTTTTCCAGAGTGTATTGTATTTCCATGGAACAAGCTTCAGCATGTTAGACGTGTTGTGCTATGTGTTTTATTCATGCCTTTGGGAGAATAGCTTAAATATTCACTTAAAACGACGCTGGACATGGAACATGGAAGGTGACATTTTGAATTTCGGGAACGATGTCTCACAATTTCAGACTCCACTTGGATTTAAACTTGAAGATTTTGAATTGAGCCGCAGTTATTGAATTTTGTAAGAGGTAGGTGGAATTAATAGCATACATTTCTACGCTGACCATCGGAAACCGCAAAATAAATTAAGAAGTGCGCCGAGATTTAATGCTCTGGTAATGTTAATTTGTTGTTGACACCAAGTCAGATTGACATTTTGTATTCTGCTCAAGCAATATCGAAGATAAACAGATGAGTTGCTCCGCTTGATGTTCTCGTCCCGCAATGCGCAAAAGTATATTTGCGAGCCCAATTCAATCTGTTCAATTCTCATCGAATACGACAGCCAACAGCCTTCTACTCATAAGGCTGCAACGATGCCTTTTAATTTGTATTAGTATTCACTACAATATAACAATAAGTTGGATATAACTTAACAGTTCTAATAGGAGTTTCTGCAATCGATGTGACCCAGTCGGGGTCAAAGGTTATTTTTATCAACTGGATGTTTCTCGAGTGACAAATGGGAAACAACGGCGCGCGCTCTTATCACCCACATGTTTGAAGATAGTCGATACCATGGCTATTTGTTTCGGTCACGTTGACCAATCAGAAGACGCGATGCATACTGATACAGGGACAAAACATTGTGTACATAAACTGAATGGGAATAATAGATCTATCTTACAATTCTTAACAGCAATAACTTGATAAATACTTTACCTGGTGAATCGTAAGTACCCTGCCGCATACTTTAATTTGAGCAGTTGAAAAAACAATGTTTACAAATCTTTCAACCAAACCTCACCATGTGACCTCTCAGTGGAACGAGCTAGACGAGCTCGTTCCAATGAGGGGGTCACCTGGTATAGTTTGATTAAGTGTTTTGGAATTTCTTCACAAAAATAATTGAAATAGTGAATTGTGATATTGTGCGTTCAGTAAGAATTAACTAGCATTTTAATTTCATATTTCTTTTTTCAGATTTATAAAAATGCTTGTAGTTTCCGATGAAACTGTCTACTATTACCTTGAATTTTTGCGATCGTCGGATAAACGCAGTGAGCGCGTACTCGTTCATCATTACGAAATGACTGTGCGCTGTAACAGTATAACTGCGTATAGTTCAGGCTTAAATGCTTCTGGTGATTTTGCCACAAAGGCATAAAGACAATGTGGTTCCATAATTTAATAATTATTCTTTTGAGAAGTGTTTTCTTTTTCTCTTTTCGTGTATAGAAACATACACGGTTCCTCGCAAATCCGCTTCGAAACCCTTTATTTGACTATGAATAGTAACGTAAACCAATCGTAACCAAGCACGTGGTTGTATTATGCAGTTGAGTTGCAATATACCGATTGTGTATCAATGCCCCCGATACACGCTGTATTCTATGGCGTACGAACAGGTTCGAAAATAATTATTGAGGTACATACTACAGTTAAAACTAGAAGTCCTGTCACGAATAGTGCGCTTTTCTATGCTTAATTGCGCGTTGGAATTGCGCGCAATTGCCATATCGAATGGCATCCACAGCACGGCAGATTCTCCTGGTTATTCATAGCAAAGACATGCAATGTTTCTGCCAATGGACCTCCGGGTTACCCGGAGGTCCATTGGCTGAAACATTGCTTGTACACAGGCCTTATGTACAAAATTTGATAGCTTTACTTGGGTCATAACGCGTACATTAACGCGCATATCAACGTGCTATTTGTGCGCATTTCATGACAGGACTTCTATTTTTAACTGTATATTATTTGAGGTTCATCCTATATTATTTGAGGTTCATCCTATATCATTTGAGGTTCATCCTACATTATTTCAGGCTCACCCTATATTATTTCAGGTTCATCCTAAAATAATATTTATGACCCTCTCGTACGCGATCAATAATTTTTCCGACCCTGGATGGACTATAATTATTGTTTCATGTTGAACCAGGTTCGACATAAATATTTCAGGTTCATCCTATATTAATTGAGGATGAACCTAAAATAATTTGTCCGACCCTGGATCGACCATAATTATTGTTCCATGTTGAACCAGGTTCGACATCAATATTTGAGGTTCATCCTATATTAATTGAGGATGAACCTGAAATAATTTGTCCGATCCTGGATGGACCATAATTATTGTTTCATGTTGAACCAGGTTCGAAATAAATATTTCAGGTTCATCCTATATTAATTGAGGATGAACCTGAAATAATTTGTCCGACCCTGGACGGACCATAATTATTGTTTCATGTTGAAACAGGTTCGACATCAATATTTCAGGTTCATCCTATCTTAATTGAGAATGAACCTGAAATAATTTGTCCGACCCTGGATGGACCATAATTATTGTTTCATGTTGAACCAGGTTCGACATAAATATTTCAGGTTCATCCTATATTAGTTGAGGATGAACAGGAAATAATTTGTCCGACCCTGGATGGACCATAATCATTGTTTCATGTTGAACCAGGTTCGACATAAATATTTCAGGTTCATCCTATATTAATTGAGGATGAACCTGAAATAATTTGTCCGACCCTGGATGAACCATAATTATTGTTTCATGTTGAACCAGGTTCGACATCAATATGTGAGGTTCATCCTATATTAATTGAGGATGAACCTGAAATAATTTGTCCGACCCTGGATGGACCATAATTATTGCTTCGTGTTGAACCAGGTTCGACATAAATATTTGAGGTTCATCCTATATTAATTGAGGATGAACCTAAAATAATTTGTCCGACCTTGGATCGACCATAATTATTCAGGATGATGCTAAAATCCCACGATGCAATACGCTCCACGAGCCAATCAGTTGAGTCGTTACAAACGCGTACAATGGGACATAACTGGGGGAAAAAAAGCAAGATAAACTTGATGCAGGCACACAGCTACAGACATAGATCCCGCTGAGAGATTGTTTTGTATCCGCTTCACACGACTTTTTCGACCCTTTGTAATCACGCAAAATAAATAAGATTTTTTCCCATGAAAATGTCAAATGGGCAGTGTTGATTGTTTACTGTACTGTTACAAACAAGTTGTGTTTTAATATTGAAATATGACTCGCTAACCAATAGTGTTTGCGGACCGGACCGCAAACAAACGGTCCGGTACCGGTCCAGGCGTGGTCCGCGGGTAAGGGTCCGATGAGGACCGGTCCGCCCCTGCTGTACCGGTACACAGGCACGCTGGAGAGGTCCGGGGGCGGTCCAAGGGGACCGGTCCAGGGAGACGCAAAGGGAAGTTTTGCACTCTCCCAATTGATACACAAACTGATAATTTCATCTTGATAGACGGTGAATACATTGAAGTCGAGTAAGTTTGAAGTAACTGTCAACTATATTGAGCCAATCTGTCATCAATCAACCACCTGCATCCTGTGATTCCTGTCACGGGTGTCGGGTGAAGGTATCAGCGATGAGCGGTTCTACAAAAAGTTCCCAAAATAGCGAACACTCAAATTCGGTGACAAGAAGCTGTCATTCAATTCCTTTGTCGGCAAAGAATTCCAACGTGTATTGTGTATCTATTTCTATAAACCCCGATCTGGATTATGTGCACATGGAAACTATTTAGTTGGTAGTAACTTGGTCCCTGTATTTCATCTGGTAGGTTTGGTGTGGTGACACTATTAATTGGACCATGGGCGCAGATCATGGGGGGGGGGGGGGGGGGGGGGGGGGGCGAGGGGGCGTGTGCCCCACAAAGTTTTTCGGGGGGGGGGGAGGGGCATTACATGTATTTCCCCCGCGCTCCTCCCACATATATAGGTCCGATATCAGCTGATATTGGTTCGAGCAATGCCTGCAATAGGCGAAAATCGCGTATTTTCAGCTTGCTTTTTCAAAATTTCCTCTCGCAGGGCCAAACTATGCTTGACCCTGCGCGTAGTGTGTCCGAGCGATGCTGCAATAGGCGGAAATTGTTTATTTTCAGCTTACATTTTCAAATTTTCCGCCCGCAGGACCAACACATGGTTGGCCCAGCGGCATTGGTCGCCCCCCCCCCCCCCCCCCCCCCCCCCCCCCCCCCCCCCCCCCCCCCCCCCACACACACACACTTTAATGAGAGAGACCCTGTGCCCCTGAATTGGACCGCCTTGGACCGGTCCATCTACAAAAAAAATGGACCGCCTGCCCGAATATCGGACCGCTATTTCTTGGGACCGGACCGGACCGGAACACCATTGGCGGTCCGGTACGGTGCGCATCACTGCTAACCAACATATCAGGAAAACGTCTCTTGAAGTTTAAAATTTTAATGGAGCAGTTCATAAAAGTGCCTCCGTGGGGTAGGGTGGGGAAGGGCAAAAATGCTGGATTTCGTATGATGTTTGTTTGTCTGTGTGTCTGCTATAGAAATAAATATGGGGCCATCCATAGTGCCCAAAATTGGCCTACTTTATGGCGGAGGTCATTGTCAGGTTTAAAAAAGTGCAGGGGTGGGATTGGAGAGGGGCAGCAAAACCTATGACTAATTTGTTTTTTTACTGATATAGGTCCTCAAAGGGGTCTACTAGTGGTGACTTCTTATCAGGAATCTTAAATGTTTCAAAACATTGCCGCTGGTGGTGTTGGTGAGGGGCAAAACTTGTGGATTTTGTGTGTATGTCTGTATGACCACTATAAAAAAGGCATACGGAGCCACCCCACAGGGGTTTTTTTTTTTTTTTCTCCACCTGGAGTCATGGATTGAAAAAGTCAGGATTGAAAAAGTGCCGGGGGTGGGGAGAGTCACCCAATGTCATGACATTTTTCTTTTCACCTCTATAGAAGATCTTCAAATGGGTCTACCTGAGGTCACTTTTTACCGGGAATATTATGGTGCGGTTAGGGCCGTAGGCCTGCCCAAGTTACTCTTTTGAAGTCATGGCTGTGGTTTTATGAACTGTTTTTTCTTAGAAATTTACCGTACAGCATCGGGTAACCCTGCTAGTATTTGTTAAAACCTGTTTTGACTTATCATTTTCACACAGGTAACAATGTTGGGAAGCGGTTTAGTATGCCAGAATGCTCGAAATGCATCCCCACCCCCTCTTCCCCCACAGAATTTCAAATTGCTCTGCGGCTCCTGGGTCAGCATGTTTTCGGTGTCATTGTGGGGCATGTCACGGTGTTATGTTCATGGAAGCAGGTGACTGTTTTGAACAAATCACGCGATAATGCCTCAGCTGTAGGGCCGTCGCTAGAGCCTTTTAATGGGGGGTGGGAGCCCTCGAAATTCCAACCGGGTAGTGGGCGCGTTCTTGA